>JARQOD010000006.1:147350374-147791138 GCA_033576555.1 Oophaga sylvatica | reverse complement strand
TGTTATACTGACACTTTCGTGTGGACAGTCCTCATTTCGTTCTGAGCGCTCAAAAAGACATTATATAGAGATTTGGAGAAGCAAGCAGCAAACACGGAAGGATATTTTTATCCTAATTAAATTTCCATATCACCCCCATATTTGACTGTAGGTACTGTGTTCTTTTCTATGTAGGCCTCATTCTGCTTTCGGTAAACAGTAGAATGATGTGCTTTACCAAAAAGCTCTATCTAGATCTCATCTGTCCACAAGACACTTTCCCAGGAAGATTTTGGCTTACTCACATACATTTTGGAAAGCTACAATCTAGCTTTTTTATGTATCTGTGTCTGCAGTAGGGTCCTCCTGGTTCTCCTGCAATAATGTTTCATTTCAAATGTCGATAGATAGTTTATGCTTACACTGATGCACCCTGATCCTGCAGGACAGCTTGAATTTCTATGAAGCTTGTTTGGGGCAGCTTATCCACCATCAGGATTATCCTGTGTTGCAGCTTTTCATCAATCTTTCTCTGCCATCCACCTTCAGGGAGATTAGCTATAGTGCTATGGCTTGTAAACGCCTTGATTATGTCCCACACCATGGACAAAGGAGCATCAATATATCTGGAGATGGACTTGTAACCTTGAGATTGTTGATATTTTTCAGAAATTTTGGTTCTCAAGTTCGCAGACAGTTCTGTGCGCTCTCTGTTCTCCATCCTTAGTGTGGCACACACAGACATGCAATACAAATATTGAGTCAACTTCTCTTTCTATCTGATTTCAGATGTGATTTTCATGTTGCCCATACCTGTTACTTGCCACAGGTGAGTTTGAAAGAACATCACATGCTTGAAACAAAGTTGTCTACCAACAATTTTTGAAAGGTACTAACAATTTTGTGGGGCCCATTTTTTGGGCTTAGTGTGAAATAATGTTGAATTTGCCTTTTTTCTGAATTATTTCAAAACACACAAAGGAAATAAACATGTAATTTCAAGAATGTTCTGGTAGAAATACTTCATTTTCTGGAACAATTTCAAATGTGCCAACACTTTTGGCCATGACTGTGTAAGAAAAGCATAGATTTTTCTGGAAGAAGACATTGAATCGCAGATATCAAGGAATCATTTTTTTCAGCTTCCTACATCATACATGCCCATATAGAAAGATTAGGAGCAACGATCCTACTGACAGATTCCCTTTTGGGTCCATTGCGCTGAGCTAAGAATCCTGTTAAAATATACCTTTATCCAATGCACCGTAATAGTAATCCTCCTCCTCCTGTTTTTTTGTTCTTTTATTTTGGAAGACTATAAAATTAAAGGAATGGGGAATAGAATTGATAACTGACTGGGTGTGGATGGTACAGTTGTCCAGCCAGCCAAAGGTATGGACAAGTTCTGTGGGATCTACACCTGGTTCATTTTAAGAAATGTTAGCTTCTCCACCAGTGTCGGACTTGGGTGTCAAGGGCACACAAGTAACATTGACTTTGGGGAGCCCACTTTTCACTTGCATACAAATATTAGACTACCCTCGTTCACAAATTTACCTATATCTTTATTTGATAATAAACTGGGTAGTTTGGTTAATGAATGATGAGGTGCTGTATTTTTCTGTACAGAGTGAATCAAGTGAATTATGCCAAGTACTGCCCATACAGTGGAGTTGGAGGGCCAGATCTGCACAGGGGCTCACCGGGATTCCCCTGTTCTCCACATTGGCTGTGGACAGGCGGATGTGCCCATCTGCGATCACACTCCCTGCCATGCTAAACAGAGAGTACACTTGCTGCAGGACAGACCAGCACCTCCAAGGCATAAAGGGTAAGCTCAGGACATGTGTACAATTTGAAAATGCAAAAATTAAATGGGACAGACCATGCTGACGTGTGGACAGACTCTTCCACCATGTTGTTGTAACACTGCCTCCTGCTAATACGGACTGTATCAGATGATGGTGCTGCATGTTGTGAAGTGACAAGAAAGTTTTGCCACATTTTGGCTATGCTAACCCTGCCTCCCAAGGTGCTGGAAGTTCCCCAACTGCATTGGACACTTCATTCCTCTCTGCCTTGTTATTCCAGTGAGCCCCCACTGTCAGATGAGAACGCTGTCAGTAGTGCTTCTACATTTTTTGCTATCATTTGCTGGGGCAGTAGTGTGCTAGTAGCTGACGCTAATAAACTCAACAAACTTATCAAGAAGGCAAGCACAGCTGTTGGCCTCCATCTTGACTCTTTTGAGGAGGTATTGGAGGATAGAATTCAGAAGAAGTGTAGGGCAATAATGAACAATAACACACACCCACTATACGAGCTGTTCTTGAATCAGAAGAGCACATTCAGCAGCCGTCTAATCCTACTAAGGTGCAAGAAGGAGAAATTCAGGAAATCGTTTGTACCTACTGCTATGGGGATGTATAATAATTTCCTAAGGGTGGTAGAAAATAATGACTGATGGCTGGTGTACTAATGTCAATTAACATTATCTTATATATACCTGAACTACACACTTTTATTTATTATGTAATGTTGGTACACCTGTGCAAGATTTGTGTCCTAATATTTTATGTACTGCTGTTTGTATTGCTGCTGTAATACTGTAATTTCCCCCCGGGATCAATAAAGTGTATCGTATCGTATCGTATCGTATTTTACAGTGCACTTGTATTCATGCATTTTGCGATCCCACTTCAGTGATGGAAGTAATGATGTAAATGCAGTCCTTGTTAGTGTTGAGCATTCCGATACTGCAAATATCGGGTATCGGCCGATATTAGCTGTATCGGAATTCCGATTCCGAGTTCCGATATTTTCGTCTTATCGGATACCGGAATCGGGATGTCACTGTCACTGTCAGTGTCCGTCTGTCGGGTCTGTCAGGAGTCAGCGGCACTTACCTGGCAGAAGATCTCCGGCGGTCACGTCCTGGACTGCTTCATGGCCGCCATCCTCTTCTCCCCGGCGGTCACATGCAGTTTCTCGCGATAACTGCAGTGACTGCTGGGTAATCCCGGCCGTAAAGCAGTCAGTCCGATGACGTCACCGCCGGGGAAGCAGGTAATCAGCTGTGCTGCGTCGCGATGTCAGGCTCTGCCTGTCATTGCGATGTAGCAGAGTTGGATCGTCGTGGGACAATCGTTACTATGGACTGCGTCGGACAGGTGGTATACTGTTGGTTTGTTTTTTTTCTTTTTTTACAGGAGATCGATGGCGTCGCAGGAATGAGAGTATAATAAAAGAAATGAAAACTGTGTTGTCTCTTTATTTCATTAAAATACTTTTTTCTTGCTTTGTCTTATTTTTACACATTTAATAACTTTGGGATTAATAATGGATCGGTGTCTTATTGACACCTCTCCATTATTAACCGGGCTTATTGTCACCGTGCAATCAACGGTGACAATAACCCCTTATTACCCTGCTTGCCACCGCTACAGGGCAAGTGGGAAGAGCCGGGTAAAGTGCCACAATTGGCACATCTTTTGATGCGCCAAATGTGGGGCTGCTGTAGCCTGGTATTATCAGGCTGTTGAGGGCCAAAATCCATGGGCCTTGACAGTCTTTTAATACCAGGCCGCAGCAGTCTGCATTTTACTTGGCTGGTTAACAAAAATAGGGGGGATCCCCACGCCGTTTTTTTTTCGAGGGGATCCCCTATTTTTGTTAACCAGCCAAGCTAAGCAGACTGCTGTGGCCTGGTATTATCAGGCTTGCAAGGTCCATGGATATTGGATCCTTACCAGCCTGAAAAACCAGGCCTCAGCGGTCTGCTTCATCTGGCTGGTTAACAAAAATAGGGGGGACCCCACGCTAATTTTTTTCGAGGGGATCCCCTATTTTTGTTAATCAGCCAAGATATGCAGACTGCTGTGGCCTGGTATTATCAGGCTGGCAAGGTCCATGGATCTTGGCTCCTTAACAGCCTGAAAATCCAGGCCTCAGCGGTCTGCTTCATCTGGCTGGTTAACAAAAATAGGGGGACCCCACGCCAATTTTTTTCGAGGGGATCCCCTATTTTTGTTAATCAGCCAAGATATGCAGACTGCTGTGGCCTGGTATTATCAGGCTGGCAAGGTCCATGGATCTTGGCTCCTTAACAGCCTGAAAATCCAGGCCTCAGCGGTCTGCTTCATCTGGCTGGTTAACAAAAATAGGGGGGACCCCACGCCATTTTTTTTTCGAAGGGAACCCCTATTTTTGTTAATCAGTTCCCTCTGACGTCACTGATTGTGTCCCTGGCTGACCTGAAGTGAAAGTGGAAAGCAATCAATTAAGCTTTCCACTTAAGGGCCCGTCTCACATAGCGATATCGCTACCGAGATCGCTGCTGAGTCACTAGTTTTGTGACGCAGCAGCGAGCTCACCAGCGATATCGCTGTGTGTGACATTCAGCGACGATCAGCCCCCCTGCCGGGTATCGCTGATCGTCGCTGAAATGTCAGGACCTTTGATCGCTGGTTTCCCGCCTGTCACACGCAGCGATGCGTGCCTGTCAGAGGGAAACCAGCGATCAAAAAAAGGTCCTGACATTTCTGCGATGATCAGCGATACCCGGCAGGGGGGCTGATCGTCGCTGAATGTCACACACAGCGATATCACTGGTGAGCTCGCTGCTGCGTCACAAAACTAGTGACTCAGCAGCGATCTCGGTAGCGATATCGCTATGTGAGACGGGCCCTTAAGCGATGTTACCCGCAGTGTCGCTGTCCCAGATCGCTGCCTGAGCTGCCTGTTTGGCAGCTCAGCAGCGATCATGTAGCGATACACCAGCGATCCTGACAAGTGCATATCGTTGTCGGGATCGCTGGTGTATCGTTATGTGACACCCAGCCTTTACTCTCCTGTCAGGCAGGAGAGGAACTCATTCATTTGGGGTTTACTGTGAGGCTGCAGCATTAGCTGCGGTCCCTGCAGTAAACATTAACCCTTTCTGAAGGATTACACCGTGGGACCTGACTGTGCATGGGATAGGTAAGAATAATTTTGCTTTTTTATTTTATTTTTATTACAGGAAATGGTTTTTGCAGTAAAATAAAAGATGGTCAAAAACATGTGTCTTTATTTCATTAAAATGATTTTTAATTAAAGTGTGTGTGTTTTTATTTTTATTTCATGCAATAGGATTAATAATTGATAGTTGTCTAATTGACAGCTCTCAATTATTAACCTGGCTTAAGGTCACCTTTCAATAGCAAGGTGGCTTTAACCCCATATTAACCCATTCGCCACCGCTACAGGGCAATGGGAATAGACGGGCAAAGTGCCAGAAAGGGCGAATCTAATTATAGATTTGTCTTTCCTGGGGTGTCTGGGGGCAGATGTTAGTAGCCGGGGGGGGGCAAAAATAATGGTCCCTCTCTGGGCTATTATTATCTGCCCCCACTCACTGGCTTTGTCTGTCTGGTTGCGAAAATAGGGCGGGAGCCCACGCATTTTTTTTCAGCAATTTTACACCTCATATATATATATATGTGTAGCCCTGGTACACAATACCAGGAGGATGAGTGGAGAGGTAACAGTTAAGGTCTCTTCATGACATCATGTACACTTCTGACACACCCAGCAGGGGTGTGGAAGGGAGTGATTTTCTAGTCAGTCAGTTTCCTGTCCTTGGACAGAGTAGACGTGTCCAGTTTGAGCCTGTCATCAGTTCAGAACGTGGAGGCTGGTACAGGTGGTCTAATTCACCTTAGTCTAGTCAGAGCTGTGCCCCACTGGAAGAAAGACTGAACTATCTATTAAGAGTCGAGCAAATCGAAGGGCAAAGTGGAAGGAAGATTATTGGAAAAGTGCTTTTGGCTTGGAAAAGTCCTGCACATTGCTACCGGTCACTGGGGACCGAAGGATCACTATTAGCTACAAGCATAGTGAAGAGAAAACCAGAGATTTACCGGACCCTAGGTCGCGGCAAACAAGCCCCTTATAGTCAGTACGTAACTGGGGTCAGGGGAAGTGAAGACTTTGAGTCTCTGCAGGACAAAAGAAGAATTCAGCTCCCTCACAGAAAGGCTCCTGACACAAACCTGACTGGGAAGTACAGCTATAGATTAGCTGGAGTTATTGAGAGAACTACGCTGCAAGCTGGTTGTACTCATCATTGTGTTGAAAGTAAAGGAGGCCCCTAAGTTGCTTAGCTGTTGCCTCAAAGCTCATCCTCCACCAACCCCATCAGCCTCCCTGGGACCTGCTTGAACATCTTACAAGTAAAGGTATGGAAAGACGCTGACCGTGTGAGACTGAGTTATTATTGCATGCCTGCACAATCCCTACCTAACTCCCGATCTGAGGGACCAGTCCCACCTGTAGGGGACCCGACATCTAGCTGCATCACCATCCCCTCAGAGATCTACAGCAGCGCTGGTATAAATTACCAGAAGACTACAGGTGGCGTCACGAACTGTATATAAATATCCCCTGTAAATATTCCCCCAACATACGCCAGACCGCCAGGGCCACAGACCGAGCCACAGCTACCTGTGACAAATCCCATAGACTTCCATGGGCTCGGCTCTGAGTACCCCATTGCCCTGGTAACCCACAATTGTGGTGGCGGGTCGACACATATACATGTCATTGAATTTGTGACACATATATATATATATTTATATTTGTAGTTCATACACTTCTACATAGTATAATAGCCGCTAATTCAATTGCCGGCTTTTGTGAAAATGCAGAACCCGACATGAAATGACACTTGGTGTACATAGGGTTAACCATGTCTTTTCATGTCCTTTGCTATCTAATTTGCACAAACAATTAAATCAGACTATGTGTGCAAAATTTCACACCTCTAGGGGTTAATTAAAGGTGTAAATTCGTAGCAAAAAAGTCCGTTTTTTTTACAACGAATTTACACCTTTAATTAACCCCTAGAGGTGTGAAATTTTGCACACATAGTCTGATTTAATTGTTTGTGCAAATTAGATAGCAAAGGACATGAAAAGAAATGTTTAACCCTATGTACACCAAGTGTCATTTCATGTCGGGTGCTTCTGTCTTTTCACTGAAGCCGGCTTTACCCGGCAATTGAATCAAAGGATATTTTACTATGTAGAAGTGTATAAACTATACATATATGTATATATATATGTCACAATGACATGTATATATATATATATGTATTCTATGTGTGTATATTTAGTGTTTACAAGGAAAGAATGGGGTTTTTTTAGTTGCGATATTTTGTTCCCATAGACTTACATGGGACTTCCGGTATCGGTATCGGGTATCGCCGATATTTTAGTGATATCGGCGATACCATTCCGATTCCGATACTTTAGCATATCGGAAAGTATCGCTCAACTCTAGTCCTTGTAGCTGGGATCTAGCAGGCGGCCACCCAGTAAACAGCAGTGGTAACAATTCAGGCAACTCGCTGGTTGTTGCATAGGCACAGTAGCATGTATTTGCTCATGTGTGCCAGGCTGCCCAGAGGCAATGACAAGCTGTCCTTGTCCTTGGTGGGAGGTGCATAGTTTGGGACCTCTGCAGCCCCCAGCCATGCTCCAGTGATGAATGTAAACTGTTCTGAGTGCCACCATGCTGTGAACAGGGTTCCTCCTCCTAATCCTCCAAACCTGTCCCCTGGCTGGACAGTTGTGTACCTAGCCAATGTTGGTACAGGAATCCACCCTCTGAGCCATGTGTTGATAACAGGCCTGATAATGGCATGAATGGTACCTGTTTCTCCTGCTCCTGTCCTTAGCACAGACAGGTGAGCAGCAGCAGGGTGAGAATGCAGAAAGCATGCATACACTCCCTGCACTTTCAGCATTAGCTGTTACATACAGGTGCTTCTCACAAAATTAGAATATCATCAAAAAGTTAATTTATTTCAGTTCTTCAATACAAAAAGTGAAACTCATATAGAGTCATTACAAACAGAGTGATCTATTTCAAGTGTTTACTTTTGTTAATGTTGATGATTATGGTTTACAGCCAATGAAAACTCAAAACTGATTTTAAAATCATTTTTCAAGCTGGTATTATCAAGTATTCTAATTTACTGAGATAATGACTTTTGGGTTTTCATTGCCTGTCAGCCATAACTATCAGCTTTAACTGAAATAAACACTTGAAATAGATCACTCTGTTTGTAATCACTTTATATAATATATGAGTTTCTTTTTTTGTATTGAAGAACTGAAATAAATTCACTTTTTGATGATATTCTAATTTTGTGAGAAGCACCTGTATTTGGGGAATTTTTAAGGAAGCTCTGCACTGTCAAATTCAGCACATGCATCAGGCATGAGATATGTGTTAAACCAGGTAGGCCCAGTACTGCTACGAGAGTTTGCCCATTATCACACACCACCAAGCTGGACTTGAGGTTCACTGCCTCCAACCACTCAACTGTCTGCTGTTTGATCCCCATTCACAAATTTGGTGCAGTGTGAGATTAGTTCCCCTAACAGATACGTTTCAGAGCAGCCTGATGTCGTTTCCCCCTGGTTGTGCTCCAGTTGGTGGAGGAGGTCTTACTGAGACCAGATGAGGGTACGGTGTAATAAGCGGAGTAGAAGGAAGAATCAACCTGGACAAAGGAATTCTCAATGGTGGTAGGACTTGCACTAGAACGCCTTCCACCTCTGTCCCAGCTGCCATTACATTTACCCAGTGGGCAGTTAGGGAGATGTAATGCCCCTTGCTCTGCCTACTGGTCCACATATCAGTGGTTATGAGGACCTTCCACCTGATTTGGTGTGCAACATGTGAGTGTAGGGCAGTTATGACCCGCCTATAAAGTAGTGGCAGCTGAGAACAAAGTACTGCTAGACAGCCGCTGTGATCAGTTTTTTAAAACTGTCCATCTCCCCCAGCCAGAATGGCAGCATTTCAAAGGCCAATAATTTGGAAATGCTGTCATTTATGACCATAGCTCATAGATGGGTGGGGCGGTATTTCCTATTTCTATAGAGGGTTTGGGGGATGGAGAGCTGAACATTTCCATGGGACAATGTGGAGATGATTAGTGACACTGCTGGTGGTGGTGTTATCACATCCTCTCTTTGCAAGGTGACAGATAGCCCTGTTGATCTTGAGAGTAAGGAAGAGGTTGAGGCAGCAGCAGAAGAAGGAGCAGGAGGATGTTCAGATCTTTGCTGGCTTTTCAGGTGTGTACTTGTAAGGGGTTACTAAGACTGACATACGCCCCTAATCCTTTAAGCATGTCCCGGTTAAATGTGATTTCATGTTGCTATGTATATACTGTGGTTCAATTGTTTGCTGAATGTGTATTGTATTGTAATGTATATAATTGTAACATAAGGAAAGCGTAGTACATTAGTTAGTCCACTAGATGGGGACATATTAGTACACTATAGTATGCTGAGTCTAAGATAAGAAATAGTTAATATAGAAGGGGTCACTGTGGATAAGGCAAGAAGGACTTCCTGGTTAGTTTCAGTAGGGCCAGGGTGCCCAGACAGCTCGCCTGGGCTTAGAGCCCAGTCTATACAGGGAACACGCAACGCTAAGTGTGAAGCCCAGCCATCCAGGGCCCACTGGGCCAGAAGTGCAGCTTTGGAAGCAGTGACAACGGTAGTGAAAACCAGAGCTGCAGGAGAAGTCACAGCAGTACAGACGAGCAGGTCACTCACCGTGTGGCAGCTTGTTGCATGTACTGATGCCCTCAGATCCAGGTCGAAATGGCTGAGGGAACCCCCAGGCGAAGTAAGTCTGGACAGGGAGGACGCTGAGGAACCGTATGATACGGTCCAACCAGGAAACTTGCTGTATGACAGAGAGAGGAGTACAGGGAAAGAGGAAGAGTTGCATTGCATGAAATCTGATGTTGATGCTGTAATGAATATGGATGTGCTATGTAAGAAGACTAGTAAAGTTGTACGTTTAAAAGTTGAAATGGACTGTGTCTCAATTTGTGTGAAACCGGACAGAGGAAGCCACCAGCAACGTAGAGGAGACCCTGACGATGCAGACGGTGAAGCCACAGTTATACAGATCAATGGATACTGTTTTCATGTGATGGGAAACCTGGGCACGAACACACTGTTATCCTCAGTCATGACTACAGTCCTGGCTCTTCCCCTCACATACTCCACTGCACCTTGTGCTTAGAATTCAGATGCCTAGTTATGCAGGTGGTGCTCAGGTTCACAAGTTGTATGCATTGCTTCAGGCTCTGACGACTCTGAGTGCAAACCACCAGTGTCTTGTTGTCATCAAAATGGATGAAGAAATGCCAAGCCAGGGAGCTCGTTTGAGCTGTCTTTACTGTTCTAATTTCCACAGCTGCAGTGTCCAGTAGCAGCCAATGTACTGGCTAGAGGCCGCTGGCTGTGCTTTTGAACCCTCTTCCCTCTTTTGCTGTGCTGCTGGGGAAATGTGACAACCTCCTCCTACTCTGAACTACACACATAAATAGGATGCAATTGTTCTATGTGGGGTCTAGAACCTCATGATCTTCCACCCAGTCCTCACCCATGCCCTCCTTGCCTATCTGTATAAGAAGATGAGCCGAGACAGAGTCAGCAGTCACCGGTGCCCTTTTAGGCTGGAACTATGGGGACTGTCACAACTGTTGCCAGGGGAGGGAAGGACCTTCCCGCGGGACAGCAGGGGGCATGGGGAATATAAGGGGGACTGAGCACGGGAACGGGTCAGACTTGGCCAGAAAGCGACAGGAGAAGTTTGACTCCCTCTCCGCTGCTTCAGCTGACAACTCGACGCCACTCATCCCTCAGAGTGCTGACTATAAGATTGACTTTGACGCTATTAAGTTATCATCTGACCCTGTTCTTTCTGACTGTGGTAACATAAGCTGCCTAGAGGCTACCCCAAAGGACCGCCCACCACCACGGTCTGTGAGCGTGCCCACGTCTCGTGTTCTGCGCCTTTCCTGAGGAATCCACAAAAAGGACTGTTTCCACACACTCAAGCCAAGCAATACCGGATTCATCAGCACCGTCGGGAGACAGTGCTTATTGTTTCTCCTTAACAGAGCCAGAGACTTTGTCCACAATTTGTGACACCATCAGGAGATTTTCCAGCCTTTCCCCTGCAAGAACTGGAAGCGATAAGTTACTTTGTCTTTTTGTATATCTTATTCTCGAGCATTGTGTTTGTGTGCAATTCCCGCAGCTGCCGTGCTAGTCTTGCCTCCCTGCGTGGAGTATTACTTTTTAATTGCCTGTTCGGTAAATCCTATTATCCCCTTCTCTGCCTCCGGCTCTTCACTACATCCAACAAATCTCTCTTATTTACATTTTGGCGTAGTCAGCAGGATGCACTCTAACAGCATAGAGGCGGTAGAACAGGCAGCTGGGCCTAGAACCAGTATCTCTCTGGGAGCCAAGCTGAGTAACTTGCCGAAATGTACAGGGTCTAATGATATGTTGTGGAGTTGGACGGAACGTATGAGGGTTATCATAGAATCATAGAATCATAGAATGGTAGAGTTGAAAGGGACCTCCTGGGTCATCTGGTCCAACCCCCTGTTCAAAGCAGGATTCACTAAATCATCCCAGACAGATGTCTGTCCAGCCTCTGTTTGAAGACTTCCATTGAAGGAGAACTCACCACCAGTTTTTTCTAATATCTAATCTGTGTCTCCTCCCATTCAGTTTCATCTCATTGCTTCTAGTCTTTCCTTGTGCAAATGAGAATAAAGATAATCCTTCTACAATGTGACAGCCCTTGAGATATTTGTAGACAGCTAATAAGTCTCCTCTCAGTTTTCTTTTTTGCAAGCAAAACATTCTCAAATCCTGTAACCGTTCCTCATAGCACATGGTTTGCAGACCGGACACCATTCTGGTTGCTCTTCTCTGAACTTGCTCCAGTTTTTTTTATGTCTTTTTTAAAATGTGGTGCCCAAAACTGGACACAGTATTCCAGATGAGGTCTGACCAAAGAGGAGAAGAGGGCAATAATGACTTCACGTGATCTAGACTGTATGCTTCTGTTAATACATCCCAGAATTGTATTTGCCTTTTTTGCTGCTCCTTCACACTGTTTACTCATGTTCAGTCTGTGATCTATTAGTATGCCCAAGTCTTTTTCACATGTGCTGTTGCTTAGCCCTATTCCTCCCATTCTGTATACACTTTTTCCATTTTTATTTCCCAGATATAGTACTTTGCATTTTTCCCTGTTAAAAACCATTCTGTTAGTTGCTGCCCACTGCTTCAGTTTGTTTATATCTTTTTGAATCCTCTCTCTCTCTTCTCTAGTATTAACTATCCCTCCTAGCTTTGTGTCATCAGCAAATTTAATCAGTTTACCCTCAATTCCTTCATCTAAATCTAAAGGATATGATCAGGATGCACCCTATGACCTCCGCACTCGATGCCGAGGTGGCCATTATGGATTTGGATGAGGAGGCTCGAGACTCCGTGATGCTGCGTACCCCCCCGAGACCGTGATACGTTTGCTAAAGTGCTCCAAATCCTGGAGGCGACCCATGGGGACCCCACTGACGTAGGAGAACTTAGGACTCGCCTTTTTAGCCATATGCAAAGAGAGGGGGAGATAATTACACAATATATGAAAGCCCTACAAGAATTACACACCGCCATTGTCAGAAAAGATGGGATGGGGATAGGGATGACAGATGTCGTGCTACATGACTTGTTGGTGACTGCCTGCGGGACGCCCTGATCAAGCAGACCCTGAGAGAGCGGGTGCAGATAGACCCTTGTATCACTTTTGCTGACATTATGAGAGAGGCCCGCTCATGTGAACAGGAGCAGGGGGTGACAGTCCCGGTAGGGAAGGTCCAAAGTGGTGAAGCAGCAGTAGAGTCGGTAGCTGAACCCCAATGGGTTGAAGAAATGAGAAAAGAACTGTTGAATATTCAAGGGGAACTGGCTCAGATGAAAGAAAAAGTTGAGGCTGGCCAGTTCACTGCCGGTAGCCAAGGTGAAGCAAATGTCTGTAACGAGGCCCGAAGGATCCATCAACCGAGGTATTTCACTTGTTACAACTGTGGAGAGATAGGACATATGGCTCTTGAATGTCTGCGACGGGCCGGCCCCTAAACTAGAGGTCTCCGAGCCTGGGGGACGTCGCCCGGAGCCAGAATGGAAAAGAAGGAGTAGTGAAAGTTTCACGAATCTGGTGTCTACCTAATCGCTGGTCTGGGCTGAGTTCGATGGCCGGGCCGTGCATTGCCTGGTGGATACCGGGTCTCAAGTGACCGCGATGCCAGAAGCGTATTTCCGTCTGCACTTCCCAGAGATCCTCAGGCCTGAGTAGGGCCCAGTAGTAAAACTGACAGTGGCAAATCACCTGCCCATCCCGGTCACAGGGGTGGTATGGATGCAGGTCTCCTTGTGCCTGAAGGATCTTGGACAGAGGGGTATCGTGCTGACCCAGGAAGAGGCTGGCCATGGTCATATCGTTACACTGGGGATGAATATCCTGAAAGAATTCAGAAAACTGCTGAGTGATGAGTCATCTCACTTGTTTTTAACACCTTTACCCCCAAGGGTGGTTTGCACGTTAATGACCGGGCAAATTTTTACAATTCTGACCACTGTCCCTTTATGAGGTTATAACTCTGGAATGCTTCAATGAATCTAGGCGATTCTGATGATGTTTTCTCGTGACTAGAGATGAGCGACTTTCCCTTTTTTAGGGTCGAGTCGGGTTTCTCAAAAGTCGGGTGGAACAAAATCGGCCGACTGTCGGGAAAAGTCGGGGGTCCGACTGAAACACGAAACCCAATGCAAGTCAATGGGGAAGTAAAGTTGCCATGGAGTGGAGGACAGTAAACACACCTACAGAGCCCATTGCAATGCCAACAACATAAATTCTTATTACTTAAGCTTGGCAACCTTAATTAACTTTATAATAATAGTTACACATTGAAAACTGGGGGTTATTTTGGCTAAACTTGTGGGGGGGGTAGGGATGGCTCCTGGTTTTCGTGTGCCCCGGGCAAAAGAGTGTCAGTGGGCCCCTTTAACACATACCACAATTCATGATGTTCCGATACGGCACAGTAATATAGGTATAGTACAATGAAAAATACTTCACTTCTTACATGACATGACTGATATCTAAGTTAAAACATACAATGGCTCAAAAACCGGACACTATCTTCCTCCATACAGTATTATGGCCACCACATAGTGCGCTATACAGAATAATGAGCCCCATATATTGCTCCATACATAATTGGTCCCATATAATGTTCCATACAGTATAGGCCCCATATGTGCCCCATATGATGCTCCATACCCAATATGATGGCCCATAAATAATGAACCCCATATAATTCTCCAGTATATGACGGGCCCCATTGATGATGCTCCAGTGTCTAATGGGCCAAAATCATGCTCCATATATAATGGGCCCCATTATTAATGATCCAGTGTATAATGGGTCCCGTAAATGCTGCTCCAGTGTCTGATGTCCCCCATTTACAATGCTCCAGTATATGATGGGCCCCATGAATGCTGCTCCAGTGTCTGATCTGCCCCATTTTGAATGCTCTTGTATTATTTGGGCCCCATGGATGATGCTCCAGTGTCTTATGGGCCAAAATCATGCTCCATATATAACGGGCCCCATTATTAATGATCCAGTGTATAATGCTCCCCATATATTCCTCCAAACATTGCAAAAAATGAAATACCTCTTCTCACTGTGCACTGCTCTATTCTGGACTCCTCAGCATCGCCATCTTACAGCTCTCTGCACTTGTACTGTTTAGGCAGAGGACGTACAGTCGTGACGTCATCGCGCTCTCTAACCTGAATGTCACTGTCAGGAAAAGCGGAAGACGTCACAGCGGTGGAGCATGGAGAGGTAAGTATTGCAAGTGCTGTGGCCCTGAGCAAGCAGGGGGGGCTGACTCATGGGTGACAGCACTGGCACAGGGCCCCTCATAGTACGCCGGTGTGTCTGAAGAGGAGGCCCTCCCACCGTCAGAGACACATTTTTGTACTATGAGGGGCCCTGTGCCAGTGCCATCGCCCACGAGTCGGCCCCCCCACCTGCTCAGGGAACCGAGACTTACCTGGGTGCGCCAGGTGCTGACGCCGGCCCTGGGGGGGATTTGTAGGTTTTGTAGTCTGTCCACGCTTGCAAGTGCATGTTCATTAAATGTCTAAGTATGCAACTGGTATTCAAATTTCTGAAATTTTTACCTCGGCTAAAGGTCCTTCTGCACTGCTTACAGATAACCTTTGCCTCATCAATAGGATTTAGGTAAAAAATTGTGCCACACTGGACTCTTCCTACTATGGTATAAATTTTCAGGGAACGCACGCTGTTGTGTTTTGGGTAGCTGAGGAGAGCAGGCAAAAACGGCAATACACAAGAGAGGTTGGAATCTACTGGATTGCAGTACCCTGACTAACCACCACAACTAAAGGCAGCCGTGGAGCGTTCCTACGTTGGTCTTAGACGCCTCGTCACAGCCTGAGAGGCTAACTACACCTAAAGGTAGAAAGAGGAAAGCTATCTGCCCCGGAGCAGATCCCCAAAGAACATAGGAAGCCCCCAAACATGTAATGGCGGTTAGACAAGAGGAAATACAGTCACAGACAGAAAATATTATGAGCAAACGCTGGGGGCCAATCTGCCTTGACAGAAAAGGATAGGAAGGATACTTACTGCAATCCAAAAAAACCCCTAAAAAAAGCCAACGCTACTAATTGCAAATACACCTGAGATCAGACGACCTCTACCACCTAAATTAGTTCTCTGGTGTAACAAAACTAAGCCGCAGTCACAGAAAAAAAAACTGGAAAAGGCAAAAGAACAAACAACAGTGGCTCCAGAGGAACCGAGAGGAGACCAAGCCCCCCAGGGAGGGGAACCTGGCCAACCTCACAGAAATGCAGAGAAAT
Source organism: Oophaga sylvatica (assembly GCA_033576555.1). Lineage (NCBI taxonomy): Eukaryota > Metazoa > Chordata > Amphibia > Anura > Dendrobatidae > Oophaga > Oophaga sylvatica. Next base: position 147,775,326 of record JARQOD010000006.1, on the reverse strand, counting down.
ATGCAAATGGCAAGCACAAAAACAAAAAACAGAAAATATCTTATCTGAGAGCAGGAGAAGAGGCAAGACTCAGCAAGCTTCCAAGTGAACCAGGAACCACAGTTGAGACAAGAACAATTGATCACCGGCAACCATGATGGGAGGGAACCTCCCTTATATCAGACCAGTCTGTAACTCCTGATTGCCAATCCTCATTGAATGGTTCAGTACTGTTTGTAACCACCAGAGGGAGCTTCTGCTCAGAATTCATTTCTAAAACATTCATAACAGTACCCCCCCCTTGAGGAGAGGTCACCGAACCCTCATTTGTGCAACCAGGTCGGTCAGGATGAGCTTTGTGATACGCACGGATCAGTCTCCTAGCATGGATGTCCGAAGCAAACACCCAAGAATTGTCCTCCTGACCATAACCTCTCCACTTAACCAAATACAGGCAGTCCTCGACTTACGACGTTGATCCGTTCTTACGCGGCGTCGTAAACCGAATTTCGACATAAGTCGGAACATACATTCATACAGTACTGTCCTAGACTCTATTCTTCTGCCGCTGCACTTAGTTGCATGTAGTTTGACTTACGACGGAAAATCGTGTAAGTCGGAATGAGGCTGTCGTATAAAGCGTCGTAAACACTAAACGATGTAACTCGAGACCGTCGTAACCCGAGGACTACCTGTACTGGAGTTTCCGTCTAGAAAAACGAGAATCCAATATTTTCTCAACCACATACTCCAGATTGCCCTCAACCAAAACAGGGTCAGGGGCGCAGCCATAGTAACCACTGGCTCGACAAACCTCTTGAATAAGGACTTGTGGAACACGTTATGGATCTTAAATGTCCCTGGAAGAAGTAAACGAAAGGAAACAGGATTAAGAATCTCCATGATCTTATAAGGTCCAATGAACCTAGGCTTAAACTTAGGAGATGCAACTCTCATAGGGATATTTCTTGAGGACAACCAGACCAAGTCCCCCACTTTAAACCGAGGACCATCAGTCCTATGCCGGTTGGCAAACCGCTGGGCCTTCTCCTGAGAGAGGGACAACCTCTCCACTACCTGGTCCCAAATCTGCTGCATACGCTCCACAACAGAGTCAACACCCGGACAGACAGAAGTCTCCGTCTGTCCCGAAGAAAATCGAGGGTGAAACCCAAAATTTCAGAAAAATGGAGACATCAAAGTGGCAGAGCTAGCCCTATTATTAAGAGCAAACTCAGCCAAAGGCAAAAAAGAGACCCAGTCATCTTGATCAGCAGACACAAAGCATCTCAGATAAGTCTCCAATGTCTGGTTTGTTCTCTCAGTTTGTCCATTGGTCTGAGGATGAAAAGCAGAGGAGAAAGACAATTGAACACCAAGTTTAGAACAAAAAATCCTCCAAAATCTGGAAACAAACTGGACTCCTCTGTCAGACACAATGTTCTCAGGAATGCCGTGTAATCGAACCACGTGCTGAAGGAACAAAGGCAACAATTCGGAGGAGGAAGGCAACTTAGGTAATGGCACAAGATGTATCATCTTGGAAAACCTATCACAAATCACCCAGATAACGGTCATTCTCTGAGAAACAGGGAGGTCGGAAATAAAATCCATAGAGATATGGGTCCATGGTCTCTTGGGCACAGGCAATGGCATCAACAAACCACTAGAGCGAGAGCAAGGGTTGGAGCGAGAGCAAGTCCCACAGGACTGCACAAACTCCCTGACGTCACGAGACAAAGTAGGCCACCAAAAGGACCGACTCACCAAGTCTCTGGTACCAAAAATTCCGGGATGACCGGCCAACGCGGAACAATGAATCTCAGACATCACACTCTTCTTCCACTGGTCTGGGACAAACAATTTCCCAACAGGGCAGCGCTCGGGTTTATCCTCCTGACACCCCTCCAGAGCCAGTCTCAAATTGGGCGAGATGGCGGAAAGAACTACACTCTGTTTCAAAATAACAGCAGGATCAGATAACTTAGGAGAGTCCGCAAGGAAACTCCTCCAGAGGGCATCCGCCTTAACATTCTTAGTGCCAGGAAGAAAGGAAACCACAAAATTAAAACGTGTGAAAAACAAGGCCCACCTGGCCTGTCTTGGATTAAGTTGCTTGGCTGATTCCAGATAAACCAGATTGTTATGGTCCGTGAGGACCACCACCTGATGTTTGGCTCCCTCCAGCCAATGTCTCCACTCTTCAAAAGCCCACTTCATGGCCAATAACTCCCGATTACCCACGTCATAATTACGTTCAGTTGGAGAAAATTTTCGAGAGAAAAAAGCACAAGGGATACTTTTATAGGTCTCAGGATCTCTTTGGGACAAAACGGCACCTGCCCCAATTTCAGAGGCATCAACCTCCACCTGAAATGACAGAGAAACATCAGGCTGCCGTAGAACAGGAGCAGAAGTGAATTTCTGTTTAAGTTCCTGAAACGCAGAGACTGCCTCAGGAGGCCAATTCACAACATCAGAACCCTTTTTGGCCAAATCAGTCAATGGTTTAACAATAACAGAGAAATTACCAATAAATTTACGATAAAAATTGGCAAAACCCAAGAATCTCTGAAGAGCCTTTAATGAAGTAGGTTGGACCCAATCACAGATGGCCTGAACCTTGACCGGGTCCATTTCAATAACAGATGGAGACAAAATGAATCCCAGAAATGAGATCCTCTGTACGCCAAAAAGATACTTTGATCCCTTCACATACAGAGCATTCTCTCTCAAAATCTGGAACACAGTCCGAACATGTTTCACATGAGAGTCCCAGTCATTGGAAAAAATCAAGATATCATCCAAATAAACAATCAGAAATTTTTCCACAAAATCCCTGAAAATGTCATTCATGAAGGACTGGAAGACGGAAGGAGCATTAGTGAGCCCAAAGGGCATCACTAGATACTCAAAATGCCCCTCTAGGGTATTAAACGCCGTCTTCCATTCATCCCCGTGCTTAATGCGAATAAGGTTATACGCCCCCCTGAGGTCAAGCTGGGTAAACCAAGTAGCACTTTTCACCCTGGAAAACAGGTCAGAAATCAAGGGTAACGGATATTGATATTTCACAGTGATATTGTTCAAGAGACGATAATCAATACACGGCCTTAATGAACCATCCTTTTTGGCCACAAAGAAAAAAACAGCACCCAAGGGTGAAGAGGATGGTCTGATATGACCCTTCTCCAATGACTCCTTGATATAAGACCGCTTAGCGTCATGTTCAGGTACAGACAAGTTAAAAAGGCGACCTTTAGGGAATTTACTACCAGGCACTAATTCAATAGCGCAGTCATAGCTCCTATGGGGGGGCAAGGATGCAGATTTACTTTCGCTAAAGACATCAGAAAAATCAGTCAAAAAGTCAGGCACATCTTGAGCCTGGGGAGAGGCAGAAAAAACAGGAGTGTTGGCATTAACACATTGGCAGCCCCAACTGGTTACAGACACAGATTTCCAATCCAAAACAGGATTATGAGACTGCAACCAAGGGAAACCTAGTACAATAATGTCATGCAGATTATACAGCACCAGAAATTTGCAACTCTCCTGATGATCAGGTTCAACCCTCATTATCACCTGAGTAGAGAACTGGGGTTTATTCTCAGCCAAAGGGGTAGAATCAATCCCCAGTAGGGGAATAGACTTCCGCAGGGTATCAAGGGAAACCCACAATGTTTAGCAAAATCAAAATCCATTAGGTTAATAGCTGCTCCCGAATCAACAAAAGCCTGAGCAGAAAATGTGGACAGGGAGCAAATCAGGGTAACAGTCAACAGAAATTTAGTCTGAACACTACCCAAGACAACTGAGCGTGCAAAACGTCTTCCCCGCTTAGGGCAGACTGAAATAGCATGAGAGGCATCACCACAGTAGAAACATAACCTATTGCTTTTTCGAAACTCATGACGCTGTGCCCCATAAGCCACTCTATCACACTGCATGGGTTCAGAAGCTGGTTCACAAGGCAACACCATTCCACGCATACCTCTACGCTCACGCAAACGTCTGTCAATTTGAATCGCCAATGACATAGAATCATTGAGACCAGAGGGAGCAGGGAAACCCACCATAACATCTTTTACATTCTCTGACAGACCCTTCCGAAAAAGGGCTGCCAAAGCATAATCATTCCATTTGGTAAGAACTGCCCACTTTCGGAATTTCTGACAGTATAACTCAGCATCCTCAAGCCCCTGATTTAATGCCAACAAGGTTTTTTCAGCTTGATCAGTGACATTAGGTTCATCGTACAATAACCCCAGAGCCAGAAAAAATGCATCAACATTACTTAAAACAGGGTCCCCAGGTGTCAGGGAAAAAGCCCAATCCTGAGGATCGCCGCGCAGGAGAGAGATGACAATTTGAACCTGCTGTGCTGCGTTCCCTGAGGACTTAGGTTTTAAGGCAAAAAACAACTTACAGTTATTTTTGAAATTCAGAAATTTAGCTCGATCCCCCAAAAACAAATCTGGCATGGAAATCCTAGGTTCCACAACCGGCAACCCTGCAAGATAGGTAGCAATACTCCGAACTTCAGTGGCAAGCTGATCCACACAGCCAGACAACTGTGCAAACTCCATTGAGAGAAAAAAAGAATCCTCCTCAGCACCCAGAGAAAAAGAAGGAAAAAAAATGCAACAAACCGAGGAAAAAAAAAAAATCTCTGACAACTCTGACAACCTTTTTCTTTCCACACTATTTTTCCCTTCTGTGAGAACCATATAATTTTCAGTTTAGGCCGGTGATACTGTTGTGTTTTGGGTAGCTGAGGAGAGCAGGCAAAAACGGCAATACACTAGAGAGGTTGGAATCTACTGGATTGCAGTACCCTGACTAACCACCACAACTAGCGTTCCTACTTTGGTCCTAGACGCCTCGTCACAGCCTGAGAGGCTAACTACACCTAAAGGTAGAAAGAGGAAAGCTATCTGCCCCGGAGCAGATCCCCAAAGAACATAGGAAGCCCCCAAACATGTAATGGCGGTTAGACAAGAGGAAATACAGACACAGACAGAAAATAGTATGAGCAAACGCTGGGGGCCAATCTGCCTTGACAGAAAAGGATAGGAAGGATACTTACTGCAATCCAAAAAAAACCCTAAAAAAAGCCAACGCTACTAATTGCAAAAACAAATTGAAAATTTAAAAACAGATGTAGCGGCGCAAGTATACATGTGCCAGATCCGCTGCAAGTACAAAAACTCCTACCACAAGGAGAAAAGAGAGTAATAAAAATACTAAAGCAGTACTCGCGCTTTGAATCAAAACACACTCACAATACTGATCGCAACACGTACCTGAAGTTTCAAGAAGTTTTATACATGGATATTTGAATGATGAGTCAGCGACTTATATTGTGTGATAGTAGGCGCTTTCGTGCACTAAACCACTAGGTGCAAGAAGAAAGAAATAAAATCAATAACCACATAAATTAGGGCTAATATAAGTCTAAAAATCCGCTCATAGGATTAAGAAGGACAAAAATGCATATATGACCCATAAAAATGTGCCTTTTGAGTAATCCCTAAGGAGAAAAATACCGATGCCAAAGTACTTAAAGTGAATCTCTAGATGTGCAAATGTACAGTGCCTACAAGTAGTATTCAACCCCCTGCAGATTTAGCTGATTGACACATGCGGAATTAACTTGGCATTGTGACATTTGTACTGTAGATCAGCCTGGAAGTGGGAAATGCACTGCAGCAAAAATTTTTGTTTTAATTTTTTTTTTTTTTTAAAAACGTTAAAAGTTAATTCAGAGTGTCATTTATTATTCAACCCCTAAAACCACAAGAATTCTGTTTGGTCCCCCTAAAGTATTAAGAAGTAGTTCAGGCACCAAGAATAATGAGCTTCACATGTGTGGATTAATGATCTCTTTTGCCAGCCTTTTCTGACTATTTAAGACCCTCCCCAAACTTGTGAACAGCACTCATACATGGTCAACATGGGAAAGACAAAGGAGCATTCCAAGGCCATCAGAGACAAGATCGTGGAGGGTCACAAGGCTGGCAAGGGGTAAAAACCCTTTCCAAGGAGTTGGCCCTACCTGTCTCCACTGTTGGGAGCATCATCCGTAAGTGGAAGGCTTATGGAACTACTGTTAGCCTTCCACGGCCTGGACAGCCTTTGAAAGTTTCCTCCCGTGCCGAGGCCAGGCTTGTCCGAAGAGTCAAGGCTAACCCAAGGACAACAAGGAAGGAGCTCCGGGAAGATCTCATGGCAGTGGGGACATTGGTTTCAGTCAATACCATAAGTAACGTACTCCACCGCAATGGTCTCCGTTCCAGATGAGCCCGTAAGGTACCTTTACTTTCAAAGCGTCATGTCAAGGCTTGTCTACAGTTTGCTCATGATCACTTGGAGACAGACTGGTTCAAGGTTCTATGGTCTGATGAGACCAAGATCGAGATCTTTGGTGCCAACCACACACGTGACGTTTGGAGACTGAATGGCACTGCATACGACCCCAAGAATACCATCCCTGCAGTCAAGCATGGTGGTGGCAGCATCATGCTGTGGGGCTGTTTCTCAGCCAAGGGGCCTGGCCATCTGGTCCGCATCCATGGGAGGATGGATAGCACGGCCTACCTGGAGATTTTGGCCAAGAACCTCCGCTCCTCCATCAAGGATCTTAAGATGGGTCGTAATTTCATCTTCCAACAAGACAACGACCCAAAGCACACAGCCAAGAAAACCAAGGCCTGGTTCAAGAGGGAAAAAGTCAAGGTGTTGGAGTGGCCTAGTCAGTCTCCTGACCTTAACCCAATTGAAAACTTGTGGAAGGAGCTCAAGATTAAAGTCCACATGAGACACCCAAAGAACCTAGATAACTTGGAGAAGATCTGCATGGAGGAGTGGGCCAAGATAACTCCACAGACCTGTGCCGGCCTGATCAGGTCTTATAAAAGACGATTATTAGCTGTAATTGCAAACAAGGGTTATTCCACGAAATATTAAACATAGGGGTTGTATAATAATTGACCCACACTTTTATGTTTAAAATTTATTAAAATTCAACTGAGCAACATAACTTTTTGTTTTGTAAGATTTATGCTTCTGTTAATAAATCCTAATCTCGTTTGCAGTTTGAAGGCTCTAACTTATTTGAATCTTATCAAACCAGCTAAATCTGCAGGGGGTTGAATACTACTTGTAGGCACTGTACATATATAATGTGCATTTAGATTGAAAATAAGGTGCATTTAATATGGTATAAATATACCCAAAAAGTGCCAACTGTGCGATGTTGGAGTGCAAGATTCTTTAGGAAAAACAGCTTTATATGATATACCATATACCCGTTTTCTTATTGAACATCGTGAAGTGGCAAACAAAAAGAGAGTCCTGGTAGTCCTATGTGCTTAAATGGGAGTGTAAACGGTGATAGCAAATCAATCCACTAGCGGTACCTTATGTACAGAGTATTAATGTGCCCAGTATCCTGACCGAAAAATTGATGATACTTAGCTTGGGATGACATTCAGAACGATCCGGTATTGATGAAAAGAAAGCGTCCTGGAGAGCTGCCCCGGCTGGTGGCAAGCTCTCCTCCTCACTAGCGCTGCTACACAGCTGCACTCCGGGAGGCGTCGGTAGTCCACAGGCGCTGATACCGCTCCAGCACGGCCCTCCTTCTCACAGTGCTGCCGTGCGTCTGCAGTATCCGGACGCTGACACGTGATGTGATCACGTGATGTCCTTGTTCAAACTACGGTGTGCAGATAGAGCCACAATACCATCCTACGCGTTTCGGAGAGCTAACGGCCTCCTTCATCAGGGATGGCTCTGTCTGCACTTGGCTCATATATATATATATATATCCTTGGTCTGTATAGCTTAATTAAAAGCAAATAGTTCTATATCATTATTTAATCCTCTGGGCCTTAAAGTTTCCAATTCAAAGATCCATCTCGTTTCTTCTCTGGACATCTGTTTAATAAAATCCCCTCTGCGCCAGTCTTTTTTAACCACTTTAATTCCAGTAACTTTTATATCCTTAAGCGATCCTTTATGTGCCAATTTGAAATGTCTGGATAAGGGATGTGTATCCACATTATTCCTTATATTGCGCAAATGTTCCCCAATTCGTCTGCATAAGGGACGTATTGTGCGTCCAACATACATCTTTTTGCATGGACATTCAATAACATAAATCACTCCTGTTGTTTTACAAGTTATGAAATCCATAATTTCAAATTTTATACCACTTTGAGAAATAACCATTTCTTGTTTGGTAAGCTGCAATGTCCTGCATATTTTACATTTTTTACAGGGATAAAAACCTTTCATAGTTGTTTTAAAGGGGCCGACACACGTATTGTTATTCAGAGGCTTTTTCCAAATTACGTACTGTTGGTGCAATTAGATAATTAAGATTCTTAGCTTTTCTAAAAATAAAGCTAGGATTTTCCGTAATTTTATCTCCAATGATTTTATCATCTCTCAGGAGTCCCCAATGTTTTGAAACTATTTTTTTAAAAAGATGTACATTAGAATTATACTGTATTATTAAAGGGACAGATATTACATCTGAAGATTCAGATAAGGAGTCTTTCCTGAGTTTGGTATTGTATAGAATTTCCTCCCTAGGAATGTTTTTGACATTTTCTTTAATACTGGATAGAAATTCTTCTTTATAGCCTTTATTCAAAAACTTGCTAATAAGTGTGTCGGCTTCTTTTACATAATCCACTGTATTGGAACAGTTACGGTGCAATCTTAAAAATTGGCTACGTGAACATTTAGCAGCCATTTTGGAAGGTGACAACTGTTAGTGGCAATATAACTATTAGAGTCCGTGGGCTTCATATAAGTGCACGTTTCGATAGTCCCTTCTTTAATAGAAATATCCAAATCTAAAAAATGTATTTTTTCGGTGCTAGTAATAGCATTAAATTCAAGATAAAACTCAATGGGAAAGTAATTTTATTTTAGGGACATTAGATATTACATCATTGTATACTGTTATTCAGCACGATAAAGGCACGGAAGCATTAGATTATTTTCTAAACAAGTCAGAAAATGTCTCTCCAGACATGATTGATTTTATTAAAGAATGTTCATATTTTATATTAACGCACAATTATTTTAAACATGAAAAGAACTACTATACCCAGCAATGGGGTACAGCCATGGGGACCAGGTTCGCGCCCAGTTATGCAAATCTATATGTAGGTAGGTGGGAAGACATATACATTTACCAGGATGGTATGCTGCGCGCGGACCTGGCCCTATGGCTACGTTTTATTGATGATGTCTTTTTTATCTGGAAAGGGGGTTGGGATTCTTTAAATATGTTTTTAGATGATTTAAATAAAAATGAGTTTTATCTTGAATTTAATGCTATTACTAGCACCGAAAAAATACATTTTTTAGATTTGGATATTTCTATTAAAGAAGGGACTATCGAAACGTGCACTTATATGAAGCCCACGGACTCTAATAGTTATATTGCCGCTAACAGTTGTCACCTTCCAAAATGGCTGCTAAATGTTCCACGTAGCCAATTTTTAAGATTGCACCGTAACTGTTCCAATACAGTGGATTATGTGAAAGAAGCCGACACACTTATTAGCAAGTTTTTGAATAAAGGCTATAAAGAAGAATTTCTATCCAGTATTAAAGAAAATGTCAAAAACATTCCTAGGGAGGAAATTCTATACAATACCAAACTCAGGAAAGACTCCTTATCTGAATCTTCAGATGTAATATCTGTCCCTTTAATAATACAGTATAATTCTAATGTACATCTTTTTAAAAAAATAGTTTCAAAACATTGGGGACTCCTGAGAGATGATAAAATCATTGGAGATAAAATTACGGAAAATCCTAGCTTTATTTTTAGAAAAGCTAAGAATCTTAATTATCTAATTGCACAAACAGTACGTAATTTGGAAAAGCCTCTGAATAACAATACGTGTGTCGGCCCCTTTAAAACAACTATGAAAGGTTTTTATCCCTGTAAAAAATGTAAAATATGCAGGACATTGCAGCTTACCAAACAAGAAATGGTTATTTCTCAAAGTGGTATAAAATTTGAAATTATGGATTTCATAACTTGTAAAACAACAGGAGTGATTTATGTTATTGAATGTCCATGCAAAAAGATGTATGTTGGACGCACAATACGTCCCTTATGCAGACGAATTGGGGAACATTTGCGCAATATAAGGAATAATGTGGATACACATCCCTTATCCAGACATTTCAAATTGGCACATAAAGGATCGCTTAAGGATATAAAAGTTACTGGAATTAAAATGGTTAAAAAAGACTGGCGCAGAGGGGATTTTATTAAACAGATGTCCAGAGAAGAAACGAGATGGATCTTTGAATTGGAAACTTTAAGGCCCAGAGGATTAAATAATGATATAGAACTATTTGCTTTTAATTAAGCTATACAGACCAAGGATATATATATATATGAGCCAAGTGCAGACAGAGCCATCCCTGATGAAGGAGGCCGTTAGCTCTCCGAAACGCGTAGGATGTTATTGTGGCTTTATCTGCACACCGTAGTTTGAACAAGGACATCACGTGATCACATCACGTGTCAGCATCCGGATACTGCAGACGCTCCCCGAAGAGCAGACGCACGGCAGCACTGTGAGGAGGAGGGCCGTGCTGGAGCCTTATCAGCGCCTGTGGACTACCGACGCCTCCCGGAGTGCAGCTGTGTAGCAGCGCTAGTGAGGAGGAGAGCTTGCCACCAGCCGGGGCAGCTCTCCAGGACGCTTTCTTTTCATCAATACCGGATCGTTCTGAATGTCATCCCAAGCTAAGTATCATCAATTTTTCGGTCAGGATACTGGGCACATTAATACTCTGTACATAAGGTACCGCTAGTGGATTGATTTGCTATCACCGTTTACACTCCCATTTAAGCACATAGGACTACCAGGACTCTCTTTTTGTTTGCCACTTCACGATGTTCAATAAGAAAACGGGTATATGGTATATCATATAAAGCTGTTTTTCCTAAAGAATCTTGCACTCCAACATCGCACAGTTGGCACTTTTTGGGTATATTTATACCATATTAAATGCACCTTATTTTCAATCTAAATGCACATTATATATGTACATTTGCACATCTAGAGATTCACTTTAAGTACTTTGGCATCGGTATTTTTCTCCTTAGGGATTACTCAAAAGGCACATTTTTATGGGACATATATGCATTTTTGTCCTTCTTAATCCTATGAGCGGATTTTTAGACTTATATTAGCCCTAATTTATGTGGTTATTGATTTTATTTCTTTCTTCTTGCACCTAGTGGTTTAGTGCACGAAAGCGCCTACTATCACACAATATAAGTCGCTGACTCATCATTCAAATATCCATGTATAAAACTTCTTGAAACTTCAGGTACGTGTTGCGATCAGTATTGTGAGTGTGTTTTGATTCAAAGCGCGAGTACTGCTTTAGTATTTTTAATTGCAAAAACACCTGAGATCGCACGACCTCTACCACCTAAATTAGTTCTCTGGTGTAACAAAACTAAGCCACAGTCACAGAAAAAAAAACTGGAAAAGGCAAAAGAACAAACAACAGTGGCTCCAGAGGAACCGAGAGGAGACCAAGCCCCCCGGGAAGGGGAACCTGGCCAACCTCACAGAAATGCAGAGAAATATGCAAATGGCAAGCACAAAAACAAAAAACAGAAAATATCTTATCTGACAGCAGGAGAAGAGGCAAGACTCAGCAAGCTTCCAAGTGAACCAGAAACCACAGTTGAGACAAGAACAATTGATCACCGGCAAACATGATGGGAGGGAACCTCCCTTATATCAGACCAGTCTGTAACTCCTGATTGCCAATCCTCATTGAATGGTTCAGTACTGTTTGTAACCACCAGAGGGAGCTTCTGCTCAGAATTCATTTCTAAAACATTCATAACAGCACGCTGTGGTAATTTGACCGTCTGGCCAAGCTGTCCTGCAACTCTTTTTGTTTTTTTAACACGTTTTTGGACTGCTACGGGCCTGCCAGATAACCGCTGCTGCGATGTCGTTGCCTGCTGTGGATCCTTCTCCTCTTCTGAGCTATTGCCAGCGGCACCCTCTTTCCCCAATGGATGCCAATCCGGGTCAACAACTGAGTCATCCATCACCTCCTCTTCAATTTCATCTGGGGAACCTGAGTTTCATCTGGGTCACATTCTGGCTCAGTAGAATGCGAGGGAAATGTAATGCTCTGGGTGAATGTACCAGCAGAATCAGTGCACTCCAGCTCTGATTCATGTTGGACTGGGGAATTCAGGATTTGACTTGATAACCTCCTTCAGATGAGGAGGCGATAGAGATGGAGGCAGTTTCGGCAATGTAAGCCAAAATCTGTTCCTGATGCTTCGGCTTTAAAAGCAGTTTACCTTCTCCCAGTAAAGGGAGCCTTCCAGGCCTACTTGAGCCAGAAGACTCTTTCTGATAACACACTACCAGCAGGGCAAGCGAGCTCCTGTATAGTGAAAATATTCTAAATCTCCGTCTATATTTCAGGAGGCAGACACTGACGCTCTCAGGCTCAGTATGGATTACACAAGAATATAAAAAGATAAAAAAGGGGTACTGTATCAGCAGATACCAGGTATATATAGACTAGGTAAAATATTGGAAATCACCGTATATATTTCAGGAGTCTGACAATGACGGTCACAGGCTCAGTATGGATTACACAAGAATATAAATAGATCCACAAGAAATAATCACACATGTAGGCCAATGTTCCAGGTGTCAATGATGCACTTACGGTTGGGGGGAGGACGACTTTCTGCAAAAAAGGGTACTGTAACCCAAGCGTACAGATGTATACAGTCTAAGGGTTATTGTAAATCTCTGCATTTATTTCCGGAGTAGACGCTCACAGGCTCAGTATTGATCACACCAGAATAAAAAACTAGAAAAAGGGTAATTTATTACAAGCGGACAGCTGTATACAGGGTTGGGGAAATTGTAAATCTCCATATATTTTGCCAGAGTCAGACACTGGCTCTCAGATGCTCAGTATTGATCACACCAGAATATAAAAACTAGAAAAAGGGTACTGGATTACAAGCGTACAGCTGTATACAGAGTTGGGGAAATTGTAAATCTCCATATATATTTTGCCAGAGTCAGACACTGGCTCTCATAGGCTCAGTATTGTTCACACCAGAATATAAAAACTAGAAAAAGGGTAATGGATTACAAGTGGACAGCTGTATACAGGGCTGGGGAAATTATAAATCTGTGTATATTTTGCCAGAGTCAGACACTGGCTCTCACAGGCTCAGTATTGTTCACACCAGAATATAAAAACTAGAAAAAGGGTAATGGATTACAAGCGGACAGCTGTATACAGGGTTGGGGAAATAGAAAATCTCCGTATATTTTGCCAGAGTCAGACACTGGCTCTCACAGGCTCAGTATTGATCACACCAGAATATAAAAACTAGAAAAAGGGTAATGGATTACAAGCGTACAGCTGTATACAGAGTTGGGGAAATTGTAAATCTCCATATATATTTTGCCAGAGTCAGACACTGGCTCTCACAGGCTCAGTATTGTTCACACCAGAATAAAAAACTAGAAAAAGGGTAAATGGATTACAAGCGTACACCTCTATACAGGGTTGGGGAAATTGTAAATCTCCGTATATTTTGCCAGAGTCAGACACAGGCTCTCACAGGCTCAGTATTGTTCACACCAGAATATAAAAGCTAGAAAAAGGGTAATGGATTACAAGCGGACAGCTGTATACAGGGTTGGGGAAATTGTAAATTTCCGTATATTTTGCCAGAGTCAGACACTGGCACTCACAGGCTCAATATTTTTCACAACAGAATATAAAAACTAGAAAAAGGGTAATGGATTACAAGCGGACAGCTGTATACAGGGTTGGGGAAATAGAAAATCTTAATATATTTTGCCAGAGTCACACACTGGCTCTCACAGGCGCAGTATTGTTCACACCAGAATATAAAAACTAGAAAAAGGGTAATGGATTACAAGCGTACAGCTATATACAGGGTTGGGGAAATTGTAAATCTCCGTATATTTTGCCAGACTAAGACACTGGCTCTCACAGGCTCAGTATTGATCACACCACAATATAAAAAGTAGAAAAAGGGTAATGTATTAGAAGCGTACAGCTGTATACAGGTTTGGGGAAATGTAAAATCTCCGTATATTTTGCCAGAGTCAGACACAGGCTCTCACAGGCTCAGTATGGATCACACCACAATATAAAAAGTTGGGGGGTGGAGGAGGTGGGGGGGGGAACAGCCCAGATCGGGAGGTGGCAAAAATGGCATATGTTGAGGTGTATAATGGATGTAAAGCAACTGAAAATGGAGGAATTTGAGAAGTCTGAAGAAGAAGACAAAACGAGCCATTTTTCTGGTAACGTGTGTGTCATCAGGGGAAGGTGGGACAAAATCCTTTGAAACCCATGCATGGTTCATTTTAATGAAGGTGAGATCACCTACATTTTGCGTCGACAGACGGGTCCTTCTTTCTGTCAGGATTGATCCTGCATCACTGAAGAGTCAGATAGTACACTAACAGCAGGGCAAACGAGCTCCTGTAAGGCATATTGTGCCAATTCAGGCCAGGTGTCCAGTTTACAGGCCCAGTAGTCAAAGGGGAATGACCGGTTAAGGAGAACATTTATAGGGGAGGAGAAGTAATTTATAACCATAGTTGATGACTGCTGTCTCCTGTCTGTTGCTATAGATTCCTGATTACCAGGCATGTGAGCTGTCTTGGAGAAATCAGTCCACAACATGGTCATGAAACCCCTGTCTCCAACGCCACTTTGGCTGTATGCACCGCGAACATCTCTTCCATTTGGCCCAGTACGGCTCATGGTAGAACATGCACCGCTGCTGTTTGCTGGGAATGCCTCTAACAAACGGTTTACCAGAGTTGCTTGTTTGTTGGCCAATATTAGCTCTAGGTTCTCCTGTGGCATTATGTTCTGAAATTTGCCTTTATAGCATGGATCGAGGATGCTGGCCAACCAGTAGTCGTCATCCTTCATCATTTTGGCAATGCGGGGGTCCTTTTTTAGGAACCGCAAGGCATAATCACACATGTGGGCCAATGTTCCAGGTGTCAGTGATGCACTGCCAGTGGTGGGTGGAGGAGCACTTTCTGCCAAATCCACATCCCTCCAGTCACGCACAAACCCTGGACCTGAACTTAGCAAGCCAACATTTTCTCTTGCCCCCTGAGAAGCATCGTCCTCCCCAAAATAATCACCCCCCCTCCTCCTCTTCTTCCTCCACCTCGTCCAGGACAGTTCCCTGAACAGACAATGGCTGACTGTCATCAAGGCTTCCCTCTTCCTCCTCCGCTGCAGACGCCTGATTCTTAATGTGCGTCAAAGTTTGCATGAGCAGACGCATAAGTGGGATGCTCATGCTTATGATGGCGTCGTCTGCGCTTACCAGCCGTGTGCATTCCTCAAAACACTGAAGGACTTTACAGAGGTCTTTCAGCTTTGACCACTGCACACCCGACAGCTCCATGTCTGCCCTCAAACTGCCTGCCTGTGTATCCTCCCATAAATGCAATACAGCCTGCCTCTGTTCGCACAGCCTCTCAACCATGTGCATGGTGGAGTTCCACCTTGTTGCAACATCTATGATTAGGCAGTGCTTGGGGAGGTGGAGCGATCGCTACGGCCTCTGCATGCGACTGGAGACTACGGGCGAGCGACGGATGTGCGAGCACAGTCTTCGCACTTTATGGAGCAGGGCTGTTAACTCAGGATAATTATTTAAGAAGCACTGTACCACCAGGTGCAAGGTGTGAGCCCGGCAAGGTATGTGTCTGAGTTTTGCCAGGGCTATGGCCGCCACAAAATTACGGCCATTATCACTGACTACCTTGCCTGGCTCAAGATGTATACTGCCCAGCCATGACTCAGTTTTTCGCTGTAAGTAGTCGGCCAGTACCTCCGTGGTGTGTCTGTTGTCGCCCAAAGACATAATTTTTAAAACAGCCTGCTGATGTTACCACTAGCTGTTCGATAGTGGGACACCTCGTGTGCAACACTGGCAGTTGCCGATGGAGTGCTCGTGCGAATGCACTCTGTTGACGAGCTTTCGCTTCTGGAGGAGGAGGGTCGAACGCCTACAGCCAACTGTTGCCTATACTGTGGGCTAGGCAGCACTGTCCCACTGCCGCTGTCCCCTGTGGACCCTGCATTCCTCACATTAACCCAATGCACAGTGATGGACACGTAATGGCCCTGGCCATGCCTACTGGCCCATGCATCTGTTGTGAGGTGCACCTTTTCACTAACTGATTGTTTGAGTGCATGGACAATGCGGTCTTTCACATGCAGGTGGAGAGCAGGGATGGCTTTTCTAGAAAAGAAGTGTGACTGGGTAGGTCATAGTGTGGGACAGCATAGGCTATGAGGTCTCGGAACGCTGCGCTTTCAACCAACCGGAAGGGCATCATCTCTAATGAGATCAGTTTGTCAATGTAGGCGTTCAAACCCAGTGTACGCGGATGAGAGGATGAGTACTTTCTTGTCCTACTCAGAGTGTCTGGTAGGGTGAGCTGGACTTGAGAGCTGCATATGGGGGAACTATCGGTGGACATAACAGACTGAGAGAGAGTTGGTGATGGTGATGGTGGTGGTGGTGGTGATGGCCTAGATGCAGTCTTTCGTTGCAAAAACATTGTGATTCCCTGACTGCTTTGGCCGTGCGACGACACCTCAACATTTCTTGCTGGTGGTGTGCCATCCGGTGGGCTTACAGTGGGGGAAGCGATGGAGAGTTGCTGGCTAACTTCAGTCATGTGCTACCTGAGGTTTTGTAGTCCGTCCACGCTTGCAAGTGCATGTTCAGTAAATGTCTAAGTGAGCCGCCCACCAGGGCTGTGGGGTACTCGGACCCGAGTCCGTCGATCTCTATGGGGGATGTCACGGTGGCCACGGCTCGGTCTGTGGCCCTGGGCGCTCACCCTCAAAAAGGGGATATTTACAAGGGATAATGTCAGTGAATCGTGACGCCATCTGTAGTACCTGGTCAGGGTGACCAGCGCTGCTATGCAGGTCCTCTGGAAGGGATGTTGTTGTGCAGCTAGAAGATAAACCTCATACAGGTGAGGCTGTGTCCTTCCAGGGCAGGTAAATGTGGTATTGAAGGAATGGTGCTTGTGGATGTAGCAGAGGGGAATGTGCGATGCTGGAATAAATCTAGGAAACAGTCCAGATGCAGTTTCAGGGTTTTACTCACAGTCTTTGGCCACAAGACAGATGCCTGCCTGGCACTGTGTCCTCCGGGTAGGTGGTCCAGTAACCCCCAGGTAGATTGGTCGCACTTCCCAGGACTCCTTCCCAGTATGTTCCTTTCTGGCCTTCACTCTCTGTGCTCTTACTCCTTTCTACTTCCTAGCACCTCACCATGCAAACTACCAGTTCCAGAAGCTGTGAGCCTTTTCGGTCAGCAGATCAATCCTATGTCTGTGTGTACTTGACCCCGTAGTGCCGCCTTTCTGCAGAGATGCTGGTGGTTGTTGGCAATGACAAATAAAGTGATCATCACTATCGGCTTACTAGCAGGGCGTGAAGCTTTCCCACTAGTCTAGGGGCCGTTCCTTGATGGCCTTGGTCCTTCCTTCTTCAGGATGGGGCCTCGGATGGATAAACCAACCTCCGTGCCTTTTCGGACCCTTTCGTTAACTTCAGCAGATTCTCCCTGAGGTGTACTCAGACAGAGACTCAGTCAGAGACTGGTTGCTCTCTATTCTCACACGCAGCCTAAGTGCTGCTAACTCCACCCACCCATATCTACACCCTTTGCTAACCAGTCTGAGTCAGACCATCCTCCCGAAGGGTACGTCCGTATGCTCAGCTGGCATGGTGTGTTGGATGCAGGCGTGGAGTCCTAGGGGTGCTCCCTCCTTACCTGAGAGTCAGGTGTCACACCTCTGGGTGAGATGCAACACCTCTGTGGCGACTGAACCCTCAGGGGCGCCACATTCCCCCTGTTAAACACAGCACGTCCGCGGGCTGAAACAGAGTAAACGTTGTTACAAGAAACAAACAATTTTTATGACATGCATGTCAATAGAAAAACAGTTTCAAACTCATCTTCCCTTGTGGTTAAACGTTGCATAAATAACATTAATAAAACTTTTCTTTTAATTTAGACTAGATAAAGGGCAAAAAACAGTTGCATTTAAATTCACTTAAAACTTCAAGGCAAAACCCAGTCAGGTTAGTTTCAAGTGTTCTTTAGTTGCGCTTGTGGAGGACCCGCTCCAAACCTCCAAATTTGGTCCTGGGTGGGCTGCAAGACACAACTGGTCTCCTTCAGCAGACCTGGTCTTCAGACACACCTAACAGGTTTTAGTCTTCTGAGGTAATTGTGCAGTCAGTGCACTGTAGTAGCTTACGTAAAACCAAGAGGAAGCACCTAAAGAGGTGCTAAACTATTTACAGGTACAGTTTTTGAGCCAGAGAGTCCATGGCTTCAAAGTTCCAAGATGCAGAATACTAACGGTAACATATATCCAATTAGCAGACCCCTGTCCGGGTTATCATTTACTCAGCAGTGGCAACACCGGGTGTTACCTGGTACTCCTCGGGGAGCTCTAGGACACTAGTTACACCAGGGGCCACCAGGAATTGATGACGCCGGGTCGCTCTGACCACCAGGTCGTGACCGGCAATCTGGGTTTGTGTTGCCCTGTCACGGGTCTTGCGGCGAGTCTGGATGCACACGTCTCTTGTCATTCTGACTCCCGGGGGCCTAACAGGTGAGGCGGTGGGACCCTTGACCTGGACCATAGGGGTAGCAGAGGTTGGGGCTGTTGCTGGCGGGGAGGCTGGGGCCGGGGCTGAGCGGGAGGTAGGGGCGGCTGGGGCGCTCCTGGTGGAGTGGGCCTGCCCTGGGGAGACTCTGGCCACATCTCCCTGCTCAGAGGAGGGGGGGCAGCACCTGGTAACATTCAGGGCGTACAACCCCTTTAACCCCCAATGCCGGGTGTAAGTAACCAGGTCCCCCAAAAACAGGTCCCGATCCGGGTGCCCCTCGGGCAGATGGGCCTCCACGTCCCGGTGGTTCACAAAAACCTCAGCGTAGAGGCCGGGTTCCTGAATAAACCCCAGCCCCCATTTAGCTTAAAGTCACGTACGGCCCCCTTCCGCCGCGGCTCCCGTACTGTACCTCGGTCCCGCCGCATTTTATTCTTATCAGCCAGGTCCTTGGCTTGCTGCTCCTGGCGACACTGCTGGGCCTCCCACTCCCGGCGCCTCCACTCCTCTTCCAGGCGCCGGTTGTAGTCCTCCTCTGCTAGGATCTCCATTTCCGGGTTCTTTTGGACGGGTGCCGAGGCTGGTACTGAGGGTGGCGGTACGGTCGGCTCCCTCTGCTGCTTCCGGCCCCGAAGCTTGTCCTCCTCCGTTAACACTGGGGGCCCGCTGGGCTCGCTTGCAGGCAGCGTGGGTAGCAGGTCCGCCGGAGCTTCTTCCGTGGGGCCAGTATCCCCGCAATGGTGCCAGCATCAGTACAGGAGACCTCCGTGGTTTCCGGTGCTGGGGTGGCGGGTCGGCAGAGCGGCAGGTTTGGCGCTAGCGGTGCTTCCAGCCGCAGCTTCAGAGCTCGCCTGCTCCTTTCCATCTTTTCCACCTCCTCCCGGTGACGGGCCAGTTCCTCTAGTGCAGCATCTGCCTCAGAGAGGGTGACGACATCCTCTGGCAAGGCAGGCAGCTCAGTGGAGGTGAGAACTGTCTCTTCCTGGTGGAGGGTACCGACAGGTTCCGGACCCACAGGCAACTCGGTGGAGGGTTGATCTTGCTCCTGCTGTGGGAAGGTATGCGCCATCACTCCCTCACGGCCAAGCTCACCACCGGTCGCCATTTTTATCAAAATACAAGTCTCTTCCTCATCCGGAGGGTCCCGCTCTTTAGTAGGGAGGCAGGGTTTTCTGTTCCTTTTCCTCCCACCAAAGAGGATCAGGAGGCGGATCTCTTTCGCCGTGGGGCATGTACTGACATTGCAGAGGCATTTGGACTGGGTGGTCATTATTTTCGCGCCACAGGTCGAGCTCACGCCCACGAAGGTACGCCCTTCTTCTTCACCAGCGCCTCATGGCGCGAATATGACAGCAAATGGCAGCAAATGGCGGCAAATTCGCAATAAAGCTTCTTGCACAAAAACAGTCAATATAGGCACACAGGACTCGGTTATAACGAGCTTCGGAATTTTGTTTGTGACGCCAAAAATGAGCCGCCCGCCAGGGCCGTGGGGTACTCGGCACCGAGCCTAAGTGCTGCTGCTAACTCCACCCACCCATATCTACACCCTTTGCTAACCAGTCTGAGTCAGACCATCCTCCCGAAGGGTACGTCCATATGCTCAGCTGGCATGGTGTGTTAGATGCAGGTGTGGAGTCCTAGGGGTGCTCCCTCCTTACCTGAGAGCCAGGTGTCACACCTCTGGGTGAGATGCAACACCTCTGTGGCGACTGAACCCTCAGGGGCGCCACATAAGCATGCAACTGGTATTCAAATTTCTGTGACTTTTCCCTCGGCTAAAGGTCCTTCGGCACTTCTTACAGATAACCTTTGCCTCATCAATAAGATTTTGGTCAAAAAAATGACACACTGAACTCTTCCTAATATGGTATAAATTTTCAGGGCTTGCACGCTGTGCTAATTTGACCACCTCCGTATATATTTGCGGAGTAACAGACACAGACTCTCACAGGCTCAGTATGGATTACACCAGAATATAAAAACCAAAAAAGTGTACTATATCAGAAGCGTACAGCCATATACAGTGTTGGGGTAATTTTCAATCTCCGTATGTATTTCAGGTGCAACACACACGGTCACAGCCTCACTATGAATAACACCAGAATATGAAAAGCAGAAAAAGTGTACAGTATTGGTAACGTACAGCTGTATACAGTGTTGGGGTAATTTTTAATCTCCGTATATATTTCAGGAATAACACACATGGTAACAGCCTCAGTATGGATAACACCAGAATATGAAAAGGAGAAAGAGTGTACTTTATCAGTAACGTACAGCTGTATACATTGTTGTGGCAATTTTAATTCTCCGTATATATTTGAGGAGTAACATACATGCTCACAGGGTCAGTATTGATAACACCAGAATATGAAAAGCAGAAAAAGTGTACTGTATCAGTAGCGTACAGCTGTGTACATTGTTGGGGTAATTTTAATTCTCCGTATATATTTGAGGAGTAACACACGTTCTCACAGGTTCAGTATGGATTACACCAGAATAGGAATTCAGAAAAAGTGCACTGTATCAGTAGCGTACAGCTATATACAGTGCTGGGGTAATTTTAAATCTATGTATATATTTCCGGAGTAACACGCTCACAGGCTCAGTATGGATAACACCAGGATATGAAAAGGAGAAAAAGTGTACTTTATCAGTAGCGTACAGCTGTATACATTGTTGGGGTAATTTTAATTCTCCGTATATATTTGAGGAGTAACACACGTGCTCACAGGTTCAGTATGGATTACACCAGAATAGGAATTCAGAAAAAGTGTACTGTATCAGTAGCGTACAGCTGTATACAGTGCTGGGGTAATTTTAAATCTACGTATATATTTCCGGAGTAACATGCTCACAGGCTCAGTATGGATAACACCAGGATATGAAAAGGAGAAAAAGTGTACTGTATCAGTAGCGTACAGCTGTATACATTGTTGGGGTAATTTTAATTCTCCGTATATATTTGAGGAGTAACACACGTGCTCACAGGTTCAGTATGGATTACACCAGAATAGGAGTTCAGAAAAAGTGTACTGTATCAGTAGCGTACAGCTGTATACAGTGCTGGGGTAATTTTAAATCTACGTATATATTTCCGGAGTAACACGCTCACAGGCTCAGTATGGATAACACCAGGATATGAAAAGGAGAAAAAGTGTACTTTATCAGTAGCGTACAGCTGTATACATTGTTGGGGTAATTTTAATTCTCCGTATATATTTGAGGAGTAACACACGTGCTCACAGGTTCAGTATGGATTACACCAGAATAGGAATTCAGAAAAAGTGTACTGTATCAGTAGCGTACAGCTGTATACAGTGCTGGGGTAGTTTTAAATCTACGTATATATTTCCGGAGTAACACGCTCACAGGCTCAGTATGGATAACACCAGGATATGAAAAGGAGAAAAAGTGTACTTTATCAGTAGCGTACAGCTGTATACATTGTTGGGGTAATTTTAATTCTCCGTATATATTTGAGGAGTAACACACGTGCTCACAGGTTCAGTATGGATTACACCAGAATAGGAATTCAGAAAAAGTGTACTGTATCAGTAGCGTACAGCTGTATACAGTGCTGGGGTAGTTTTAAATCTACGTATATATTTCCGGAGTAACACGCTCACAGGCTCAGTATGGATAACACCAGGATATGAAAAGGAGAAAAAGTGTACTTTATCAGTAGCGTAGAGCTGTATACATTGTTGGGGTAATTTTAATTCTCCGTATATAATTTAGGAGTAACACACACGCTCACAGGCTCAGTATGGATTACACCACAATATGAAAAGCAGAAAATGTGTACTGTATCAGTAGCGTACTGCTGTATACAGTGTTGAGGTAATTTTAAATCTCAGTATATATTTCAGGAGTAACACACACGATCACAGCCTTAGTATGGATAACACCAGAATATGAAAAGGAGAAAAAATTTACTTTATCAGTAGCTTACAACTGTATACATTGTTGGGGTAATTTTAAATCTCCGTATATCTTTCAGGAGTAACACATGCAGTCACAGCCTCAGTATGGATAACACCAGAATATGAAAAGGAGAAAAAGTGTACTTTATCAGTAGCGTACAGCTGTATACAGTGTTGGGGTAATTTTAAATCTCCGTATATCTTTCAGGATTAACACACACGATCACAGGATCAGTATGGATTACACCAGAATATGAAAAGCAGAAAAAGTATACTGTATCAGTAGCGTACAACTGTATACAGTGTTGGGGTAATTTTAAATCTCCGTATATATTTCAGGAGTAACACACACGCTCTCTCAGTATGGATTTGACTGTAATACAGAAGGGAGAAAAACGGTACTGTATCAAAAGATACCTACTGTATACGGTTTTGGGGAAAATTGAAATCTCCATATATATTTCCAGAGTCACACAGATAGTCAGCATGTATTTGTCCATGATACCAGCCGGTACACGGTAGTGTGAGGAGCGTACAGCTCTATACGGTGTGGGAAAAAATGAACTCTCGGTAACTGTGCAGAAAAAAATTTAAGTATTAGTGCTGTGTAGGTGCTGTCTTAAAAAGCAGTCTGCACAGCAGGGTACACACAGCAATACAGATAGCAGGCAGCCTAATAATCAGCTCTGCTGCTGCACACTACAAATTCCTCCTCTGTCACTGGCAGGCAGCCTAATAATCTGCTCTGCTGCTCCACACAAGCAGTTCCTTCCCTCTCAATGGCAGGCAGCCTAATAATCAGCTCTGCTGCTCCATACAAGCAATTCCTCCCCTCTCACTGGCAGCCAAGCCTGAAGGTACTGCCACACTAAACGCTCCCGCTAACGATCACAATAACGACGCATACTAATGCGATCGTTTTAATGTCGCTAGTAGCTGCCACACTTGGCGATCTCGTTAACGACTCATAAGCGGTTAGCGATCTCACTAACGACTTTAACGGTCATTGCGATGTAAAAAACAGCGCACATCATTCACAAAAGGTGCCAGACACAGCGATATAGCGTCACCAGCGGGACGCCAACGATCTAAATACGGTCCAGAACTCTAGTGAACGATCAGCGAGATCACAGCAGGGGCCACGTCGTTGCTACATGCCACACACAATAGTGTCACTAACGAGATCGCTAAATAGTGACGTTTTTTAGTGATCTCGTTAGCAACCTTGTTTAGTGTGGCATACCCTTTAGAACCAGCTTTGCTGCACACAAGAAATTCCTCCACTGTCACTGCACACTAAATGTACAGCTAATCGCTATCAGCACAAGCACAGAATTATTGTAGTTTTCCTGCCTAACGCTCTCCCTACTGAGAACCAGCATCAGCAACCTATCACTACGCTAAGATCGGCAGAAGTAAAATGGTGGTCGGCGGTGAGGGCTTTTATATGCACTGTGACGCCACACAAAGCAAGCCAATCACTGCAATGCCCTTCTCTAAGATGGTGCTGGCCGCTGCCCATGTCATCGCGGTTGCCCACAGTCTGCGTCCTTGCTCATTGGCTGAGAAAAGGACCTTGAAGGATTATGGGCAGGGCCGCCATCAGGGCATTACAGCCCTTACTAATGTATGGGGCCCGGTGCTTTAGGGGCGCCCGCCCGCCGCCCCAGCACGCTGGCAGCACGGTCTGGCAGCAGGCGCAGCACTTCGCTGCTTTTTATTCCCCACTTTCCCCAGTCCTGACCTCCTGGCTGGCAAATTAAATGGGCAGGCACTGTAGCTTTAAGCTACAGCCCGCCCTGATGCATCATGGTCCAGCCGTGACGTCACACGCTGCTCTGCTCCACTTCCTCATTCTGGAGCAGAGCGAGCAGCGTGTGACGTCGGTGTGTTGTGCCTGAAACACACTGCCACGTGGCTGGGAGCGGCGGACCGGACCGGGTGCAGGCGAGCTCAGCAGGGTGAGTAGTCTGTCGCAGGGGGGGCCCGGCCAGGACAGCCGCAGCGCCAGCATCCACCACGCACCACCAACAGGGCCCAGGGCAGGAAGGGGGGCCCAGCATCCACCAAATGGGCCCCCAGGGCAGGCGGGGGGGCCCGCAGGCACAGCATCCAGCAACAGGGGCCCTGGGGACCCTGTTGGTGGATGCTGCGGGCCCCTCCTGCCTGCCCTGGGCTGGGGCCCTGTTGGATTGCTGCGTGTGGCCGCCCCCCCCCTGCCTGCTCATCATATGGGGCATAAAATCTATGGAGCATCATATGGCGGCATAATCTTTGGAGCATCATATGGCAGCATAATCTATGGAGCATCATATGGGGCATAAAATCTATGAAGCATCATATGGGGGCATATACATCTATGAGGCATCATATGGCGGCATAAAATCTATGGAGCATCATATTGCGGCATAATCTATGGGGCATCATATGGCGGCATAATCTTTGGAGCATCATATGGCGGCATAATCTTTGGAGCATCATATGGCGGCATAATCTGTGGGGCATCATATGGCGGCATAATCTTTGGAGCATCATATGGGGCATAATCTATGGAGCATCGTATGGGGCATAATCTATGGAGCATCGTATGGGGCATAAAATCTATGGAGCATCGTATGGGGCATAAAATCTATGGAGCATCATATGGGGCATAAAATCTATAGAGCATCATATGGCGGCATAATCTTTGGAGCATCATATGGCGGCATAATCTATGGAGCGTCATATGGCGGCATAATCTTTGGAGCATCATATGGCGGCATAATCTTTGGAGCATCATATGGCGGCATAATCTTTGGAGCATCATATGGCGACATAATCTTTGGAGCATCATATGGCGGCATAAACTTTGGAACATCATATGGCGGCATAATCTGTGGGGCATCATATGGTGGCATAATCTTTGGAGCATCATATGGGGCATAATCTATGGAGCATCGTATGGGGCATAAAATCTATGGAGCATCATATGGGGCATAAAATCTATAGAGCATCATATGGCGGCATAATCTTTGGAGCATCATATGGCGGCATAATCTATGGAGCATCATATGGCGGCATAATCTTTGGAGCATCATATGGCGGCATAATCTTTGGGGCATCATGTGGCGGCATAATCTGTGGGGCATCAAATGGCGGCATAATCTGTGGGGCATCATATGGCAGCATAATCTTTGGAGCATCATATGGCGGCATAATCTTTGGGGCATCATATGGCGGCATAATCTGTGGGGCATTATATGGCGGCATAATCTTTGGAGCATCATATGGGGCATAAAATCTATGGAGCATCATATGGCGGCATAATCTTTGGAGCATCATATGGCGGCATAATCTATGGAGCATCATATGGCGGCATAATCTTTGGAGCATCATATGGGGCATAAAATTTATGGAGCATCATATGGGGGCATATTCATCTATGGGGCATCATATGGCGGCATAAAATCTATGGAGCATCATACGGGGGCATATACATCTATGGGGCATCATATGGCGGCATAAAATCTATGGAGCATCGTATGGGGGCATAAAATCTATGGAGCATCATATGGGGGTATAAAATCTATGGGGCATCATATGGGGCATAAAATATATGGAGCATCTTATGGGGGCATAACTTTTATGGAGCATTATATGGGGCCCATCATTAACTGAATACAATAATCTGCAATCAGAAATACAGTGTGTATATATACATATATATATATATATATATATATATATATATATATATATATACAGTGCCTACAAGTAGTATTCAACCCCCTGCAGATTTAGCTGGTTTGATAAGATGCAAATAAGTTAGAGCCTTCAAACTGCAAACGAGAGTAGGATTTATTAACAGAAGCATAAATCTTACAAAACAAAAAGTTATGTTTCTCAGTTGAATTTTAATAAATTTTAAACATAAAAGTGTGGGTCAATTATTATACAACCCCTATGTTTAATATTTCGTGGAATAACCCTTGTTTGCAATTACAGCTAATAATCGTCTTTTATAAGACCTGATCAGGCCGGCACAGGTCTGTGGAGTTATCTTGGCCCACTCCTCCATGCAGATCTTCTCCAAGTTATCTAGGTTCTTTGGGTGTCTCATGTGGACTTTAATCTTGAGCTCCTTCCACAAGTTTTCAATTGGGTTAAGGTCAGGAGACTGACTAGGCCACTCCAACACCTTGACTTTTTCCCTCTTGAACCAGGCCTTGGTTTTCTTGGCTGTGTGCTTTGGGTCGTTGTCTTGTTGGAAGATGAAATTACGACCCATCTTAAGATTCTTGATGGAGGAGCGGAGGTTCTTGGCCAAAATCTCCAGGTAGGCCGTGCTATCCATCCTCCCATGGATGCGGACCAGATGGCCAGGCCCCTTGGCTGAGAAACAGCCCCACAGCATGATGCTGCCACCACCATGCTTGACTGTAGGGATGGTATTCTTGGGGTCGTATGCAGTGCCATCCAGTCTCCAAACGTCACGTGTGTGGTTGGCACCAAAGATCTCGATCTTGGTCTCATCAGACCATAGAACCTTGAACCAGTCTGTCTCAGAGTCCTCCAAGTGATCATGAGCAAACTGTAGACGAGCCTTGACATGACGCTTTGAAAGTAAAGGTACCTTACGGGCTCGTCTGGAATGGAGACCATTGCGGTGGAGTACGTTACTTATGGTATTGACTGAAACCAATGTCCCCACTGCCATGAGATCTTCCCGGAGCTCCTTCCTTGTTGTCCTTGGGTTAGCCTTGACTCTTCGGACAAGCCTGGCCTCGGCACGGGAGGAAACTTTCAAAGGCTGTCCAAGCCGTGGAAGTCTAACAGTAGTTCCATAAGCCTTCCACTTACGAATGATGCTCCCAACAGTGGAGACAGGTAGGGCCAACTCCTTGGAAAGGGTTTTGTACCCCTTGCCAGCCTTGTGACCCTCCACAATCTTGTCTCTGATGGCCTTGGAATGCTCCTTTGTCTTTCCATGTTGACCATGTATGAGTGCTGTTCACAAGTTTGGGGAGGGTCTTAAATAGTCAGAAAAGGCTGGCAAAAGAGATCATTAATCCACACATGTGAAGCTCATTATTCTTGGTGCCTGAACTACTTCTTAATACTTTAGGGGGACCAAACAGAATTCTTGTGGTTTGAGGGGTTGAATAATAAATGACACTCTGAATTAACTTTTAAAGTTTTTAAAAAAAAAAAAAAAAAAAAATTAAAACAAAAATTTTTGCTGCAGTGCATTTCCCACTTCCAGGCTGATCTACAGTACAAATGTCACAATGCCAAGTTAATTCCGCATGTGTCAACCAGCTAAATCTGCAGGGGGTTGAATACTACTTGTAGGCACTGTATATAATTTCAATTAGTTAAAAAAAATGTATGTGACACATTCCCTTGAAGAAAGATAATTAAAATATACAAAAAAAAAGTTACCGAATGTTTAAGAGGTTAGAGTAGAGTAGGGCCCTGCCAATAGATTCTACCTTGTCATGGTAGGAAGAGCAAAATTCACCGCACACTACAATTGATTACTATGCAGAAAAACATTTTTATTTGAAAAATTATCCAATCCAAAAGAAAAATAATAATATGTACAATATACAGATACCCAACGTTTCGACCCTCCCGGATCTTAATCATGGGGTACTAGAGAAAAATAGAAGAAACATAGTGTGAGGCAATTATATACAGTGATTACATATATAACATATATACAGATATGGGCTGGATCATATATAATTGATTGCGAAAAATGTCATGTAGATAATAATCCAGAAAGTAGAATATATCGTTAAAGAACATATGGAGCATCATTATACAATCTCAACATGGAGATATATAGAGTAACGATTTATATAATCATAGTAGAACAAAAGCACAATGATATAAGAAACAAAGAAGTAGCGCATTTCTACCTTGTAAAATTAGTACAACAGAGATATGGCACATAGTAGAGGCAATAAATTCCTTGTAAATTCCCTTATAGCAGAGCCAGATGCTGCAGATAATATCAAAATGATTAATTAAATAAATATAGGGAAATAGGCGTCACCATCATTGAAATGTCAGAGATTACCTGCTGTGTACAAAGAGCAGGAGTTAAATGTATCCAGAATAGGGCTAAAGTATGTCCTGAGTGGCGTCCTGATAGCCTGTACAGGGCAAATGTAACACAAATTATAGCCCATTATAGTGGCAGATGGAGTGGACTATTTAAATGAAAACATACCTTTGGAGGTGGATGAAATGAGAATAAAAGGCGGCGCACCTGCGCCCTGCCGTGTACAGAAAGTAGGGTTAAATGTGCCCTGGACGGGGTTAAAACGTCCTGGATGGTGTCCACAGAGCCTACATGGGGTAAATGTGGCATAAGTTGCAGCCCCGAGTGATGGCAGATGGGGTGAACCGCTTTGAATCAAAGACATACCTTAAGAAGCGAATGTACAGGTTTACAGGCGGCGCTCCTGCGCCCTGCCTTGTCTGCTGGGTGACCAGGTGTATGGGAAGGGAGCAAATGGGGGTTTAAATGCGGCGCAGTGTACTGCCGGACCGGAAGTACGTCATCTGGACCGGAAGTGACACGGCGCAACATGATCTGATGTAATCGCGCATGCGCGATAGCGGTAGCGGCCGCCATGTTTTCGGTGGGAAAAGGCAAATATAAGCAGGACTATGAGAGACACTAATCTGTATAAGAGACAAAATCTAGGGGGAGGAGACCAGAGGCCTGCATGTGGCGCCGTGTCACTTCCGGTCTGGATGACGCACTTCCGGTCCGGCGGTACATGGCTCTGCATTTAAACCCCCATTTGATCCCTTCCCATACACCTGGTCACCCAGCAGACAAGGCAGGGCGCAGGAGCGCCGCCTGTAAACCTGTACATTCGCTTCTTAAGGTATGTCTTTGATTCAAAGCGGTTCCCCCCATCTGCCACCACTCTGGGCAGCAACTTATGCCACATTTACCCCATGTAGGCTCTGTGGACGCCATCCAGGACATGTTTTAAACCCGTCCAGGGCACATTTAACCCCTACTTTCTGTACACGGCAGGGAGCAGGTGCGCCGCCTATATTCTCATTTCATCCATCTCCAAAGGTATGTTTTCATGTAAATAGTCCACTCCATCTGCCACTATAATGGGCTATAATTAGTGTTGAGCGATACGATACCGCAAGTATCGGTTATCGGCCGATATTAGCTGTTTCGGCCTTTCGATACTTAGTTCCGATATTTTCGTCTTATCGGATACCGGAATCGGGATTGTCACTGTCAGTGTCCGTCGGTCGGGTCTGTCAGGAGTCAGCGGCACTTACCTGGCAGAAGATCTCCGACGGTCACGTCCTGGACTGCTTCATGGCCGCCATCATCTTTCCCCGGCGGTCACATGCAGTTTCTCGCGATAACTGCAGTGACTGCTGGGTAATCCCGGCCGTAAAGCAGTCAGTCCGATGACGTCACCGCCGGGGAAGCAGGTAATCAGCTGTGCTGCGTCGCGATGACAGGCTCTGCCTGGCATTCCGATGTAGCAGAGCTGGATCGTCGTGGGACACTCGTTACTATGGACTGCGTCGGACAGGTGGTATACTGTTGGTTTGTTTTTTTTCTTTTTTACAGGAGATCGATGGCGTCGCAGGAATGAGAGTATAATAAAAGAAATGAAAACTGTGTTGTCTCTTTTATTTCATTAAAAGACTTTTTTCTTGCTTTGTCTTTTTTTTATACATTTAAAAACTTTGGGATTAATAATGGATCGGTGTCTTATTGACACCTCCATTATTAAACGGGCTTATTGTCACCGTGCAATCAACGGTGACATTAACCCCTTATTACCCCACTTGCCACCGCTACAGGGCAGTGGGAAGAGCCGGGTAAAGTGCCACAATTGGCACATCTTTTGATGCGCCAAATGTGGGGCTGCTGTAGCCTGGTATTATCAGGCTGTTGAGGGCCAAAATCCATGGGCCTTGACAGTCTTTTAATACCAGGCCGCAGCAGTCTGCATTTTACTTGGCTGGTTAACAAAAATAGGGGGACCTCTATGCCGTTTTTTTTTCGAGGGGATCCCCTATTTTTGTTAACCAGCCAAGCTAAGCAGATGCTTGTGGCCTGGTATTATCAGGCTTGCAAGGTCCATGGATATTAGATCCTTACCAGCCTGAAAACCAGGCCTCAGCGGTCTGCTTCATCTGGCTGGTTAACAAAAATAGGGGGGACCCCACGCCAATTTTTTTCGAGGGGATCCCCTATTTTTGTTAATCAGCCAAGATATGCAGACTGCTGTGACCTGGTATTATCAGGCTGGCAAGGTCCATGGATCTTGGCTACTTAACAGCCTGAAAATCCAGGCCTCAGCGGTCTGCTTCATCTGGCTGGTTAACAAAAATAGGGGGGACCCACGCCAATTTTTTATTCGAAGGGAACCCCTATCTTTTGTTAATCAGTTCCCTCTGACGTCATGATTGTGTCCCTGCGCTGACCTGAAGTGAAAGTGGAAAGCAATCAATTAAGCTTTCCACCGTCCTCTCCTGTCAGCCAGGAGAGGAACTCATTCATTTGGGGGTTTACTGTGAGGCTGCAGCATTAGCTGCGGTCCCTGCAGTAAACATTAACCCTTTCTGAAGTCACCGTGGTACCTGACTGTGCATGGGATAGGTAAGAATAATTTGCTTTTTTATTTTATTTTTATTACAGGAAATGGTTTTTGCAGTCAAATAAAAGATGGTCAAAAACATGTGTCTTTATTTCATTAAAATGATTTTTAATTAAAGTGTGTGTGTTTTATTTTTATTTCATGCAATAGGATTAATAATTGATAGTTGTCTAATTGACAGCTCTCAATTATTAACTGGCTTAAGGTCACCTTTCAATTGCAAGTGGCTTTAACCCCATATTAACCCATTCGCCACCGCTACAGGGCAATGGGAATAGACGGGCAAAGTGCCAGAAAGGGCGAATCTAATTATAGATTTGTCTTTTCTGGGGTGTCTGGGGGCAGATGTTAGTAGCCAGGGGGGGGGCAAAAATAATGGTCCCTCTCTGGGCTATTATCTGCCCCCATTCGCTGGCTTTGTCTGTCTGGTTGCGAAAATAGGGCGGGAGCCCACGTATTTTTTTAAACAATTTTACACCTCATATATATATATATATATATATATATACATGTCATTGAATTTGTGACACATATATATATATATTTATATTTATAGTTCATACACTTCTAGCCGCTAATTCAATTGCCGGCTTTTGTGAAAATGCAGAACCCGACATGAAATGACACTTGGTGTACATAGGGTTAACCATGTCTTTTCATGTGTTTGCTATCTGATTTGCACAAACAATTACATCAGTCTATGTGTGCAAAATTTCACACCTGTAGGGGTTAATTAAAGGTGTAAATTCGTAGCAAAAAAGTCCGTTTTTTTTTTACAACGAATTTACACCTTTAATTAACCCCTACAGGTGTGAAATTTTGCACACATAGACTGATGTAATTGTTTGTGCAAATCAGATAGCAAACCACATGAAAAGACATGGTTAACCCTATGTACACCAAGTGTCATTTCATGTCGGGTGCTTCTGTCTTTTCACAGAAGCCGGCTTTACCAGGCAATTGAATCAGAGGATATTTTACTATGTAGAAGTGTATAAACTATACATATATGTATATATATATATGTCACAATGACATGTATATATATATATATATATATATATATATGTATTCTATGTGTGTATATTTAGTGTTTACAAGGAAATAAAGGTTTTTTTTAGTTGCGATATTTTGTTCCCATAGACTTACATGGGACTTCCGGAATCGGATATCGCCGATATTTAGTGATATCGGCGATACCATTCCGATCCGATATTTTAAGATATCGAGCAGTATCGCTCAACACTAGCTATAATTTGTGTTCCATTTGCCACTCAGGACAGACTTTAGCCCTATTCTGGATACATTTAACTCCTGCTCTTTGTACACAGCAGGTAATCTCTGACATTTCAATGATGGTGACGCCTATTTCCCTATATTTATTTAATTAATCATTTTGATATTATCTGCAGCATCTGGCTCTGCTATAAGGAAATTTACAAGGAATTTATTGCCTCTACTATGTGCCATATCTCTGTTGTACTAATTTTACAAGGTAGAAATGCGCTACTTCTTTGTTTCTTATATCATTATGCTTTTGTTCTACTATGATTATATAAATCGTTACTCTATATATCTCCATGTTGAGATTGTATAATGATGCTCCATATGTACTTTAACAATATATTCTACTTTCTGGATTATTATCTACATGACATTTTTCGCAATCAATTATATATGATCCAGCCCATATCTGTATATATGTTATATATGTAATCACTGTATATAATTGCCTCACAGTATGTTTTTTCTATTTTTCTCTAGTACCCCATGATTAAGATCCGGGAGGGTCGAAACGTTGGGTATCTGTATATTGTACATATTATTATTACGGCACTGGCACTTTCTTCTTTTGGATTGGATAATTTTTCAAATAAAAATATTTTTCTGCATAGTAATCAATTGTAGTGTGCGGCGAATTTTGCTCTTCCTATATTTGTTGGTGCCGCTTAGGACCAATTCACCAGCATCTCCTGTACACTAGACTTGAGTGCACACCATTTCACCCATATTACCTTGTCGTGGTGGCAGGCTTAAAAAAATCTTTTGGTCAAAACAAAAGCTGATGTCTACGCATGTGATTTGATGTTAATGTGTCATTGGTGAGGGCGTGGTGCAGAAGTGGAGTTTTTCCAAGAAAAGGCAGAGGGATTTTGGATGGTTCGCGTGGTGGAGGAGGAGCTAGGGTGGAGGCGGAACTGGGGGTGGAGTCTCAAGGGGGGCCCCATAAATTTTGCCAGTATGGGGCCCCGAAATTCCTAGTGGCAGCCCTGATTATGGGAAAACCAACTTTGGCGCTCGGGTCACCAAACACGTGTCCGACCTCACGCTATGGTCGGGTTTCGCTCTGCGAAACCATACTTTGCCGAAAGTCGGTCTTTTTTTAAATTGACCAATCTGTTTCGCTCAACTCTAATAGAAAAAGCAAGGGAGACACAAAGCGCAATAGGGCCTTATCCGATAGTAAGTTATCACTTTTTTAAGTAGGAAGCTGCTCACCTGGTATTAGGTGGTTAAAGCACATGTAGGAGAGGCTGCCACAGATCCAAATGTCGGTTAACGACCTGACAATGCAATGCACTGCAGAAAATATGTGGATTCCAGTCCGCGCTGCCCAAATAATAGATTTCCAAGACGTAGTAGCAGTTAAGAAGTGGTTTAATCTACGCGTTTCAGGGTGAATACCACCCTTTCTTCAGGAAAATACCACATATAGCTTAAGCAGGGCAGAGCAGTGCGCCTGCGCAGGAGCCGCGACGGGACGCAAAGATGAGAAGATGGAAGGCGCCAAACCGGACCGCGATGCCCATCGGACCGGACGGCGGAACGCCCCTGGGTGAGTATAATATAACTAATTTTTCTTCTCTTTCAGGTGACATCGGGGGCTTATCTACAGCATTACAGAATGCTGTAGATAAGCCCCTGATGGCGGTGGTCGCATCTCATAGTCCAAAAATGGGGTGACAGATTCCCTTTAATTCATAGTTTTGATGCCTTCAGTGTGAATGTACAATTTTCATAGTCATGAAAATGCTGAAAAATCTTTAAATGAGGTGTGTCCAAACGTTTGGTCTGTGCTGTATGTCACACAAAATAGTTGCTAAATAACATTTCCCACATGTCTACTTTACATCAGCACATTTTGGAAACAATTTTTTTTTTGTTGGGAAGTTATAAGTGTTAAAAGTTGACTAGCGATTTCTCATTTTTACAACAACCATTTTCTTTTTTAGGGGCCACATCACTTTTGAAGTCACTTTGAGGGGTCTATATGATAGAAAATACCCAAAAGTGACACCATTCTAAAAACTGCACCCCTCAAGGTGCTCAAAACCACATTCAAGAAGTTTATTAACCCTTCAGGTGCTTCACAGAAATTTTTGAAATGTTTAAAAAAAATTAGCATTTAACTTTTTTCACAAAATATTTAGTTCAGATGCAATTTTTTTTTATTTTACCAAGGGTAACAGGAGAAATTGGACTGCAAAAGTTGTTGTGCAATTTGTCCTGAGTACGCTGATACCCCAAATGTGGGGAGGAACCACTGTTTGGGAGCACGGCAGAGCTCGGAAGGGAAGGAGTCCAGTTTGACTTTTGAATGCAAAATCGGCTGGAATTGAGATCGGACGCCATCTTGCGTTTGAAGAGCCCCTAATGTGCCTAAACAGTGGAAACCCCCAAAAATGACACCATTTTGAAAACTAGACCCCTCATGGAGCTTAACTAGATGTATGGTGAGCACTTTG
Source organism: Oophaga sylvatica (assembly GCA_033576555.1). Lineage (NCBI taxonomy): Eukaryota > Metazoa > Chordata > Amphibia > Anura > Dendrobatidae > Oophaga > Oophaga sylvatica. The sequence goes on along the minus strand of JARQOD010000006.1, from coordinate 147,740,268 downwards.
AGCCCCAAGGGCTTCGCAGAAGTTTATAAAGTAGAGCCATAAAATTCAAAAATCTTATTTTTTCCACAAAAATGATCTTTTCACCCCTAATTTTTATTTTCCCAATGGTAACAAGACCACAAAATTTATTGCACAATTATACGCTGATACCCCTTATGTGGAGGTAAACCACTGTTGAGTGCATGGCTGAGCATGGAGGGGAAGGAGCACCGTTTGACTTTTTCAACTCAAAATTGGCAAAACTACTGTATGGGCACACGTCGGGGCTCGGAAGGGAAGTAGTGACGTTTTGGAATGCAGACTTTGATTGAATAGTCTGTGGGAGTCATGTTGCATTTGGAGAGCCCTTGATGTGCCTAAAAAAGGGGAAATCCCCCACAAGTGACATTTTGGAAACTAGACTCCCCAAGGAACTTGTCTAGATGTGTGGTGAGCACTTTGAACCTCCAAGTGCTGCACAGAAGTTTATAACGCCCAGGCGTGAAAATAAAAAAAAAATCATAGTTTTTCCACAAACATGATCTTTTAGACTCAAATTTTTTATTTTCCCAAGGGTAACAGGAGAAATTGGACCCCAAAAGTTGTCCAATTTATCCTGACTGTGCTGATACCCCATATGTGGTTGAAAACTACTGTATGGGCACACGCTGGGGCTCGGAAGGGAAGTAGTGACGTTTTGGAATGCAGACTTTGATGGAATGGTCTGCCAGCGTCATATCGCATTTGGAGAGCCCCTGATATGCCTAAACAGTGGAAACCCCCACAAGTAACCCCATTTTGGAATCTAGACCCTCCAAGGAACTTAACTAGATGTGTGGGGAGAACTTTGAACCCCCAAGTGCTTCACAGAAGTTTATAACGAGAAATAAAAATAAAAAATCATATTTTTTTCCACAAAAATGATCTTTTCACCCCCAATTTTTTTTATTTTCCCAAGGGTAACAGAAGAAATTGGACCCCAAGAGCTATTTTGCAATTTGTTCTGAGTACGGTCATAACTGATGTGTGGGGGTAAACCACTGTTTTGGCGCACGACAGAGCTCGGAAGGGAAGGAGCACCGTATGACTTTTTCAACACAGTATTAGCTGGAATTGAGATCAGATGCCATGTCAAGTTTGGAGAGCCCTGATGTGCCTAAACAGTGAAAAGCCCCCAATTCAAAATCCAACCCTAATCCCAACACACCCCTAACACTAATCCCAACCCTAACCATAACCCTAACCACAAACCTAACCCTAACACACCCCTAACCCTAATCCCAACCCCAACCCTAATCCTAACCCTAACTGGAAAATGGAAATAAATACATTTTTTTAATTTTATTATTTTGCTATAACTAAGGGGGTGATAAAGGGGGGGGGGGGTTTGATTTACTATATATAGCAGGTTTTTATAGCGGGTTTTTCACACGCTAAAAGCAGCTTTTTATTGCAAGAAATAGTTTTTGCATTACCACATTTTGAGAGCTATAATTTTTATTTTGGCCCACAGAGTCATGTGAGGTCTTATTTTTTGCGGGACGAATTAACGTTTTTATTGGTACAATTTCTGGGCACATGACATTTTTTGATCGCTTTTTATTATGATTTTGGGGAGACAGAATGAACAAAAACTAGCAATTCATGAATGTCTTTTGGGGGGGCGTTTATACCATTCCGCGTGTAAATATAGGATCTATCAATCAAAAATAATGTGTATATAGCAAGGTAGAAGTACAGGCTAAAAATTAACTTTTAATAAATGCCTTTAAAAAGGAACTAGTTGCTCCCAGATAAACATCAAATAACCAATAAAGTGTATCCTAACCACCAAATGTTGTGAATAAACAGAAAATTATTAAAACCGTCAGTACCACAGACTTGACCTATCAATATAATGTTTATATATGTTTATATAATATATCAATATAATGTTTATATTGATATATAATCAATATATGTTTATTTGTTCCATTGCTCTGTCCCTGCTATTTGAGTGGCTGCGGGTTAGCCGCTTGGTCACACCGGAGATCTGATTTGGCGGGTGGCGAGATCGTGTGATCTCAGCATTTTTGTAATCAGAAGTGTTGGAAGTTTTTCTAGGGTTTTGCTGGGTTGCAGATAGTGTTCTGTCCTGTCCTATCTAGACAGTGTTTGGCCCCAGCGTTTGCTCACTCTATTTTCTGCATGCGTTTGTATTTCGTCTTGTCTAACCACCATTATATGTGTGGGGGCTACCTATTCCTTTGGGACTCTACTCCGGGGCAGTTAGCTTTCCTATTTCTATCTTTAGGTGTAGCTAACTCTCCGGCTGTGCCGAGGCGTCTAGGTCACCTTAGGTACGTCCCACAGCTGCTTCTAGTTGTGTGGTTAGTTTAGGGATCTGCAACCCATTGATTCCCAACCTCTCTGGTGTTCTGCTGCCTTGGCTGTTTTTTTCTCCTGTCCTCCTCAGCTACTAATTCATAACACACCTCCCTACAGGACCTGGAAGGACCCCACGGCCATCTTGGATTCAAGGGCGTACAGGGAGGAGGCCCTCAGAACAACGCGATCACATCTCGTTGCTCTGAGGGTCTCAGGGAAGCACGCAGGGAGCCCCTTCCCTGCGCGATGCTTCCCTATGCCACTGGCAGTCCATGACCTTTCCTGGCACTTAGTGCTGCGTGTCAGCTGTGAGAATCAGCTGACACCCGGCTGCGATCAGCTGCGCTCCCCCGTGAGCGTGGCTGATCACATATGACGTACTATTCCGTCCATGGGAATTAAGTCCCAGGGCACATGGATGGAATAGTACGTCAGATGGCAGAAAGGGGTTAAACCAGTGGAGTCTGCACAATCACCCAGTGGCGTGTGTTCCAACAGTTAAATCATGCAGCTCGTGTGCAAGAAGTCTCTAGACAAGGGGAAACGTTAGGAAAAGTGATTGTGCCGGCCTCCACTCAACTCTCCTTACCAACAGGACAGACTGTACTAGCCCTGCTCGTCTGAGCACATGCCCCGCTGGAGGGGGTGGAAGTCCAATTGGAACCTTCGGTAGTGGTACAACTGCCTGCAGGACTCTTGGTGGCCAATACGCTGGCCGTGGTATGAGAAGGGATGGTGCTGGTACGCTGCGTGAATCTGACAAACCAGGAGATTGTCGTCCCACACAGGGGTGAAGTCGCGCATGTAGTGGGCATGCCCGAAGAAATCATACCGCCCCAGGTCACACAGTTGGCGGTGAATCCAGAAGACCCATGGTCGGTGAAAGTCACTACCTTTCTGACGGCCGAACATCAATACATCCAAGAGGTTCAGCGCATCTTGGATCAGATGCGCGCTGAACTGTCCAAACTCACGCCCACCCAAGTGCACCAAGTAGAAGCGTTACTGGGGCAATATCAGTCTGTTTTTGCGAATCATGAAGATGACTTCAGCTGCACCACGGCGATCACTCACAAGATACCAACAGGAGATACAGCACCCATTCGAGAGTGCTACCGGCAGATTCCCCCCAAGTTATATCAGGAAGTGAGAGAAATGCTCCATCAGATGCTGCAGGCGATGGTCATTAGGGAAAGCCAGAGTCCATCGGCAGCTCCCATTATGCTGATATGGAAGAAGGACAGGTCAATGAGGTTCTGTGTAGACTACTGCAAGCTTAACGCATGTACTGTACGGGATTCTTACCCTCTTCCCCGGATTGAGGAATCTCTGTCCACGTTGGGAACCGCCAAATTCTTCTCGATGCTGGATCTCGCCAGTGGCTACTGGCAAATGCCCATGTCAGAAAAGGATCTGGCGAAAACAGCCTTTATACTTCCCATGGGCCTCTTTGAATTCAACAGGATGCCGTTCGTACTGGCCAATGCCCCCGGTACATTCCAACGACTGATGGAGAGGTGTCTAGGTGATTTGAACTTTGATGACACGCTCATCTGCCTCGTTTGAAGATCATCTATGGAGACTGGAGCAAGTGTTAAGCCGTTTATTGAAGTATGGGCTAAAAGTGAAACCCCAAAAATGTCACTTGTTCCGAGCTTAGATCGAGTACCTAAGTCATGTCATTTCTGCCGAGGGAGTGAAGCCATCACAGGAGAAAATTGCGGTGATTCGAGACTGACTGACCCCGGAGAACGTAAAAGATGTTCGGGTGTTCCTGGGATTGATGGGGTACTACCTTTGCTTCGTGAAGAATTTTGCTTGGGTGGTGCAACTGTTACTCGAACTCTTAAAAGGGGTACCCCCAAATGCCAAGGGTCGATCCATCCGTTGGGAGGAGAGGCAAGAGAAGGTGTTTTGTGACTTAAAGAAGGCGCTTACCGAAGCTCCGGTACAGGCTTGTGCGGAATTCTTTATACCGTTTATTCTCCACACTGACGGCAGCTTGCATGGACTTGGGGTTGTGTTGTCGCAGGTGCAGGACGGAAGAGAAAGGGCGATTGCCTGTGCTAGCCAGTCCCTTCACAATTCCGAACGCAACCCGGATAACTACAGTTCAGGCTTGAGTTGCTGGAGTTGGTGTGGGCCATGATGGAAAAATTCGCAGAATACCTGTCCGGCTTGGAGGTGCTGATGCGCAGCGATAACAACCCGTTAGCGCATCTGGAGAATGCCAAGTTAGGGGCCTTGGAACAATGCTGTGTGGCCCAGATGGAAAAGTTCCGGTACAGAATCGCCTATAAAAAGGGGGCTTTTTAGAACACTCACGCTGATGCCCTATCCAGAGCAAAACATGCACAGCCGGGAAAGAGTAAAGATGAGATGCTAGAGGAAGAGGAGGTTCCTCGGTTCCAAAGGACCGCTGGGCGGTGGTGGCCACGCTGGACCAAATACAGACCCCCCATCATGAAGGAGTGTTGGGAAGATCTCGGGATGAGTGGATCCGGTTGCAGCAGGAAGATCGTGAACTTGCTCTGTTCAGACACTGGGTGACGCTGAAGAAGCTGCCTAGTCTGGAACTCTGACTCCAGAAGCATTGAAGATACTTCGGCAGTGGGAGCGCCTCCAGGTGAGAAACGGGCTATTATATCAGAAGGTTCAACTACAGAGGGAACTTGGGGCTACCTGGCAGGTAGTGATTCCAGAGACGGTGTTGTCTACTGTAGCCACTGAGGCTCACGAAATAGGGGCTCACTTCGGTCTTGAAAAATCTTTCCAGTGGCTACAGTGGTCCCTTTACCGCCCACTGCTAAGAGCAGCGGTTGAGGAAGCTTGTAGACTCTGTCGGGCCTGTGAGCTGGCCAAGTCCCTGGAACAAAGAGCTCCTACTCAGACTATAGTAACCTCAGCTCCCCTGGAATTGTTGACCATTGACTATTTGACCATCGGGCCAGCCCACCAAGAATACGACCACTGTTTGGTGATGGTAGATCATTTCACAAAGTTTGCGGTGGTGACTCCCACCCGGGACCAGATGACTGAGTCCGCTGTGTACACCATCTGTAAACATTTTATTCAGGTGTATGGATGCCCAAAGCATATCCATTCGGATCAAGGAGCTTGTTTCTTGGGAAGAGTAATGGATGAATTACAGCGGATCTATCAGTTCGACAGATCACACACCACACCGTACCATCCTCAGGGAAATGGGGCCTGTGAGTGATTTAACCATATTCTAATCCAGATGGTGAGGACCCTGGAAGATGATAGGAAGGCTAGGTGGCCAGAATATGTCTCTGAACTCATGTGGATCTACAACAATCGAGTCCATCAAACCACCGGTTACACACCTTACTCCTTGTTGTTCGGCCGAACAGGAAAAGAAGTAATGGAACTGGAGCTGGATCCAGGTGAGGACTACCCACGGACGTGGGTGTCCACCTGGGTCAGAGAACATCTTCACAGTCTACAGACCTTACATTGTTTGGTTCAGACAAAGCTTCGGGAACTGGAGCACCCTGAGAAGCTTCCTCTGCGGGGGACAGATCTTCAGATTGGTGATCGAGGGTTGGTGCAGGAGAAACGTCCGTTGGGTCGATACGGAAGGACCCGTATACGAGATTTATACAGAAGGGGAAGAGAATGCGCCCACCAGAGTGGTCCAAAGGGAGTATGCTCTAGCCATGCCTCTCCGAGGACCCCATACAAAGGGAAAAAAAACCTAAGGTTCCTGAAGAGGTGCCTCCTGTGGCCATGGAGGATGAAGAGGAAGAAAGTTTCAGCTATCTGAAAATTTGTCAGTGGATCAGGCCCCTGAGACCCCGGAAGAAAACCTCAGGTGCAGATTAAACTTTGCCTCAGCTGGAAGACTCCACTATTCCTTCCAATCTACGTCGCTCTGAAAGCACAACGGCTGTACAACCCCCCAATCTGTACAATCAGGATCAGTTTATTTGGCGGTAAACCGTTAAAACAGTCAAAAAGCTCTCTAACAATGCTCAGGAAGAATGCCTCACCCATGGAATGGCGAATGAAAAGAGAAGGGAGTGTAAGAAGTTGAGCCGAGACAGAGTCAGCGGTTTTTGGTGCCCTTTAAATCCGGAACTATCGGGACTGTCACCACTGTTGCCGGGGAGGCTTCTTCTGGGAGAGAAGGAACTTCACATGGGACAGCAGGGGGCGCTGAGAATATAAGGAGGACTGAGCATGGGAACGGGTCAGACTTGGCAGGAAAGCGACAGGAGAAGGTTGACTCCTTCTCCGCTGCTCCAGCTTACAACTCCACGCCACTCATCCCTCAGCATGCTGACTATAAGATTGACTTTGTCAATATTAAGTTATCGTCTGACCCTGTTCTTTTGGACAGCCTTGTCCTGTCTGTAGTAACAGATAAGCTGCCTAGAGACTACCGCCCGCCGCAGTCTGTGAGCGTGCCCACGTCTCGTGTTCAGCGCCATTCCTTATGAATCCACATTAAGGACTGTTTCCACTTTCCAGCACACTCAAGCCAAGCAGTACTGGATTTATTAGCACCATTGGGATAGAGTGCTTATCGTTCCTCCGTAACAGAGCCAGAGACTTTGTCCACGATTTGCGCCGCCGTTGGGAGATTTTCCAGCCTTTCTCCTGCAAGAACTGCAAACGATAAGTTACCCTGTTTTTTGTATATCTTATTCTCGAGCATTGTGTTTGTGTGCAATTCCTGCTGCTGCTGTACTAGTCTTGCCTCCCTGCGTGGAGTATTACTTGTTAATTGCCTGTTCAGTAAATCCTGTTATCCCCTTCTCTGCCTCCAGCTCTTCACTGCAACGAACCTCTCTTGTTTACATCTGCACACGGGTGAAAGGTGCAGCAGTTGTCATCAGTGTTTTGTCATCATCAGAGATGTGCTGCGGTGTTCTGCTGACCGTGTGTATAAGTACTCATCCTCCAACTGAAAAAGTGGTTGGGCATCTGTGTACTCCATCTCTTCCACTAGTGCCACTTGTGAGGCAGGGCCTGGTGGATGCAGTGGACTGTGTGGAATATAAAGGAACTCTCAGCCATCCAAACTAACACAGCTCAACATGTTCTCGCCTCACGATTTGTGTGGCAGTATTCGGCCCTACGAAACGACGCATATTGTCCTGTCGCCTTCATGCACCAGAGGAAGGTGTTTTCTTTGGTCACGTAGCAAGAAGAGAATAGGCCCAATACTTGTACAGATATGGCTTTTTAGCACATAGGCTTTTTAGCACAGTACTCCCACAGGCAGGGGTGCAGAGTACACACAGAGGCTTAAAGGCACAGTGCTCCCTCAGGCAGAAGTGCAGAGTACATATAGAGGCTTAAAGGCACAGTACTCCCACAGGTATGCGTGCAGAGTACATACACAGAGGCTTTTTTATAGAGTGCGCCCACACAAAGTATAATTCTGTCCCACACTCCAGCTGTGTCCTGTCCCTACACTAATAAGAGCAGAAAGGTGTCAGAACCCGTGATCCTGCCTTGATTTAAGCCAGATCACATGGTGCGACTGCCAGTCACAGCCATGCCAATACTTAGCATGGCTGTGATGGCTTTGGAAGTGCGCACTAGGGTGGTCCTTAATTTTGAAAGTGTGTTTTCTTTGATTCTGTTTCTGTGTGTAAACTAAAAATGCAGAAAATAATTCAGTCAGATGTACATAAATTTAGGTGTCCATGCTTACCATCAAACTTTCTTGATTTTTGCAATGGCCGAGTTCAATTTGCACCTTGCCTAAAAGATATGGATCTGGCAGGACAGAGCAAATTTTGCTATATATAGGCTCAGAGGTGTATCTAGGCTTTCTGGCACCCGGGCAAGAATTTGGTTCGGTGCCCCCCCACCCACACACATGCGATTTGCACACTTAGTCATGTACCGACGAGTTGCTCTCCCTAATGCTCTCAATGTTCAGTGAAAAATCTGAGAGAAACAGGAAGAGAAGCTCGTTGTCACAGGACCATAAGTATGAAAATCGCATATGAATGAAGTGTCCATGTGATGACTACTGGAACCTGCAGAGCTGAATCCTGACATTGCAGCTTCTGAATTCTCACAACGAATGCACTGCACACTTTTAGGGTTCTCCCTTACCGGTGGCAAGAGTACACGCAGGGCCGGCTCCAGGTTTTCATGGGCCCCGGGCGAAAGAGTCTCAGTGGGCCCCTTTAACACAGACCACGATCCATGATGCACAGATACTGCAGAGAAATATGGGTATAGCACAACGTCAAACACTTCTCTTCTTCCATTACGACTGATGGCTATTGTAAATTGTACAATAGCTCAAAAACCGCCAAATCCTCACAGCGCACAGTACAGACTGGACAGTACAGTCCTCCATACAATATTATGGGCACCTCCATACAATATTATGGGCACCCCTCATCACCCATATAATACTCCATGCAGGATGTCACCCCTCCATCCCCCATATAATGCTCCATACAGGATACTGGTCCCCATATAAATCTCCATACAAAATATGGAGCTCTCCTCTGCACTGTGCTGCGTTCTGCACTGTTACGGCTCAGTAAAGGGTGCCGTGGAAAGACTCCCAACATCATCATTGCCTGCCCATTATCATCATCATTGCCTGCCCATTATCATCATTGCCTGCCCATTATCATCATCTCCTCCCCATCAACATCATTGCCTCCCCATCATCATCTCCTCCCCATCATCATCACTGCCTGCCATTATCATCAATGCCTGCCCATAATCATCATTGCCTCCCCATCAATATCATTGCCTGCCCATCATCATCACTGCCTGCCCATCATCATCAATGCCTGCCCATAATCATCATTGCCTCCCCATCATCATCACTGCCTGCCCATCATCATCACTGCCTGCCCATCATCATCAATGCCTGCCCATAATCATCATTGCCTCCCCATCAATATCATTGCCTGCCCATCATCATCACTGCCTGCCCATCATCATCACTGCCTGCCCATCATCATCAATGCCTGCCCATAATCATCATTGTCTCCACAGCAATATCATTGCCTGCCCATCATCATCAATCATCATTGCCTCCCCATCATCATCATCACTGCCCTCCCCCCAACCACCATCACACATACAGCAGACACACACACACACACACACACAAAGCATCGCACTACATACACACAGAGACACATACACAGACACACACACAAACATCTCACCTGTCCGGCGTCCGCGCACTCACTGCCACAGCGGGCCGCTGAATGATGACGTCATTCAGCGGCGCTGCTGTGAGAGGAAGCGCCGGCATCCTGCAGGCGCCCCCTGGAGCCCGGAGGTGGAGCTGCGGCAGCGGAGGCACGGGGAGAGGTGAGTATTGAGCCGGCCGCAGCCGGGGCCCTGAGCAAGCGGGGGGCCCAGTGGCGGCGCTGACACCGCTAACGGGCGCCGGGGTGCCAGACGGCGAGTGGGCCCCCCCGCCTGCTCAGGGCCCCGGCACTTGCCCAGGTGTGCCGGGTGCTGACGCCGGCCCTGAGTACACGGTCATGTCAGCATAAGCATGTGATTTATATACTTCTGGCCACATTCCGACTAGACGTGCCCGGCCTCGCTCCGTTCATTTTCATTGAGTGAGGCCACACACATCTAGTCAGCATGTAACCGCATGTATGAAAATTACCAGCACGAGAGAATCCTAAGAGTGTGCAGTGCACACTGTGAGAATTCAGAAATTGACTAATTCTCATGTTTTTATTTGTTAGGAACATTAAAAGGGTTGTCCAGGTTTGTGCTGAGTCTGCAGTCATTCTATGTGATCTGTTCCACAGATTATGCCCCATATGCTCCATATTATGCCCCCATATGTTCCACAGATTATGTCCCCATATGCTCCAGATTATGCCCCATATGTTCCAGATTATGCCCCCATATGCTCCAGATTATGCCCCATATGTTCAACAGCTTATGCCCCCATATGCTCCATATTGTGCCCCCATATGCTCCAGATTATGCCCCCATATGTTCCACAGTTTATGCCCCCATATGCTCCATAATATGCCCCCAAATGCTCCAGATTATGCCCCCATATGTTCCACAGCTTATGCCCCCATATGCCCCATATTATGCGCCCATATGCTCCAGATTATGCCCCCATGTGGTCCACAGTTTATGCCCCCATATGCTCCAGATTATACCCCCATATGTTCCAGATTATGCCCCCATATGCTGCACAATTATGCCCCATATGCTGCTGCTGCTGCTGCAAAAAAAAATGACATACTCACCTCTTGTTGCTGGGGGCCAGGTGCCGGTGTCCTGAGCAGGCGGTGACACCGGCGCACTATGGGGGACAGGTGCCAGTGTCACCGCTCGCTCAGGACCCCGGCACCTGAGATATTTACCTGTCCCGTTCCACCGCTTCACGCTGCGTCCTCATCTGACTCCTCTGGCTGTGAATGATCTGGCAGGGGGCGCGGCGCGCACTAACAACGTCATCGCGCCCTCTGCCTGATCATTCACAGCCAGAGGAGTCAGACGAGGACGCAGCGTGCAGCGGTGGAACGGGACAGGTAAATATCGCAATACTCACCCCTCCGCCGGCGCGGTCTCTTCAGCCTCTCCTCTTCTCCCGGCGCTCTCCGTAGCGCTTCCTTCCTACAGCGGTCACATGGCACCGCTCATTAAAGTCATGAATATGTGCATATTCATGACTTTAATGAGCGGTGCCATGTGACCGCTGCAGGAAGTAGCCGGAGATCGTGGGAGAAGCAGGGGGGCTGCAGAAACCGCGCCGGCGGAGGGGTGAGTATGATCCGACACCCCCGCTCCCTTCCCCCGCCGACCCCCGTATATGACCCGCGTATAAGCCGAGAGGGGGACTTTCAGCCCTAAAAAATGGGCTGAACATCTCGGCTTATACACGAGTATATACGGTAACAAACAAACGAAAATCATGACCAAAAAAGTCCAAAGGTATGATATAAAAATATATTTTTATTAATAAATTGGAAAGTCTAAACAGGTGAAGATACTAAGTGCACAATTGTAAACAAGGAACGCTGGAGTACTGCTCGAACATATCATTTAATTAACATACAATCATATAGATACTATTCCCCCAATTGCATACAAAAGACCTGGCAGTTCTAACCACAAGAAAAAAAGTGGATAATATCATATGTCTATCAGATGGTAAGGTATACCACAGGTAATCTGGGTAATAGATCGAATCAACATACCACTATGTGAAGAGAAAAGCCACCCAGGAGGTCAACGATGCCAATGGAAAGGGATGAAAGCAGAGAAGCAGGACTCCACGCGTCACCCCGTTGGGCGTTGAGCAATAGGTGCGGTGAGTATAAAAACACAGGCTGAGCCAATCAGAGCAAACCATTTAGAATACTAAATAACTCGTACCAGATGGATTGTGTGCGCTTATTAATCAAGAAAAGCCGTAAATGACATACAGAGGACCGGAAGTGACTGTGTTGTCATAGAAACAGTCGTAACCACAACACTCACCTGATCAACCCAGGACACATCACGAGAACGGATCACCATGACGCGTTTACCGGGGAAAGGGGAGATCGCGGCCTACTGGGCGATCCTCAACACACAATAGCGTAAGTCAGTAATATGGCGCTTGTATGTAAACAATAGGCACCATGGACATGTCGGCATCGTCGTCATAGTGGGGGTGCGGCTGAACAGGGTCACATGACAAATAACGCCCATCCCATTTAAAGACAGCGAGTGCCGATCAGCATAGTGGATATATTACATACAAGCGCACTCTGACTACCCAGGCATAGATGCATGAAAGTAAGGCTCGTGCGCACCACCATAACTGTTATAAATCTTTAGTAATATTATAGGATAATAGTATGTAGAGAAATTCTATAGTAAAGACACAGCTATATAGAATTACAGATCAAAACAAATAATAATCTATTAACCAGATAAATATGCATACGAAATAGATAGACCATAAATAAAGAGAATACCGCAAAATAATAGAAAATAGATCATATAACAATATATATAATAATCATCAGATTAAACAAAATAGTATAATAATATGGAGTGGGGTATCCAAATGATGAAATCCAGATGAAATGAAATCCAGGATGACATGACGAAATATGGAATGGAGAGCAAACAGAGACCCAGCCTACTAAAAGAATAAAAGAAATTAGTAAAACCAAAGTACATACAATGTGCAGATGACAAATGGATACGGCTTAACAATGGTGATTCATAAGAAGGGGACAAAGCTAATCTGTTCATTCAGGCCATGTGGATGAATCGTATTGAGTGTCCAAATCCAACGGGACTCAAGCTGCGCCAATCTTTGGGAAATCTTACCACCCGTATTGTAACATCAACAGTGTCAATGCCTTTTACACGGAGGAGAGAGGCATCACATCCATGGTGCAGCTTGAAGTGCCTTGGAATCGTTTTGAGTGCAGCAGGATCATTCTGATCCACTGCTGCCAGAATACCTAAAACATGTTCCCTCACTCTGATTTTAAAGGGGCGTGTAGTAAGACCAATATATATGAGCCGGCATGGACAACTAGCAAAGAAGATCACATTGCGAGTATTACAAGTGATATACTTCCTAAATGAAAAGCTACGTGTATTATCAGCATTACAAAAGGTATCACTCCTATCCACATTTGGACAAGCCATGCACCTGCCGCAAGGGAAACAGCCATGTTTGGCCGTACCTCTGTTGAGAAATGTAGGTTTGGGGTTACCAGTATAGTGGCTATGCACCAAGAAATCACGCAGATTCTTGGAACGATGAGTAGTGATAGCTGGACGTTCAGTTAGGTATTTCCTCAATATTGGATCAGCTCGCAGAATGAACCATGATTTTGCAAGCACCTCTCTAACCTGAGCGAATTGCGTATGATAGTCAGTAACAAATCTAACCTTGTCATCATTAGGTTTAATTTTGGATTTGTATATTAGATCATTTCTTAGAGAATATTTAGCACGATTATAGGCCTTTTTAATCATGTGATGACTATAGCCCCGTTGGAGAAATCGTGTTTTTAAATCCAATGCTTGACATTCAAAGTCCTCTAGTGTGGAACAGATACGGCGAAGTCTCAAAAATTGTCCAGTAGGAACAGACTGGATCACATGTCTCGGATGGGAGGAGGTCGCATGCAGCAAGCTATTTGTAGAGGTGGGTTTACTGTATATATCCGTTTGAAGAATGCTGTTACCATCACGCTTCACCAATACGTCCAAGAAATCAACATGATTGGCATCAAAATGGTAAGTGATGCGAATATTCCTGTCATTCATGTTGAGAAACGACATGAATCCCTCCAGAAGATCAATGGGTCCCTGCCAGATCAGGAATATGTCATCAATGTACCGCATCCACAGGAGGACGCGGTCCATTGATGACGCCTGGTCTGACAGGGAGAGGTCCCTCTCCCACAGCCCCAGGAACAGGTTGGCGTAGGCTGGCGCAAAGGCCGCCCCCATAGCTGTACCCTGGAGCTGCAGGTAGAAGGACCCCTTGAAAATAAAAAAAATTGTGTGTTAAGGTGAATTCCAACAATTCAAGTACCAGTTTCTGAAACGCCAGAGGAAAATCTGACATTGTTAGATAGAATCTTACCGCTGTTAAACCATCAGAGTGCCTGATGTTTGTGTATAATGATTCAACATCTGCAACTACCATATGGGCATGTTGTTCAATGTATAGGCCATCAATCAGTTTCAGTAGTGCACCAATATCCTTTAGGAATCATGGAAGACACTTGTAAGGTTCTGTGTACATGTTCCTGAAACTCAGTTTGTTCGTCAGCCATTTTACTTTCTGTCTTGCTGCAGCTATCTTGCCCTCAGTCAAAATGGAGTTTCCAGCTTGCATGTTCCCGCCCTGATTCTCTCCTTTTGCTTCTTAAGCAGCCACAGCTGAGCAATCAGTGCTTCAGAATCTAGCCTGCAGTGAACCTGTGACCTGACTCCTAAAGCCTTGGACCTTGTACTCCAGCTATTCCTACTGAGGAACTCTGAAGCACTTGTGGACTCTGAACCCTGCTCTTTGAAAGACCCACGTTTGCATGGACTTACGGTAACAGAGAAGAAGATCCTGAACCTGTTGTGGAGAGTGATTGCTGAGCTTAGATTACTCTGGCCTGCTGTGTCTCCTGCTTCTGTGTCTGCAAACTGTGTGACTATTTTTGCCAACTTGTATGAAGTAATACAAGACTTTCTATATCAAACCTGTGACTCCTGTGTTTTCATCGCACCCAAGCACAAGACGCTATATGAACTGTACTACATACATTACAAGATTCTGAAGCCAAAACGTTAGTGTCTGCTGGGTCTGGAAAGGCTGTGTCTGCTGTAACTGTGGATATCGGATGTCCGGTTGTACTTTCTGTGATGACAGTGGTTGTGACTTCTCACAACCATTCCAGGTGAGCAATTCCCTTAAGTGTTTTTTTTTCTGCAGTGTTACCACAGGTAAACACTATTGTTTTTTTTCTCTTTTCTCTTTTTTGTCTGCTGTAACTGTGGATATCAGATGTCCAGGTGAACTTTCTGTGATGATAGTGGTTGTGACTTCTCACAACCATTCCAGGTGAGCAGTTCCCTTAATTTTTTTTCTCTCTGCAGTGTTACCACAGGTAAACACTATTGTTTTTTTTTTTTTCTCCTCTCCTCTTCTTCCAGTACTCCTGTCTTAAAAGATCTGGAAAATGGAGACCCGCATAAAGGAACTTTGCGGAGTGACTGATAATATCCTTGCAGATTTGCAGAATATAAAGACCCGTTTTTCAAGCCTACAGGACCTCACTAATCACAATTTGCAAGTGTTTGGACAGACTGCCCAGGATTTGCGAGCCAGGATTGAGGTTCTAGAAGAGCGAGTTCAGGCTCCTGCCGTAGCCCCGAGTTCTGGGATTCCCAAGTTGCCCCCTTTTCGTTTTGGCGGTGAACGTGAGAAATTCAGGGGATTTATTAATCAATGCAATCTTTTTTTTTCTGCACATGCTTCACAATTTCCCACTGAACGATCTAAGGTGCTTACTATAATTATGTTGCTTACCAACAAGGCTTTGATGTGGGCAAACCCTCTGATTGAGACTGAGGATGATTGTTTGAATCACCGTGATGCTTTTATTTCAGCCATGGGGCAGGTGTTTGATGACCCTAATCGAGGTGCAACAGCTGAAGCAGCCATGTTAGCTTTGCGCCAAGGTAAGCACTCGGTAGCTGAATATGTCTTGGATTTCAGGAGATGGGCCCTTGATACCACCTGGGACAGTTCCGCCAAAAAATCTATTTTTCGAAAGGGGTTATCTCCACTGATTAAGGATGAACTTGCTCGTGCCGACCCTCCCACTGCGTTAGGTGACTTTATTAACTACTGCATCCGTATTGATACTCGTCTGACTGAACGCAGGCAAGAGAGATGGTTCGAAAGCAATCGCACTAACCTTTTCCTACCTTCCTCTCCAGCTAAGGAACCTTTGAGTAGGATTACACGGGAACCTGAACCTGAACCCATGCAGGTAGACTCTTTACAACGACGAGTTAGTGATGCACGCAAGGAACATCGTTTTAAGGAAAATCTATGTTTCTATTGTGGTAAGTCAGGGCACTTCATTATAAACTGCCCCAGCCGTTCTCGTAAGACTACTGCAGCACTCATTCATTGTGAGTGTTGCGAGAGGGGATCTGTCAGGTCCGAGCCTCAGGCTCCAGAGAGATCTGCAGCAACAGATCTTGATTTCTCGGACTTAAACTCCGTTACCTCTGAGGACGTTGACTGGAAGAGGGTTAAAGGCTGCGGCGCGCATAGCCACGCCCCGACCACACCCATTTCACAGCTAATCACACCCATATCCTCGCCCCAACCGTACCCATGCCGATACAGCTGACCCTTCGATGACGGTTGGGGGGCCCACTGCTGGCACCGGGCCCCCCCAACGCCTGTTCAGGCCCCATAGCTTCTGGGCGGCAGAGCAGGAAGATCGATTCTCCCTGCTCTGCCGCAGAATGTAACTGTATCGGCGTGCTGTGCACGCCGATACAGTTACTGTAGCGTAGCACCGGGTGGGCCCCCTCAGAGCGCTGGGCCCGGGGCCACCGCCCCCTCTGCCCCGCGACCTATCCTTTCAAATCAGGGCCCACCACGCAGAAGCTGGGGCCCACCGGAGGTTTCTCCGGTGTCCCGGTGGCTCAGTCCGACCCTGCTTGCCAGCCTGATAATACCAGGCCACAGCAGTCTGCTTATCTTTGCTGGTTAACAAAAATAGGGGATCCCCTCGAAAAAAATTGGCGTGGGGTCCCCCCTATTTTTGTTAACCAGCCAGATGAAGCAGACCGCTGAGGCCTGGATTTCAGCTGCAGATGGAAGGAAGAGAGCCACAGTATTCATTACTGATGGGTAGGCGGAGCCCCAGATCAGGATGTCACCTCAGATCAAAAGAGTGCTGACTGGCTGGCCCCTCCAGCTCGGGCTCCTCCTACTCAGCTCCAGTCTAAGATTTGAGGTCCAGAGGATGGTCGCTGCTAATGCAGCTCCTCAGAAGATTTTATTATTTTATATTCGGACAGGAGACTTGGATCACCAGTTGGTCTAGAGGTCTCAGGGGTACCAGCGCTGCTGTACCCCAACCTCTCCCTTGGCGGATCTGTACTTACTCAAAGTCCCTGCAGAATCCTTGCCGGCCCTGGGGGATGAGGAGAGCTTCCCTGGCGGGACGCAAACCACACGTGCGGTCACTGCGTTCCTCGCCCTGGGGGGAAGCATGGGCATAGCGCCAGAAACCCCTGAGGGTCCCTGTGGCGCCTTGGCTGGTGAGTACTCCACACAAAATGTTATTATTAATGTGTGAGTGCTTTAGCGTCTGATGGCAGCGCTATTACATGTATATCAGTATGCTTCAGCGCTGCGGTGACAGCGCTATTACATGTTTATCAGTGTTTTTCACCAGCCTCTCCCTTGGTGGATCTGTAATTACATAATGGTCCCTGCAGAATCCTTGCCGGCCCTGGGGGATGAGGAGAGTTTTCCCTGGCGGGGGCGCAAACCACACACTGGGGTCACTGCGCTTCCCGCCCTGGGGGGAAGCATGGGCATAGCGCCAGAAACCCCTGAGGGTCCCTGTGGCGCTGAGCTGATGAGTTTTCCACACAATTTTTATTATAATAATGTGTGAGTGCTTCAGCGCTGCGGTGACAGCGCTACTACTGTATGTCAGTATGCTTCAGCGCTGCTGTGACAGCGCTGTTACATTGTAGATGTGGTGATCTTTTGTCCGCAGGCAGTTAGCTGCAGGACAGAGAGGGAGCAGGAGCGGGGGAGTTCGCGCTCAATATTCGAGCTGGCGGGGGGCGTGGCCTAACTATTCCCGGTCTTCTGAGCAGGAAGACGCGCGCTCTGGCGTTTCTCCTGCGACTCCCCCACTGTGGCGGCCATTACACAGGCTCCTGGGCTCCTCAGACCGCTCCTCTCCTCATAAGACACCACGGCCAGCTGGGTGAGTGCTGATTCCTCACCCCGCAGCGCAGCGATCGCTATCCTGCAGCTGCAGTCTCATTAGAGACATAAAATTGGCTGGGACTCACACTTCATATATATATATGTTGTGGTGAGTTTGCAATATTAACCCTTCTGAGGGTTATTTCTACCAGAAAAATTTTTTTGACTGAATACCGCTGGGGTAACCCTGCCTGGTGGAGCGTTAACCCTTCAGCATATAAAAAAAAAAAAAAAAAGAAAAACCGCATAGTTTTTGCTGGTATTACCGCTTTGACCTGTTCATACAGGTGAGACATGTCTGAACAGAGTTCAGATGCCGCGGATCACGTCCCAGTGCCATTGCGGCAATCAGATACGCAGACCTCCACAACGTCTAGCGCTGCGGTCGACAGCGGTGAAAAATTGGACGATATCGCTCGATCGATCAACAACTTGTCTGACCTTTTAGGTCAATATGTGTCTGCTAATTCTTCTCAGAGGAAGCGACGCAGGCCGTTACCGGCCTCTACACGGAGCGAGTCAGACGTATCTGATATTGGGCAGAGTTCCCCTTTAAATTCGGATGGAGAAATATCCGATTCAGATGCGGACGAGCCGCAGGGGCGTTCCTCTATGGCGAAGCGTACGGAGGCATTAATTGAAGCCATGAGAGATATATTACAGTTACCGGAGGAGGTAACTAGTCGTCCTGGTAAATCAGCACGCATGTTCCAGGAGTCCCGTGCTTCGCGTACAACATTGCCAGCTCTGGATGAGCTTAATAGTGTAATAGAGGAGGAACGTCTATGTCCAGATAAGCGTTTTCATGGAACGCATTTCTTGGATACACTTTATCCTTGCTCTACGGAGTTAAAGGCTAATTGGACTTCTGCTCCTGAAGTGGATGTGTCTTTATCTCAGCTTAATAAATCCTCACTACTCCCTATTAAGGGAAAAGCGAGCTTACAGGAGCCTTTGGATAGAAAAGCAGAATTGGCGGCAAAAGCAAGCTATGAGGCTGCGGGTCATGGATTCCGAGCAGTGCTAGGATCCATGTGTGCTGCTAGAGCTTCTCTAAGTTGGTTGGCACGTCTGAAGACGGAGTTGCACAATGAATCTCCGTTATCTGAGATACGGGAAACTTGTGAATGGTTAGAAACGGCAGCCTGTTATATCTTTGATGCCGGTCTGGATACGGCATCTCTGCTGGCCAAAGCGCAAGCTTCAGCGGTCACAGTCAGAAGAGCTTTATGGCTCAGACAGTGGGCCGGGGACGCAGTTTCCAAACAAGGGTTGTTGGCCTTACCTTACAAGGGTGGCCATCTTTTTGGATCTGACCTCACAGAGCTGATTTCCAAGGCTAAGGCGAAGGAATCAGCATTACCACAGCGTAGGGCCATGGCCTCGGTGTCCAGTAGGCCTGGTGTCTATAGTGGTCGGCGGTCCTTTCGGGGCCGAGGACGATCTAGTCACTCCTCGTGGGGATCGGGTCGTCCTTCCTTCTCAGGAAAGAAATCCTCTCAGAAAACTCGTACTTCCTGGAAGCAGAGTTTCCGCCAGGACAAGCGGGAACTTGACAAGAAGCCCGCAAAGTCTAATTGACGCCAGGGGTCCACTCGAGGATTCTCGAGTGGGGGGTCGCCTGCTTCTTTTCAAGGCGACTTGGATGGCTCGCGTTCCAGATTCCTGGGTAACGCGGATAGTGTCGGCAGGCTATTTCATAGAGTTTGCCTCTCGACCCCCAAATGTTTTTTGTCAATCTCGCGTTCCGTCGGAACCCGAGCTTGTTGTCGCTCTACAGCGAGAGGTCGAATCTCTGCTACAAAAGGGTGTAGTGATACCGGTTCCGTCAGAGGACCGAGGAAAAGGTTTTTATTCCAACCTTTTTATAGTTCCCAAAAAGGAGAACAAATTTCGCCCGATTCTGGATCTCAAGCGATTAAACCGGCATGTCCATGCCCGGAAATTTCGCATGGAGTCGCTTCGTTCCGTTGTGGCAGCTCTGTCACAGAACGATTTTCTGGTGTCAATCGACATTCGCGACGCCTATTTGCATATTCCCATCGGAAAGGCTCATCAGCGCTTTCTTCGATTTGCCATAGGTCAGAATCATTACCAGTTCGTGGTTCTGCCGTTCGGCTTAGCCTCAGCGCCAAGGGTCTTTACAAAAATTCTGGCGCCTCTCATGGCAATCCTTCGAAGACAGGGGATTACGATTCTCCCTTATCTGGACGATCTTTTGATCATGGCTTCCTCGGAGGAGGAGGCGTTGACGGCTCGGGATTTGTCTCTTCAGTTTCTGAAGGACTTCGGTTGGCTGGTCAATTGGGAGAAGTCGTCCCTGGAACCATCGAGGACAATCCTCTTTTTGGGAATGCATCTCGACACGTTTCGGTCGGTAGTTTCCCTACCACCAGACAAACAGTCATGTCTTCTTCGACATGTACAGATTATGAGATCCTCAACGGCAATGTCTCTACGGAAGTGTATGCGTCTTCTAGGACTGATGGTGGCGTCCATGGAGGCAATTCCTTTTGCCCAGTTCCACTCCAGGACTCTTCAAAGGTTCATCTTGAGTCGATGGAATCAGTCGCAATCGCTGGATTGCAGTGTCACCATTTCTCGCGCGGTGCGGGATTCTCTAGAATGGTGGTTACGTCCAGGGGCATTCTCCTGGGGAAGTCTTTCCTCCCTCCGAAGTGGTCAGTCATAACCACCGATGCCAGCCTGACGGGCTGGGGGGGTGTTTGGAACAATCTATGGATTCAGGGGGTATGGTCATCGGAAGAGTCTGTGCTTCCGATCAACATCCTGGAATTGAGGGCGATTTTCCTTTGCCTCCAACATTGGACGGTCCCTTTGAGCGGTCTGCCAGTCCGTGTGCAGACAGACAATGCGACGGCTGTCGCGTATATCAATCACCAAGGTGGGACAAGGAGTTCCAGACTCATGGTAGAGGTGTCCCGAATTCTGATTTGGGCAGAGGCCAATGTACCAGCCATTTCGGCGATTCACATTCCAGGGGTTCAGAATGTTACAGCGGACTTTCTCAGTCGCAGAAGGATGGATTCCGGGGAATGGAGCCTCCATCCGGATGTGTTTGCACTACTGTGCTCTCGCTGGGGAACCCCCCAAGTGGATTTGATGGCATCCAGGTTCAATGCCAAGTTACCGACATTCATGTCCAGGTACAAGGATCCGAAGGCGGTGGCGGTGGATGCTCTAGTGGCTCAGTGGGATCAGTTCGAGCTGATCTATGTATTCCCGCCGATATCCTTACTTCCTCTAGTACTGCGTCGGATCAGACTAGAGAGGATTCCAGCTATTTTGATAGCTCCAGACTGGCCAAGAAGGGTGTGGTTCTCGACAATAATGTCGCTGTTGGCGGCACCTCCTTTTCCACTCCCTCTTCAACCGGACTTGTTGACTCAGGGGCCCGTTTGTCATCCGGACTTGATGTCCCTGCGTTTGACGGCGTGGCTCTTGAGACCGAAATCTTGACCCGTAGAGGTTTCTCAGCCGAGGTCATTGCTACCCTTCGTGCTGCAAGATGTCCGGCTACTACTAGGATTTACCACAAAATTTGGGAAACCTTCTTTTCGTGGTGTTTGGGGTCCTCTCGGAACCCGAGAAAATTTTCCATTCCCAACCTGTTGGCTTTTCTACAGCATGGGCTAGACAAGGGTTTGGCAGTAAGCACTCTGAAAGGTCAGATTTCTGCTCTGTCCTTATTGTTTCGGAGAACCATTGCTTCAAATAGAGACGTGCTCTCCTTTTTCCGAGGTATATCTCGTAAGTTTCCGCCGCGGAAGGCACCCGTGTCTCCTTGGCGGCTCAACCTTGTTTTGGAGGCTCTTCAGCATAAACCTTTTGAGCCTATGGTTTCTGCTAGCCTTTCTTTACTTTCTTGGAAGGTGGCTTTCCTTGTTGCAGTCACTTCCTTGAGGAGAGTTTCTGAGTTGGCAGCTCTTTCTTGTTCGCCTCCTTTTCTGGAGTTTTTTCCGGATCGTGTAGTGCTTCGCACTCGGGGTGATTTTTTACCTAAAGTGGTGTCACAATTTCATGTCAACCAGGATATTGTGTTGCCTTCATTCTGCCCGGATCCGAAGAATGTGAAAGAGCGAGCTTTACACACATTGGATTTAGTGCGGGCCTTGAAGTTTTATCTATCTATTACTCAAGGTCTTCGTAAGACGGACTCCCTGTTTGTGGTTCCAACAGGTCGTCGGCGTGGTCAACGAGCTTCCAAGGATTCTATAGCTCGTTGGATCCGGTCAGCTATTTTGGAAGCTTACCGTCTTCGGGGTGAATCTTGCCCGATTAAGATTCGAGCCCATTCTACGAGAGCTGTGGCCTCATCGTGGGCTTTTCATCAAGGTGCCTCGGCAGTGCAGCTCTGCCGAGCGGCAACTTGGCGCTCTGTCCACACGTTTACAAAGTTTTATAAAGTGGACGTCAGTGCTTCCGCTGATGCAGCCCTCGGACGTAGGGTCCTGCAGGCAGCTGTAGTTTAAAGTTCTGGATGAACTTGTGTTTAGCGCTGGTTGCGCTTTGTTGTTAAGGTTGTTGGGTTTCTGCCTTTTATTGGTTTTTCCCACCCTTATTTTTGAACTGCTTTGGGACGTCCCATCAGTAATGAATACTGTGGCTCTCTTCCTTCCATCTGCAGCTAAAAACACGGATTTTGGTAAGAACTTACCTGTAAAATCCTTTTCAGCGAAGGAAGGAAGAGAGACACAGCACCCTCCCAAGGCAGAAGTGTGTTGATGTTTTCAGATGCAGCGCGACCCTTATCTGATAGCGATTATCTGGGCTGAGGTCAGCGCGCTAAGGCTCTGTTCCAGCATCGCCAGCTCATCGCAGTAGTCAGGTTCCGTGAGTAGTACCTGGAACTCTGTGGTTTTTGGCTTTCTTTGCATGCATAACCTGTATCCTTGTGTTTTTTCTCTGAAGTTCCTTCAGAAGGGGTTATGTTGCTCCGCTGGTGATCTTGGCTCTTTTCCTAAAAGCTTTGGTACGACTGGAGCTGAGTAGGAGGAGCCCGAGCTGGAGGGGCCAGCCAGTCAGCACTCTTTTGATCTGAGGTGACATCCTGATCTGGGGCTCCGCCTACCCATCAGTAATGAATACTGTGTCTCTCTTCCTTCCTTCGCTGAAAAGGATTTTACAGGTAAGTTCTTACCAAAATCCGTGTTTTCAGGCTGTTAAGTGTTGTGAATGTGTTTGAGATGAGTTCTGAGCAGAGGCTCCCTCTGGTGGTTACAAGCGGTGCTAGTCTGTCCAGTGAAGATTGTGAGGACTGGGAATCAGGTGTTACTGATTGGTCTTATATAAGGGAGTCACCTTCCCATCAGGGTTGCCGGTGATCAATTGTTCTGGTCTGGATCCTTTATTCCTGTTTCCCTTGTAGCCTGCTGTGTCGTGTCTGCATCTCCTGCTAACAGATAAGACATTTTCTTCTTTTGTGTTTGTGCTATATTTTTGCATTTTGTCCTGCACTTCTTGTGGGGCCTTCAGGGTCCCCTCCGGGGGCTTCTGCCCTCTCAGTTTTGTTCAGCCACTGATGTTTGTACTTTTGCTTTTTCCAGTTTTTTCAGTGGCTGCTGTTTTGATTTTGTTACACCAGAGAAATAATTTAGGTGGTAGAGGTCGTGTGATCTCAGGTGTTTTTGAAATTAGTAGAGTTGGTGCCTTTCAGGGTTTTCTGGGATTGCAGTAAGTACCCTTCCTATCCTTTTCTATTTAGTTAGTTTGAGCCCCAGCGTTTGCTCATACTATTTTCTTTCTGTGTCAGTATTTCATCTTGTCTAACCGCCATTACATGTTTGGGGGCTTTCTATTATCTTTGGGGTTCTGCTACGGGGCAGATAGCTTTCCTATTTCTATCTTTAGGTGTAGTTAGTTTCTCAGGCTGTGACGAGGCGTCTAGGACCAACGTAGGAACGCTCCACGGCTGCCTCTAGTTGTGGTGGTTAGTCAGGGTACTGCAATCTCATAGATTCCAACTGCTCTGGTGTATTGCCTTTTTTACCTGCACTCCTCAGCTACTGAAACATAACAGTATCACCGGCCTAAAAATTGAAAATTGTATGGTACTCACAGAAGGGAAAAATAAAAAAAGGTTGTCAGAGTTGTCAGAGATATTTTTCTGTTTGTTGCATTTTTTTTTTTTCCCTCTGTATCTCTGGGTGCTGGGGAGGATCTTTTCTCTCAATGGAGTTTGCACAGTTGTCTGGCCGTGTGGATCAGCTTGCCACTGAGGTTCGGAGTATTGCTATCTATCTTGCTGGGTTGCCTGTTGTGGAACCTAGGATTCCCATGCCAGATTTGTTTTTAGGGGATCGAGCTAAGTTTCAGAATTTCAAAAATAATTGTAAATTGTTTTTTGCCTTAAAACCTAAGTCCTCAGGGAACGCAGCGCAGCAGGTTCAAATTATCATCTCTCTCCTGCGCGGCGATCCTCAGGATTGGGCTTTTTCCCTGATACCTGGGGATCCTGTTTTGAGTGATGTTGATGCGTTTTTTCAGGCCTTGGGGTTATTGTACGATGAGCCTAATGTCACTGATCAAGCTGAAAAAGCCTTGTTGGCATTAAATCAGGGGCTTGATGACGCTGAGTTATACTGTCAGAGATTCCGTAGGTGGGCAGTCCTGACCAAATGGAATGACGACGCTTTGGCAGCCCTTTTCCGGAAGGGTCTGTCTGATAATGTAAAGGATGTTATGGTGGGATTCCCTGTCCCTCTGGTCTCAATGATTCTATGTCATTAGCGATTCAAATTGACAGACGTTTGCGTGAGCGGAGAAGTATGCGTGGAATGGTGTTGCCTTGTGAACCAGCTTCTGAACCCATGCAGTGTGATAGAGTGGTGTCTGGGGCACAGCGTCATGAGTTTCGAAAGCGCAATGGGTTATGTTTCTACTGTGGTGATGCCTCTCATGCTATTTCAGTCTGCCCTAAGCGGGCAAGACGTTTTGCACGCTCAGTTGTCTTGGGTAGTGTTCAGACTAAGTTTTTATTAACTGTCACTCTGATATGCTCTCTGTCCTCATTTTCTGCTCAGGCTTTCGTTGATTCTGGAGCAGCTATTAACCTGATGGATTATGATTTTGCTAAACGTTGTGGATTTCCCTTGATACTCCTACAGAAGTCTATTCCCCTACTGGGGATCGATTCTACCCCTTTGGCTGAGAATAAACCCCAGTTTTCTACTCAGGTGATAATGAGGGTTGAACCTGATCCCAGGAGTGCTGCAAATTTTTGGTTCTGTATAATCTGCATGACATTATCGTGCTGGGTTTTCCTTGGTTACAGTCTCATAATCCTGTTTTGGATTGGAAATCTGTGTCTGTAACCAGTTGGGGCTGCCAATGTGTTAATACCAACACTCCTGTTTTTTCTGCCTCCCCCCAGGCTCAGGATGTTCCTGACTTTTTGATTGATTTTTCTGATGTGTTTAGCGAAAGTAAATCTGCATCTTTGCCTCCCCATAGGAGCTATGACTGCGCTATTGAATTAGTGCCGGGTAGTAAATTCCCTAAAGGTCGCCTTTTTAACTTGTCTGTACCTGAACATGACGCTATGCGGTCTTATATCAAGGAATCATTGGAGAAGGGTCATATCAGACCATCCTCTTCACCCTTAGGTGCCGGTTTTTTCTTTGTGGCCAAAAAGGATGGTTCATTAAGGCCGTGTATTGATTATCGTCTCTTGAACAATATTACTGTGAAATATCAATACCCGTTACCCTTGATTTCTGACCTGTTTTCCAGGATGAAAAACGCTACTTGGTTTACCAAGCTTGACCTCAGGGGGGCGTATAACCTTATTCGCATTAAGCACGGGGATGAATGGAAGACGGCATTCAATACCCCTGAAGGGCATTTTGAGTACCTGGTGATACCCTTTGGGCTCACTAATGCTCCTTCCGTCTTCCAGTCCTTCATGAATGACATTTTCAGGGATTTTGTGGACAAATTTCTGATTGTTTATTTGGATGATATCTTGATTTTTTCTAATGACTGGGACTCTCATGTGAAACATGTTCGAACTGTATTCCAGATTTTGAGAGAGAATGCTCTGTATGTGAAGGGATCAAAGTGTCTTTTTGGCGTACAGAGGATCTCATTTCTGGGATTCATTTTGTCCCCATCTGTTATTGAAATGGACCCGGTCAAGGTTCAGGCCATCTGTGATTGGGTCCAACCTACTTCATTAAAGGCTCTTCAGAGATTTTTGGGTTTTGCCAATTTTTATCGTAAATTTATTGGTAATTTCTCGGTTATTGTTAAACCATTAACTGATTTGACCAGAAAGGGTTCTGATGTGGTGAATTGGCCTCCTGAGGCAGTCTCTGCATTTCAGGAACTTAAGCAGAGATTCACTTCTGCTCCTGTTCTACGGCAGCCTGATGTTTCTCTGCCATTTCAGGTGGAGGTTGATGCCTCTGAAATTGGGGCAGGTGCCGTTTTGTCCCAAAAAGATCCAGAGACCTCTAAAAGTAACCCTTGTGCCTTTTTCTCTCGAAAATTTTCTCCTACTGAACGTAATTATGACGTGGGTAATCGGGAGTTATTGGCCATGAAGTGGGCTTTTGAAGAGTGGAGACATTGGCTGGAGGGAGCCAAACATCAGGTGGTGGTCCTTACGGACCATAAGAATCTGGTCTATCTGGAATCTGCCAAGCGACTCAATCCTAGACAGGCCAGGTGGGCCTTGTTTTTCACACGTTTTAATTTTGTGGTTTCCTTTCTTCCTGGCACTAAGAATGTTAAGGCGGATGCCCTCTCGAGGAGTTTCCTTGCGGACTCTCCTGAGTTATCTGATCCTTCTGTTATTTTGAAAGAGGGTGTAGTTCTTTCCGCCATCTCGCCCAATTTGAGACTTGCTCTGGAGGGGTGTCAGGAGGATAGGCCCGAGCTCTGCCCTGTTGGAAAATTGTTTGTCCCGGACCAGTGGAAAAAGAGTGTGATGTCTGAGATTCATTGTTCCGCATTGGCTGGGCATCCCGGAATTTTTGGTACCAGAGACTTGGTTAGTCGGTCCTTTTGGTGGCCTACCTTGTCTCGTGATGTCAGGGAATTTGTGCAGTCCTGCGGGACTTGCTCTCGCTCCAAGCCTTGCTCTCGCTCTTGTGGTTTGTTGATGCCATTGCCTGTGCCCAAGAGACCATGGACCCATATCTCTATGGATTTCATTTCCGACATTCCTGTTTCTCAGAGAATGACCACCATCTGGGTAATTTGTGATAGGTTTTCCAAAATGATACATCTTGTGCCATTACCTAAGTTGCCTTCCTCCTCTGAATTGGTGCCATTGTTCCTTCAGCACGTGGTTCGTTTACACGGCATTCCTGAGAACATTGTGTCTGACAGAGGAGTCCAGTTTGTTTCCAGATTTTGGAGGACTTTTTGTTCTAAACTGGGTGTTCAATTGTCTTTCTCCTCGGCATTTCATCCTCAGACCAATGGTCAAACTGAGAGAACAAACCAGACATTGGAGACTTATCTAAGATGCTTTGTGTCAGCTGATCAGGATGACTGGGTCTCTTTTTTGCCTTTGGCTGAGTTTGCTCTTAATAATAGGGCTAGCTCTGCCACTTTGATGTCTCCGTTTTTCTGTAATTCTGGGTTTCACCCTCGATTTTCTTCAGGACAGACGGAGGCTTCTGTGTCTGTCCAGGTATTGACTCTGTTGTGGAGCGTATGCAACAGATTTGGGACCAGGTAGTGGAGAGGTTGTCCCTCTCTCAGGAGAGGGCCCAGCGGTTTGCTAACCGGCATAGGACTGATGGTCCTCGGTTTAAAGTGGGGGACTTGGTCTGGTTGTCCTCAAAGAATATTCCTATGAGAGTAGCATCTCCTAAATTTAAGCCTAGGTTCATTGGACCTTATAAGATCATGGAGATTATTAATCCTGTTTCTTTTCGTTTGCTTCTTCCAGGGACATTTAAGATCCATAACGTGTTCCACAAGTCCTTGTTGAAGAGGTTTGTTGAGCCAGTGGTTCCTGCTGCTGTGCCTCCTGACCCTGTTTTGGTTGAGGGCAATCTGGAGTATGTGGTTGAGAAAATAATAGATTCTCGTTTTTCTAGACGGAAACTCCAGTATTTGGTTAAATGGAGAGGTTATGGTCAGGAAGACAATTCTTGGGTGTTTGCTTCGGACATCCATGCTAGGAGACTTATTCGTGCGTATCATAGAACTCATCCTGACCGACCTGGTTGCTCAAATGAGGGTTTGGTGACCCCTCCTCAAGGGGGGGTACTGTTGTGAATGGGTTTGAGATGAGTTCTGAGCAGAGGCTCCTTCTGGTGGTTACAAGCGGTGCTAGTCTGTCCAGTGAAGATTGTGAGGACTGTGAATCAGGTGTTACTGATTGGTCTTATATAAGGGAGTCACCTTCACATCAGGGTTGCCGGTGATCAATTGTTCTGGTCTGGATCCTTTATTCCTGTTTCCCTTGTAGCCTGCTGTGTCGTGTCTGCATCTCCTACTAACAGATAAGACATTTTCTTCTTTTGTGTTTGTGCTATATTTTTGCATTTTGTCCTGCACTTCTGTGGGGGTCTTCAGGGTCCCCTCCGGGGGCTTCTGCCCTCTCAGTTTTGTTCAGCCACTGATGTTTGTACTTTTGCTTTTTCCAGTTTTTTCAGTGGCTGCTGTTTTGATTTTGTTACACCAGAGAAATAATTTAGGTGGTAGAGGTCGTGTGATCTCAGGTGTTTTTGAAATTAGTAGAGTTGGTGCCTTTCAGGGTTTTCTGGGATTGCAGTAAGTACCCTTCCTATCCTTTTCTATTTAGTTAGTTTGGGCCCCAACTTTTGCTCATACTATTTTCTTTCTGTGTCAGTATTTCATCTTGTCTAACCGCCATTACATGTTTGGGGGCTTTCTATTATCTTTGGGGTTCTGCTCCGGGGCAGATAGCTTTCCTATTTCTATCTTTAGGTGTAGTTAGTTTCTCAGGCTGTGACGAGGCGTCTAGGACCAACGTAGGAACGCTCCACGGCTGCCTCTAGTTGTGGTGGTTAGTCAGGGTACTGCAATCTCATAGATTCCAACTGCTCTGGTGTATTGCCTTTTTTACCTGCACTCCTCAGCTACAGTTAAGGAGCCAAGATCCATGGACCTTGCCAGCCTGATAATACCAGGCCACAGCAGTCTGCATATCTTGGCTGATTAACAAAAATAGGGGATCCCCTCGAAAAAAATTGGCGTGGGGTCCCCCCTATTTTTGTTAACCAGCCAGATGAAGCGGACCGCTGAGGCCTGGTTTTTCAGGCTGGTAAGGATCCAATATCCATGGACCTTGCAAGCCTGATAATACCAGGCCACAGCAGTCTGCTTAGCTTGGCTGGTTAACAAAAATAGGGGATACCCTCGAAAAAAAAACAGCGTAGGGGTCCCCCTATTTTTGTTAACCAGCCAAGTAAAATGCAGACTGCTGCGGCCTGGTATTAAAAGACTGTCAACGCCCATGGATTTTGGCCCTCAACAGCCTGATAATACCAGGCTACAGCAGCCCCACATTTGGCGCATCAAAAGATGTGCCAATTGTGGCACTTTACCCGGCTCTTCCCACTGCCCTGTAGCGGTGGCAAGTGGGGTAATAAGGGGTTAATGTCACCGTTGATTGCACGGTGACAATAAGCACGGTTAACCCCTTCATGACCCAGCCTATTTTGACCTTAAAGACCTTGCCATTTTTTGCAATTCTGACCAGTGTCCCTTTATGAGATAATAACTCAGGAACGCTTCAACGGATCCTAGCGATTCTGAGATTGTTTTTTCGTGACATATTGGGCTTCATGTTAGTGGTAAATTAAGGTCGATAATTTTTGCGTTTATTTTTGAAAAAAATGGAAATTTGGCGAAAATTCTGAAAATTTTGTAATTTTCAAATTTTTAATTTTTATTCTGTTAAACCAGAGAGTTATGTGGCACAAAATAGTTAATAAATAACATTTCCCACATGTCTACTTTACATCAGCACAATTTTGGGAACAACATTTTTTTTTGTTAGGAAGTTATAAGGGTTAAAAGTTGACCAGCGATTTCTCCTTTTTACATCAAAATTTACAAAACCATTTTTTTTAGGGACCACCTCACATTTGAAGTCACTTTGAGGGGTCTATATGGCAGAAAATACCCAAAAGTGACACCTTTATAAAAACTGCACCCCTCAAGCTACTCAAAACTACATTCAAGAAGATTATTAACCCTTCAGGTGCTTCACAGGAACTAAAGCAACGTGGAAGGAAAAAATGGACATTTTAATTTTTCCAACAAAAATTTTCTTTTAGCATCAATTTTTTCATTTTTACATGGGCATCAGGATAAAATGGATCCTAAAATTTGTTGGGCAATTTCTCCTGAGTACACAGATACCTCATATGTGGTCATAAACCACTGTATGGGCGCACGGCAGGGCTCAGAAGGGAAGGAGCGCCATTTGACTTTTTGAATAGAAAATATGCTGGAATATTTAGCGGTTGCCATGTCACATTTGGAGAGTCCCTGTGTGCCTAAACATTGGAGCTCCCCCACAAGTGACCCCATTTTGGAAACTAGACCTCCTAAGGAACTTATCTAGATGCATAGTGATCACTTTGAACCCCAAGGTGCTTCACAAATTGATCTGTAAAAAAAAGAAAGTACTTTTTTTTCACAAAAATTTTCTTTTAGCCTCAGTTTTTTTCATTTTCTCATGGGCAACAGTATAAATTGGATTGTAAAATTTGTTGGGCAATTTCTCCTGAGTACACAGATACCTCATATGTGGTTATAAACCACTGTTTGGGCGCACGGCAGGGCTCAGAAGGGAAGGAGCGCCATTTGACTTTTTGAATGGAAAATATGCTGGAATATTTAGCGGTTGCCATGTCGCATTTGGAGAGTCCCTGTGTGCCTAAACATTGGAGCTCCCCCACAAGTGACCCCATTTTGGAAACTAGACCCCCTAAGGAACTTATCTAGATGCATAGTGAGCACTTTGAACCCCCAGGTGCTTCACAAATTGATCCGTAAAAAAAAGAAAGTACTTTTTTTTCACAAAAATTTTCTTTTAGCCTCAGTTTTTTTCATTTTCACATGGGCAACAGTATAAATTGGATCCTAAAATTTGTTGGGCAATTTCTCCTGAGTACACAGATACCTCATATGTGGTCATAAACCACTGTTTGGGCGCACGGCAGGGCTCAGAAAGGAAGGAGCGCCATTTGACTTTTTGAATGGAAAATATGCTGGAATATTTAGCGGTTGCCATGTCGCATTTGGAGAGTCCCTGTGTGCCTAAACATTGGAGCTCCCCCACAAGTGACCCCATTTTGGAAACTAGACCCCTAAGGAACTTATCTAGATGCATAGTGAGCACTTTGAACCCCCAGGTGCTTCACAAATTGATCCGTAAAAAAAGAAAGTACTTTTTTTTCACAAAAATTTTCTTTTAGCCTCAGTTTTTTTCAGTTTCACATGGGCAACAGTATAAATTGGATCCTAAAATTTGTTGGGCAATTTCTCCTGAGTACACAGATACCTCATATGTGGTCATAAACCACTGTTTGGGCGCACGGCAGGGCTCAGAAGGGAAGGAGCGCCATTTAACTTTTTGAATTGAAAATATGCTGGAATATTTAGCGGTTGCCATGTCGCATTTGGAGAGTCCCTGTGTGCCTAAACATTGGAGCTCCCCCACAAGTGACCCCATTTCGGAAACTAGACCCCCTAAGGAACTTATCCAGATGCATAGTGAGCACTTTGAACCCCCAGGTGCTTCACAAATTGATCCGTAAAAAAAAAGAAAGTACTTTTTTTTCACAAAAATTTTCTTTTAGCCTCAGTTTTTTTCATTTTCACATGGGCAACAGTATAAATTGGATCCTAAAATTTGTTGGTCAATTTCTCCTGAGTACACAGATACCTCATATGTGGTCATAAACCACTGTTTGGGCGCACGGCAGGGCTCAGAAGGGAAGGAGCGCCATTTGACTTTTTGAATGGAAAATATGCTGGAATATTTAGCGGTTGCCATGTCGCATTTGGAGAGTCCCTGTGTGCCTAAACATTGGAGCTCCCCCACAAGTGACCCCATTTTGGAAACTAGACCCCCTAAGGAACTCATCTAGATGCATAGTGAGCACTTTGAACCTCCAGGTGCTTCACAAATTGATCCGTAAAAAAACGAAAGTACTTTTTTTTCACAAAAATTTTCTTTTAGCCTCAGTAAAGATGTATATCTTCGTACCGTGTTAGCCAGTAGATAGAAAAATATTTAGAGTTGAGAGTCCTCAGTGGTTGATACCTTTTAATGGCTAACTGAAAAGATGGTAACAAATTGCAAGCTTTCGAGACTACTCAGGTCTCTTCATCAGGCTGAACTAATACAAAATCTGAAGAATCACATATTTATACACAAAAACACAGAAAAAATGCAATAGGTAAGACAAGTGACGTGAAGCAGAATAGTCATTATGGCAGAGGGATGAGCATAAATATTGGAACAATTCATAGATAAGGAGAGAAAGTTTTATTACCCTCTGATTGGGGTCTGGTAATGTTTTGTGATGTTTTCACAGGGTATTTGGAGTAAATTCCTTAATTGATGTAATAGGCCATAAAACCATGTGACAGGTTCATTCCAGCATTAAGCATTAAGACTCATTCAGATATTTGATAAAATCCACCATCATAGCCACCAACAAGAGACAAGCATCCAACATCAGTGCCCAGGAGAGAAAGGCTATACAGTCTCTGAAAACCAACAAAGAAATCATCATTAAACCTGCTGACAAGGGAGGTGCAATAGTCATGATGAACACATCAGACTATATGAAGGAAGCAAACAGACAACTTACAGACACACGCTACTACAGAAAACTGGAGTCGGACCCTACACAGGACTATTACAAGGAACTAAGCAAGTTGGTATCTTGTCTGTCTGACAAATCCATAAGAGCCGATGACCTGATACCAGAGAGTCCAAGAACAGGGACATTCTACATGCTTCCCAAAATCCACAAAGCTGGGAATCCAGGGAGGCCGATTATTTCATGTGTGGACTCCCTTACTGAGCAGGTATCTGGATGGGTAGAGGGCATTCTTAAACCTCTGGTAAAGGATACACCCAGCTACATTCAGGACACAACTGACCTACTGAATAAACTAGCAGCAATAGGTCCTCTACCAGAAGGAACCATCCTGGCCACCATGGATGTGGAATCCTTGTACTCTAATATCCCACACCAGGATGGATTAAATGCCTGCAAAGTCTTCATGGGAAACACCGGGAATGATGCTGATTCTGTGGTGAAACTCACAAAATTCATCCTCACCCACAATTACTTTGAATTTGACAACAAGATCTATTTACAGGAGACTGGCACAGCGATGGGAAGTAAAATGGCTCCACAGTATGCAAATCTTTTCATGGCCAAGCTTGAAAGCGACTTTCTGTCCTCATGTCCAACCAGGCCTCGGGCCTACTACCGCTACATTGATGACATTTTAATCATCTGGACGGAGTCTGAGCAACAGCTAAAGACGTTCCACGAACAGTTCAATCAATTTCATCCCACCATCAACTTAACACTTAACTACTCCAGCACTGAAATTAACTTTTTGGACACCATCATTAAACTGAAGGACAATGAAATAGAGACATCCCTGTATCAGAAGCCAATCGACCGTCCAACATACCTTAAATGGGACAGTTTCCATCCAAAACACATAAAAAACTCTATAGTCTACAGCCAAGCCATCAGATACAACCGTATATGTTCCAACCCCATGGATATAGATGAACACCTTGGTCGCCTTAGAAAGACCTTTTTAAATCAGGGCTACCATCCAAGAACAATTGAAAACCAAATTACAAGAGCCACCAGAATATCAAGGGATCACCTGCTACATTACAAAGCTAAAGAAGAAAATAACCGGGTGCCTTTAGTGGTCACCTACAATCCAAATCTGGAGGTGCTAAGGGGAGCTGCACGGAAACTACAACCTTTACTACAAAAAGATGCCCGGTTACAATCCATATTTCCAGACCCCCCACTACTGTGTTTTAGGCAGCCCCCAAATCTAAGAAGCATCATTGTCAGAAGTTCCCTGTCCTCCCCAACAGCTGCAGGAACCTTGCCTTGCAATCAGAAAAATGCAAAACCTGTCCATTTATAATGACCACGGACAAGATAAAGATCCCCAACTCACATCAGGACTACAAGATACCAGGTACTTTCAGCTGCATCACATCTAATGTTGTGTACCTAATTATATGTACTAAATGTCCAACTGGGGGTCTGTATGTGGGGGAGACCGGGCAAAAACTGAGAACAAGGATGAATTCTCATCGCCACGCAATAAGAGAAAAAAGAATGGATCTACCTGTGGCAAAACATTTTTGCTCCCCTGATCATAGCATGTCAGATATGAAAATACTGGTACTAAGAAGCAGATTCACATCTCAGAGGCAGAGAAGAATTTGCGAATACAAATTGATGGTGACCTTTGACACTCTTAATGCTGGAATGAACCTGTCACATGGTTTTATGGCCTATTACATCAATTAAGGAATTTACTCCAAATACCCTGTGAAAACATCACAAAACATTACCAGACCCCAATCAGAGGGTAATAAAACTTTCTCTCCTTATCTATGAATT
Organism: Oophaga sylvatica; assembly: GCA_033576555.1. Classification (NCBI taxonomy): domain Eukaryota; kingdom Metazoa; phylum Chordata; class Amphibia; order Anura; family Dendrobatidae; genus Oophaga; species Oophaga sylvatica. The sequence goes on along the minus strand of JARQOD010000006.1, from coordinate 147,705,804 downwards.
GTTCCAATATTTATGCTCATCCCTCTGCCATAATGACTATTCTGCTTCACGTCACTTGTCTTACCTATTGCATTTTTTCTGTGTTTTTGTGTATAAATATGTGATTCTTCAGATTTTGTATTAGTTCAGCCTGATGAAGAGACCTGAGTAGTCTCGAAATTTTGCAATTTGTTACCATCTTTTCAGTTAGCCATTAAAAGGTATCAACCACTGAGGACTCTCAACTCTAAATATTTTTCTTTTAGCCTCAGTGTTTTTCATTTTCACATGGGCAACAGTATAAATTGGATCCTAAATTTTGTTGGGCAATTTCTCCTGAGTACATAGATACCTCATATGTGGTCATAAACCACTGTTTGGGCGCACGACAGGGCTCAGAAGGGAAGGAGCGCCATTTTACTTTTGAATGGAAAATATGCTGGAATATTTAGCGATTGCCATGTCGCATTTGGAGAGTCCCTGTGTGCCTAAACATTGGAGCTCCCCCACAAGTGACCCCATTTTGGAAACTAGACACCCTAAGGAACTTATCTAGATGCATAGTGAGAACTTTGAACCCCCAGGTGCTTCACAGAAGTTTATAACGCAGAGCCGTGAAAATAAAAAATAATTTTTTTTCTCAAAAAAAGATTTTTTAGCCCACTATTTTTTATTTTCACAATGGTTACAGGAGAAATTGGACCCCAAAAGTTGTTGTCCAGTTTGTCCTGAGTACGCTAGTACCCCATATGTGGGGGGGAACCACTGTTTGGGCACACGTCAGGGCTCGGAAGGGATGTGGTGACGCTTTGAAATGCCGACTTGATGGAATGGTCTGTGGGTATCTTGTTACGTTTGCAGAGCCCCTGATGTGCCTAAACAGTAGAAACTCCCCACAAGTGACCCCATTTAGGAAACTAGACCCCGCAAAGAACTTATCTAGATGTGTGGTGAGCACTTTGAACCCCCAAGGGCTACACAGAAGTTTATAACGCCCGGGCATGAAAATAAAAAAATCATATTTTTTCCACAATCAGGATCTTTTAGTCCACAATTTTTTATTTTCCCAAGGGTAACATGAGAAATTAGACCCCAAAAGTTGTTGTCCAATTTGTCCTGAGTATGCTGATATCCCATATGTGGGAGAAAACTACTGTATGGGCACACGTCGGGGCTCGGATGGGAAGTAGTGACGTTTTGAAATGCCCACTTGATGGAATGGTCTTCGGGCGTCATGTTACGTTTGCAGAGTCCCTGATGTGCCTAAACAGTAGAAACTCCCCACAAGTGACCCCATTTTGGAAACTAGATCCCCCAAGGAACTCCTATAGATGTGTTATAAGCACTTTGAATCTCCAAGTCCTTCACAGAAGTTTATAACACAGAGCCGTGAAAATATAAAATCATTTTTTTTCCACAAAAATAATTTTTAGTCCCCAATTTTTTTCCCAATGTTAACAGGAGAAATTAGAACCCCCAAAGTTGTTGTGCAATTTTTCCCGAGTACGCTGATACCTCATATGTGGGGATAAACCACTGTTTGGGCATACGTCGGGGCTTGGAATAAAGGGAGCACTGTTTGACTTTTTGAACGCAAAATTTGCAGGAATCAATGGTGGCGCCATGTCGCGTATGGAGACCCCTGATGTGCCTAAATAGTGGAAACCCCTCAATTCTAACTCCAACACTAACCCCAACACACCCCTAACCCCAACCCTAACCCCTACACACACCTAACCCTAATACAAACCCTAATCATAACCCTAACCCCAACACACCCCTAACCCTAATCCCAACTCTAACCATAAACCTAACTACAAGCCTAACCCTAATTACAACCCTAACCCTAATTCCAACCCTAACTCAAATTCCAACCCCAACCGTAATTCTAACCTTAACCCTAATGCTAACCCTAACCCTAGTTCTAACCCTAAGGCTGGGTTCATATTGCGTTTTACCAGCCCGTTCAACACGTAGCGTTGACCGGCTGGTAACGGTATAGCATAACGCGATCGCGTTATGCTATACCCGCTAGCGCAGATGAATCAGCAGATAATCAGCCGCGGATCCGCAGCAAAATCAGTCGCGGATCAGCAACAAAATCCGCTGCGGATCAGCAGCAAAATCCGCCGCAGATCAGCAGCAAAATCCGCCGCGGATCAGCAGCGAAATCAGCCGCGGATCAGCAGCGAAATCCGCCGCGGATCAGCAGCGAAATCCTCCGCGGATCAGCAGCGAAATCCGCCGCGGATCCGCAGCGAATCAGCAGCAAAATCAGTCGCAGATCAGCAGCAAAATCCGCAGCGGATCCGCAGCGAAATCCGCCGCGGATCCGCAGCGAAATCAGTCGCGGATCCGCAGCGAAATCAGTAACGGATCCGCAGCTAAATCAGTAGCGGATCCGCAGCGAAATCCGCCGCGGATCAGCAGCGAAATCTGCCGCGGATCAGCAGCGAAATCCGCCGCGGATCAGCGGCGAAATCCGCCGCGGATCAGCGGCGAATCCGCAGGGGATCAGCAGCGAAATCCGCCGCGAATCAGCAGCGAAATCAGCCGCGGATCAGCAGCGAAATCCGCCGCGGATCAGCAGCGAAATCCGCCGCAAATCAGCAGTGAAATCCGCCGCGAATCAGCAGCGAAATACGCCGCGAATCAGCAGCGAAATTCGCCGCGAATCAGCAGCGAAATCCGCCGCGGATCCGCAGCGAATCGCAGCAAAATCAGTCGCGGATCAGCAGCAAAATCCGCCGCGGATCAGCAGCGAAATCCGCCGTGGATCCCCAGTGAAATCAGTCGCGGATCCGCAGCGAAATCAGTCGCGGATCCGCAGCGAAATCAGTCACGGATCCGCAGCGAAATCAGTAGCGGATCCGCAGCGAAATCAGTAGCGGATCCGCAGCGAAATCCGCGTGGATCCCCAGTGAAATCAGTCACGGATCCGCAGCGAAATCAGTAGCGGATCCGCAGCGAAATCCGCCGCGGATCAGCAGCGAAATCCGCCGCGGATCCGCAGCGAATCAGCAGCAAAATCAGTTGCGGATCAGCAGCGAAATCCGCCGCGGATCCGCAGCGAAATCCGCCGCGGATCAGCAGCGAAATCAGCCGCGGATCCGCAGCGAAATCAGCCGCGGATCCGCAGCGAAATCCGCCGCGGATCCGCAGCGAAATCCGCCGCGGATCAGCAGCGAAATCAGCTGCGGATCCGCCGCGGATCAGCAGCGAAATCCGCCGCAGATCAGCAGCGAAATCAGCCGCGGATCCTCAGCGAAATCCGCCGCGGATCCGCAGCGAAATCCGCCGCGGATCAGCAGCAAAATCAGCCGCGGATTCGCCGCGAAATCCGCCGCGGATCAGCCGCGATATCCGCCGCGGATCCGCAGCAAAATCCGCTAGGAAGAAAAAAAAAAAAAAAAAATCCGCTGTGGATCCCCAGTGAAATCAGTCGCGGATCCGCAGCGAAATCAGTCACGGATCCGCAGCGAAATCAGTAGCGGATCCGCAGCGAAATCAGTAGCGGATCCGCAGCGAAATCCGCCGCGGATCAGCAGCGAAATCCGCCGCGGATCCGCAGCGAATCAGCAGCAAAATCAGTTGCGGATCAGCAGCGAAATCCGCCGCGGACCCGCAGCGAAATCCGCCGCGGATCAGCAGCGAAATCAGCCGCGGATCCGCAGCTAAATCAGCCGCGGATCCGCAGCGAAATCCGCCGCGGATCCGCAGCGAAATCCGCCGCGGATCAGCAGCGAAATCAGCTGCGGATCCGCAGCGAATCCGCCGCGGATCAGCAGCGAAATCCGCCGCGGATCAGCAGCGAAATCAGCCGCGGATCAGCAGCGATATCCGCCGCGGATCCTCAGCGAAATCCGCCGCGGATCCGCAGCGAAATCCGCCGCGGATCAGCAGCAAAATCAGCCGCGGATCCGCCGCGAAATCCGCCGCGGATCAACCGCGATATCCGCCGCGGATCCGCAGCAAAATTCGCTAGGAAGAAAAAAAAAAAAAAAAATATTATTTGTCCCTACCTATGACGGGGGGGGGGTTCATTTACTTTTTTTTTATTTTGATCACTGTGACAGTTTATCACAGTGATCAAAATATTTTTTTTTACAATGGAGGGCGCACTGCGCAGCGCCGGCCGGCGGGGCGCACTGCGCATGCGCCCGCAATTTTCCAAGATGGCGGCGCCCATGAAGAATCCCGGGCAGCCGCCGGGACGGATCCAGGGACATCGGTGGACCGGGAGAGGTGAGTAGGGGACGTCGGAAGGTGAGGGGGGGGATCGGAAGGTGAGGGGGGGTGATCGCAGGAGCAGGGGAGCAGACAGCGACGGCGGTGACCAATCGCTGCCATCTTTAGATGGCGGCGGCCGATCACCGCCGTGACATGGTGTGGGGGGGTCAGGTCTCGGTGTCCAGCCATGGCAGATGCTATTGCAGCATCGGCCATGGCTGGATTGTAATATTTCACCAGTTTCATTGGTGAAATATTACAAATCGCTCTGATTGGCAGTTTCACTTTTAACAGCCAATCAGAGCGATCGTGGCCACGTGGGGGTTAAGCCAACCCCCCTGTGGTGATGCAGTAAGGGTCCTGTTACTGCGGGTCGGGTGACCTTTCAGTGACCCCGGACCCCCGACCCGCAGTAACATGATTTATAGCATGACGCCTACGTCGGCGTCATGGGTCGGGATGGCACAGGTTTTCAGGACGCCGACGTAGGCGTCATGGGTCGGGAAGGGGTTAATAATGGAGAGGTGTCAATAAGACACCGATCCATTATTAATCCCAAAGTTTTTAAATGTATAAAAAAAAGACAAAGCAAGAATAAAGTCTTTTAATGAAATAAAAGAGACAACACAGTTTTCATTAATTTTATTATACTCTCATTCCTGCGACGCCATCGATCTCCTGTAAAAAAAGAAAAAAAAAAAACCAACAGTATACCACCTGTCCGACGCAGTCCATAACGACAGTCCCACGACGATCCAGCTCTGCTACATCGCAATGACAGGCAGAGCCTGTCATCGCAACGCAGCACAGCTGATTACCTGCTTCCCCGGCGGTGACGTCATCGGACTGACTGCTTTACGGCCGGGATTACCCAGCAGTCACTGCAGTTATCGCGAGAAACTGCATGTGACCGCCGGGGAAAGATGATGGCGGCCATGAAGCAGTCCAGCCCGTGACCGCCGGAGATCTGCCAGGTAAGTGCCGCTGACTCCTGACAGACCCGACCGACGGACACTGACAGTGACAATCCCGATTCCGGTATCCGATAAGACGAAAATATCGGAACTAAGTATCGAAAGGCCGATAGAGCTAGTATCGGCCGATACCCGATACTTGCGGTATCGTATCGCTCAACACTAGTCCTGGGTTGATCGGGTGAGTGTTGTGGTTACGACTTTTTCTATGACAACACCGTCACTTACGGTCCTCTGTACGTCATTTCCGGCTTTTCTTGATTAGTAAGCGCACACAATCCATCTGGTACGAGTTATTTAGTATTCTAAATGGTTTGCTCTGATTGGCTGAGCCTGTGTTTTTATACTCACTGCACCTATTGCTCAATGCCCCCTGACGAAGTCTTGCGCCGAAACGCGCGTCGGGTGACTCGTGGAGTCCTGCTTCTCTGCTTTCCTCCACTTTTTTTCTTGTGGTTAGAACTGCCAGGTCTTTTGTATGCAATTGGGGGAATAGTATCTATATGATTGTATGTTAATTAAATGATATGTGGGAGCAGTACTCCAGCGTTCCTTGTTTACAATTGTGCACTTAATATCTTCACCTGTTTAGACTTTCCAATTTATTAATAAAAATATATTTTTATATCATACCTTTGGACTTTTTTGGTCATGTTTTTCGTTTGTTTGTTATATATACATAGATAACTAGTCCTAGATATTTGGTCCTAGATATGGTATCGTAATGTTTTCTAATATCATACTGGTAATATTCTTTACATTATTATAATGATACCATTGTGTCTGTTGAAGTGTGTCTTCATTTCTATTGCTGTGTTTTGCACAGGGTTCTCTTTCAACACCATGGACTATAAAGCCAAGGAGAGGACCTGGCTTAATCAGATTGAACAGGTGTTTGGTACCAACGTGGGTGATCCGCAGCCCTCTGGTGATTCTAGTTGGGACAACCAATTGGCTGATATCAAGGTCCTCTTGGTGAAGAGGACAAAAATTTGGTGTAACCGAGCCTTCTTGGAAAAATATAAATGCCGTAAGCTCGTTCCAAGGGGTCTCCGTGTAAAAATTATTCCGGCATTTCCAGTTGACGATGAGTCATTTTTTTCGGCATGGGAGGAGTCTTGCAGCAGCTGCACATTTAACCTGATGAAGCTACTTATTGATTTAAATTCTAAATCAATTGCAGCCTTGGATTAATCCATTGATTCATCTTTGGCTGAAATTAAAACTAAATGTCCTGCTGATGTATTTATAAATTTTGAGACTCAACTTGAGAAAACTTTGGATACTGTGGTAAAGAAGATTAATGAGACTCAAGTATCTAAATTTAATCGTGACCTCAAAGACTATCAAACCAAAAACGTCTTCTTTTGGAAAAAGACTACTACTGCTGCATCTTCTTGTCCTAGACGCACCCCTTCCATTACATCAGCTTCATCATTGAGTGAATTATCTGACACAGCATCTAACTCAATGACCACCAGATCTGGTGCATATTCTAGAAGAGTGCGTGTAAGGGATTATCATCCTTATAGAAGAAATGATCGTAGATCTCCTACTTCAAACAAAAATGATAATAAGGTAATCAACCTCAGTGATCATAAATTTTCTGATGCTGATTTGACCATTTTACATAAAGGTTTGTCTTTTTCCCCTACGTCCAGGTTTGACACATTTTTGGCTATCAAAGACCTACATATTTTTGCAAGATCCTTATTATTTAAAAAAATTTTCCATGATGGTAATGCGCATGTTTTGTTCCCGACAGAGGAGGAACAATCTGCATTGAGAATTTTGGAGGAACTTGCTGTTGAACATCAGACTTCTCATGATGGTAAGATACCTCTATCGATTAAGCCATGCTCCAAGAAATTCCCCTCTCTATCCTCATGTACCAATGTAGATCTTTTCGTTAAAATCGTTTCTGAGGATTTGTGTAAAATACCAAAACACATTAAAAATGACAACTTATCCACTATTGAGCGGGAACGGCTAAGAGTATTGCAAGATCTCCCTGATATCGTATTTAAACCAGCTGACAAGGGGGGAAATGTTGTGATTTGGCCCAAGGAAATGTATGAAAGGGAAGCATTTCGCCAACTTCACAATGATACTTGCTACAAGAAGTTAACATTTAACCCCTTGTCGGCCTATATGACTCAATTAAAATCTATTATCAATGGAGCGGTCGATGAAAGGGTGATTCAAAAAGATCTTGCCTTAGCCCTCATGGTCTCTGAACCCACCATCCCGACGCTCTACCTTTTACCTAAGATTCATAAGAATGAGAGGCGCCCACCTGGACGGCCTATCATTTCTGGAGCGGGGAATTTCTTGGAGTATGTAAACCGATGGATTGATTCAGTGTTGCAACCAATGGTGGAGTGTCTTCCATCATTCCTAAAGGATACTGGTGCACTACTGAAACTGATTGATGGCCTATACATTGAACAACATGCCCATTTGGTAGTTGCAGATGTTGAATCATTATACACAAACATCAGGCACTCTGATGGTTTAACAGCGGTAAGATTCTATCTAACAATGTCAGATTTTCCTCTGGCATTTCAGAAACTGGTACTTGAATTGTTGGAATTCACCTTAACACACAATTTTTTTATTTTCAAGGGGTCCTTCTACCTGCAGCTCCAGGGTACAGCTATGGGGGTGGCCTTTGTGCCAGCCTACGCCAACCTGTTCCTGGGGCTGTGGGAGAGTTACCTCTCCCTGTCAGACCAGGCGTCATCAATGGACCGCATCCTCCTGTGGATGTGGTACATTGATGACATATTCCTGATCTGGCAGGGACCCATTGATCTCCTGGAGGGATTCATGTCGTTTCTCAACATGAATGACAGGAATATTCGCATCACTTACCATTTTGATGCCAATCATGTTGATTTCTTGGACGTATTGGTGAAGCGTGATGGTAACAACATTGTTCAAACGGATATATACCGTAAACCCACCTCTACAAATAGCTTGCTGCATGCGACCTCCTCCCATCCGAGACATGTGATCCAGTCTGTTCCTACTGGACAATTTTTGAGACTTCGCCGTATCTGTTCCACACTAGAGGACTTTGAATGTCAAGCATTGGATTTAAAAACACGATTTCTCCAACGGGGCTATAGTCACCGCATGATTAAAAAGGCCTATAATCGTGCTAAATATTCTCTAAGAAATTATCTAATGTACAAATCCAAAATTAAACCTAATGATGACAAGGTTAGATTTGTTACTGACTATCATACGCAATTCGCTCAGGTTAGAGAGGTGCTTGCAAAATCATGGTTCATTCTGCGAGCTGATCCAATATTGAGGAAATACCTAACTGAACGTCCAGCTATCACTACTCATCGTTCCAAGAATCTACGTGATTTCTTGGTGCATAGCCACTATACTTGTAACCCCAAACCTACATTTCTCGACAGGGGTACGGCCAAACATGGCTGTTTCCATTGCGGCAGGTGCGTGGCTTGTCCAAAAGTGGATAGGAGTGATACCTTTTGTAATGCTGAAAATACACGTAGCTTTTCAATTAGGAAGTATATCACTTGTAATACACGCAATGTGATCTACTTTGCTAGTTGTCCATGCCGGCTTATATATATTGGTCTTATTACACGCCCCTTTAAAATCAGAGTGAGGGAACATGTTTTAGGTATTCTGGCAGCAGTGGATCAGAATGATCCTGCTGCACTCAAAACGATTCCAAGGCACTTCAAGCTGCACCATGGATGTGATGCCTCCCTCCTCCGTGTAAAAGGCATTGACACTGTTGATGTTACAATACGGGGTGGTAAGATTTCCCAACGATTGGCGCAGCTTGAGTCCCGTTGGATTTGGACACTCAATACGATTCATCCACATGGCCTGAATGAACAGATTAGCTTTGTCCCCTTCTTATGAATCACCATTGTTAAGCCGTATCCATTTGTCATCTGCACATTGTATGTACTTTGGTTTTACTAATTTCTTTTATTCTTTTAGTAGGCTGGGTCTCTGTTTGCTCTCCATTACATATTTCATCATGTCATCCTGGATTTCATTTCATCTGGACTTCATCATTTGGATACCCCACTCCATATTATTATACTATTTTGTTTAATCTGATGATTATTATATATATTGTTATATGATCTATTTTCTATTATTTTGGGGTATTCTCTTTATTTATGGTCTATCTATTTTGTATGCATATTTATCTGGTTAATAGATTATTATTTGTTTTGATTTCTAATTCTATATAGCTGTGTCTTTACTATAGAATTTCTCTACATACTATTATCCTATAATATTACTAAAGATTTATGACAGTTATGGTGGTGCGCACGATCCTTACTTTCATGCATCTATGCCTGGGTAGTCAGAGTGCGCTTGTATGTAATATATCCACTATGCTGATCGGCACTCGCTGTCTTTAAATGGGATGGGCGTTATTTGTCATGTGACCCTGTTCAGCCGCACCCCCACTATGACGGCAATGCCGACATGTCCATGGTGCCTATTGTTTACATACAAGCGCCATATTACTGACTTACGCTATTGTGTGTTGAGGATCACCCAGTCGGCCGCGATCTCCCCTTTTCCGGTAGACGCGTCATGGTGATCCGTTCTTGTGATGTGTCCTGGGTTGATCGGGTGAGTGTTGTGGTTACGACTGTTTCTATGACAACACCGTCACTTCCGGTCCTCTATACGTCATTTCCGGCTTTTCTTGATTAGTAAGCGCACACAATCCATCTGGTATGAGTTGTTTAGTATTCTAAATGGTTTGCTCTGATTGGCTCAGCCTGTGTTTTTATACTCACCGCACCTATTGCTCAACGCCCCCTGACGAAGGCTTGCGCCGAAACGCGCGTCGGGGTGACGCTTGGAGTCCTGCTTCTCTGCTTTCCTCCCTTTCCATTGGCATCGTTGACCTCCTGGATGGCTTGTCTCTTCACATAGTGGTATGTTGATTTGATCTATTACCCAGATTACCTGTGGTATACCTTACCATCTGATAGACTTATATGATATTATCCACTTTTTTTCTTGTGGTTAGAACTGCCGGGTCTTTTGTATGCAATTGGGGGAATAGTATCTATATGATTGTATGTTAATTAAATGATATGTGGGAGCAGTACTCCAGCGTTCCTTGTTTACAATTGTGCACTTAGTATCTTCACCTGTTTAGACTTTCCAATTTATTAATAAAAATATATTTTTATATCATACCTTTTGACTTTTTTGGTCATGTTTTTCGTTTGTTTGTTATATATATATAGATGACTAGTCCTAGATATTTGGTCCTAGATATGGTATCGTAATGTTTTCTAATATCATACTGGAAATATTCTTTACATTATTATAATGATACCATTGTGTCTGTTGAAGTGTGTCTTCGAGTATATACGGTAGTCAATTTCACAAATAATATTTACATACAGGTACCTTATAGAGGACGTCGTCTCTGGAGTCGTTCTTCTTTTCTTCATCTTGTCCAGATCCTATGATGAGTTTTCTCATACACAGCCGTCTCTGCAGACCTCCATCTTCTCCGCTCTTCTGCGCCAACTCTCCACATGATGCCCTTAAAGACAGAAGAGTCATTATAATGCTCCTGAATAGAAATATCTGCAATATACTGTCACCTCACACTATTCCCCTCCCTCACACTATCTCCTCTCACATCCCCCCTGTTCAGCATACTGTCTCCTCATATATTTACCCCCTCACTCTCTATACTGTCTGCTCACACATACCCCTGACTCCCCATACTCTGTCTGCACACATCCCATCACCTTCACTCCCCATACTGTGTCCACATACATTCACCCATTCGCTCCCCATACTGTCTGCATCCATCCCCATACTGTTTCCTCATACATGCCCTCATACATACATACTCTTCAGTACCCTCAAACCCCCCCACACATATTAAATGCCCCCATCCCCACTCCAAATCCCCCAACACACATTAAATCCCCCATCCCCACTCCAAACCCCCACACACATTAAGTACCCCCATCCCCACTCCAAATCCCCCCACACATTAAGTACCCCCTACACATATTAAGTACCCCATCCCCACTCCAAATCCCCACACACATAAAATAACCCCCATTCCCACTCCAAATCCCCACTCATAAAAGGACCCCCCATCCCCACTCCAAATCCCCCACATAAAATAGCCCCATCCCAACTCCAAATCCCCCCACACATAAAATAACCCCCCATCTACACTCCAAATCCCCCCACATAAAATAACCCCCATCCCCACTCCAAATCCCCCCACATAAAATAGCCCCATCCCCACTCCAAATCCCCCCACACATAAAAGAACCCCCCATCTCAACTCCAAATCCCCCCACATAAAATAACCCCCCATCCCCACTCCAAGTCCCCCACACATAAAATAACCCCCATTCCCACTTCAAATCCCCACTCATAAAAGGACCCCCATCCCCACTCCAAATCCCCCCACTCATAAAAGAACCCCCCATCTCCACTCCAAATCCCCCCACATAAAATAGCCCCCATCCCCACTCCAAGTCCCTACTCTTAAAAAAGCCCCCACCCCCACTCCAAATCCCCCACACATAAAATAACCCCCCATCCCCACTCCAAATCCCCCCACACATAAAAGAACCCCCCATCCCCACTCCAAGTCCCCCACACATAAAATAACCCCCCATCCCCACTCCAAATCCCCACTCATAAAAGAACCTCCATCCCCACTCCAAATCCCCCACATAAAATAGCCCCCATCCCCACTCCAAATCCCCCACTCATAAAAGAACCTCCCATCCCCACTCCAAATCCCCCACTCATAAAATAGCCCCCCATCCCCACACCAAATCCCCCACTCATAAAAGAACCCCTATCCCCACTCCAAATCCCCCCACATAAAATAGCCCCCATCCCCACTCCAAATCACCACACTCATAAAAGAACCCCCATCCTCACTCCAAATTCCCCCACATAAAATAGCCCCCATCCCCACTCCAAATCCCCCCACTCATAAAATAGCCCCCCATCCCCACTCCAAATCCCCCCCATAAAATAACCCCCCATCCCCACTCCAAATCTCCCCACACATAAAAGAACCCCCCAACCCCACTCCAAGTCCCCCCACACATAAAAGAACCCTCCATCCCCACTCCAAATCCCCCACATAAAATAGCCCCCCATCCCCACTCCAAATCCCCCACTCATAAAAGAACCCCCCATCCCCACTCCAAATCCCCCACTCATAAAATAGCCCCCCATCCCCACACCAAATCCCCCCACTCATAAAAGAACCCCTATCCCCACTCCAAATCCCCCCACATAAAATAGCCCCCATCCCCACTCCAAATCACCACACTCATAAAGAACCCCCCATCCTCACTCCAAATTCCCCCACATAAAATAGCCCCCCATCCCCACTCCAAATCCCCCCCACTCATAAAATAGCCCCCCATCCCCACTCCAAATCCCCCCACATAAAATAACCCCCATCCCCACTCCAAATCTCCCCACACATAAAAGAACCCCCAACCCCACTCCAAGTCCCCCCACACATAATATAACCCCATCCCCACTCCAAATCCCCCGCTCATAAAAGGACCCCCCATCCCCACTCCAAATCCCCCCACATAAAATAGCCCCATCCCCACTCCAAATCTCCCCACACATAAATGAACCCCCCAACCCCACTCCAAGTCCCCCCACACATAAAATAACCCCCATCCACACTCCAAATCCCCCCTCATAAAAGAACCCTCCATCCCACTCCAAATCCCCCCACATGAAATAGCCCCATCCCCACTCCAAATCCCCCCATTCATAAAAGAACCCCCCATCCCCACTCCAAATCCCCCCACTCATAAAAGAACCCCCATCCCCACTCCAAATCCCCCACATAAAATAGCCCCCATCCACAGTCCAAATCCCCCCACACATAAAAGAACCCCCATCCCCACTCAAGTCCCCCACACATAAAATAACCCCTCATCCCCACTCCAAATCCCCCCACTCATAAAAGAACCCCCCATCCCCACTCCAAATCCCCCCACTCATAAAATAGCCCCCATCCCCACTCCAAATCCCCCCACTCATAAAAGAACCCCCCCATCCCCACTCCAAATCCCCCCACATAAAATAACCCCCCATCCCCACTCCAAATCACCCCACTCATAAAAGAACCCCCATCCTCACTCCAAATTCCCCACATAAAATAGCCCCCCATCCCACTCCAAATCCCCACTCATAAAATAGCCCCCCATCCCCACTCCAAATCCCCCCACATAAAATAACCCCCCATCCCCACTTCAAATTCCCCCACATAAAATAGCCCCCATCCCCACTCCAAATCACCACACTCATAAAAGAACCCCCCATCCTCACTCCAAATTCCCCCACATAAAATAGCCCCCCATCCCCACTCCAAATCCCCCCACTCATAAAATAGCCCCCCATCCCCACTCCAAATCCCCCCACATAAAATAACCCCCCATCCCCACTTCAAATTCCCCCACATAAAATAGCCCCCCATCCCCACTCCAAATCCCCCCACTCATAAAATAGCCCCCATCCCCACTCCAAATCCCCCACATAAAATAACCCCCACATCTCCAAATCCCCCACACACAAAGTAACCCCACATCCCCACTCTAAATTCAGCCCCCCATACACACACAGTATGTCCCCCATTTATCTTCAGTGGTATCTTCAGCTCCATAGTGGAGCACACTTACCACCAGTCTTCACCCTTCTGGGCGCCGACGACGAGTGATGTCAGCAGCGTGATCACATGACCTGATCACGCTGCAGACGTCGCTCTGACCCGGCGGTCAGAGCTTCAATTGTACTGGCGTCTATATAGACGCCAGTGCAATTGGTCCCTGGGAGCTGGCACTCAGCAGCTTATCTGTGCTGGCTGTCAGCTTGACAGCCGGCACAGGGAGCCGCCGACTCTCAGGCCGAGGGCGGCAGAACGCAGCCGCGGGGGAGACACTGCGGAAACGCCGCATTAGGGGGCCCGACTGCGCCCCCCTGCTGGCTGCGCCCGGGGCACATGCCCCGGCTGCCCCCCCTAGATACGCCCCTGCATAGGCTGACATTAATAACACACAACTTCTCTAGCTTGCTCAGCCAATCAGTCTTGACCTCTGATACTGATCCTCCTCTCCCAGGTTGCCATGGCAATACAGCTCTGAGAGGATTAATGTCTCTTAATGAGAAGCACTGTCTGTTTCTGTTTGCATCAGTTCCTGTACTCCATACTCACTTTACAGGGGTTACAAATATAAAACATCAAACATAGCAGCTAGCATCGAAGTATGTCACAGCCAGCAATAAGAAGTGAAGCAAATGTGTGGCTTACTAGACAAATGTCTGATAGCAGTTTATCTTCAACTAAACTGCCATCCGAGAGAGAGGTTATTCTACTTACAAGAAAAGAAGAAAATGACTAAACAGACAGTTTGTGATGCCGCTCGTTTAACAGTTAATGTTCTTGATGTTTGGGCAATAGCAGACATCCCCAAGAGACTGAAAAACCATTTGGTTGAAAAATTGGTTGAAAAAGTGGAAGGTCTGTTCAAAGAATATGACAAGCTGAAGAACAACAAAGAAAAAAAACTAAATGTTCTGATACTGTGAAGAAGAAGGATGAAGACAACTTGTTTAATATCGGGAATGTTAGAGTTATGGATATGACAAGAAAACCGGAAAACAAGGAGTTTTTGCTAGCTCAAAGGCAAACTGGACACCATGGAAAAATGTGTGTTGGCAAAGAGTTTGAGAAAAACAATGACATTTTTAAGAGTCAAATTACAAGAAAAGAATTGAGAAAGAGAGATAATAAAAAAGTGCTAGAGAGGAAAACGTAGAATTGCAGTCATCATCTGATGAAGTAGATACAGATACGGAAGAGATGAAACATCAGAGGTACTACCGCCAGCAAAACGAGCCAAAAGAGGAAGAGTCAGTGTAATAACTGACAAACTGTCAGCAAGCCTAGACACGGCCAACGTTAGTGACAGAAATGCAGAATTAATTCTCACACAAACCTTTCAGCACCTTGGCTATGATCCTGCAGATTTCAATGTAAATCATTCATCAGTTATTAGAGAAAGAATGAAACGGCATCAGACAATGGCTCTAAACCTGAAACAGGAGTTTAAGCCGGCTGTTCCTTTAACAATTTACTGGAATGGAAAGCTCTCAGAAGACATCAGCGGCAGAAAAACTGTGGACCATCTTCTCATTCTGGTATCAGGATTTGGCATTGATCAGTTGCTTGGAGTTCCAAAGCTCGCCAAAGGAACAGGAGAAGCGTGTGCTAATGCTGTTTATTCTGCAGCAGTGATATGGTATGTTACTAACAATGGAAGTGCATATGTTTTGTTACCACATCTGTCACCATGGGTTTCAGGAACGGTGCCTGCAAATTTCTTTAGCTGAAGTTTGGAGAGGACATGTTGTGGTTTGTGTGCCATCATCATATTCTAGAAATAGTGCTGGAAGCATTGGTTGTTCTTTGCCTTGGTCTGTCAAAAGGTCCAGAAAAAATGATCTCCAGCAAAGAACAACTGGCATATCACTCACTTGACTACCTTTCAGAGAGCACTATCAGACCAGATCATGTCAACAGCAGTTTCGTACATTGCAGCTGAAATCATAGCCTTTGTGAAGATGCAACTGCTTCAGTACCAATCCTTTGCGAACTACCAAGAATTATTGGAGTTAATTGTTTTCCTTGGTGGTGTTCCATCTAGAGTAATTTCATTCAGAGCTCGAGCTGGACTGCATCGACTTAGATGAATGGAAAGGCCATCTATGCAATAAAAATGTTCAGGAGTCAGTTCATGCTGACAAATGAAGAAGAAATGGCTATCACAGACATCTTCATTGTTTTGATCTGTGTGAAGGCATGGTTCCTGGCGCTGTAAGCACCATCAGTTCATGCATTGATCTCCAGCTGCTCAAAGACATCTATCTGTACAAGGAACAAAACAACTCAGGGTCAGAAGTCGAGATGAAGAAGATGAAAAGACACTTATGGTACTGGTCCAAAGAACTGGTAATTCTATTTTGGTTTGATGATGCCGTGTCAAATGACACAAAATGTCTGGAGGTGACATCCCTAGAAACACCAGCTGCAGAACATCCTACCAAGAAGATAATTGTTGATTCGGTATCAGTTGTGACAAACAACCTTAAAGACTTTGTAGCTCAGAAAACCTAAAGCATCACCGACATGTCATCTGCATTCCTGTCTAAAGATATACATTGGGTACGGAAAGTATTCAGATCTCTTTAAATTTTTGTTTCATTGCAACCATTTGGCAAATTCAAAAAAGTTCATTTTTTTCTCATTAATGTATGTGTAGCCCTGGTATGTAAGGCACACAGGATCTGGAGAATGCACAGTAAGGTAACAGTTAAAGCTTGACACTCACTTACACTTCAGACACACCCACAGGGGTGTATAGGGGAGTGACGTGTAGCACAGGAGAGAGTCAGTCTAGCTTCCTGTCATCGTACAGAGCAGTCAGGGCTAGTTCTCAGACAGTGAGGATTCCTGTCAGAGCTCTGGGTGAGCAGAAGATTAGTTCCTGCCAATTCAACGAAGTGGAGTCTAGTAACGGATGACTGGTTATCATCCCGAGTCTAGTCAGAGTTACCTTTTACTCAGTCTGAACTTTGAGGAAACTGAGAGTTACTCAGTGAGACCAAGGAAGAAAACTGACTTTCTATCTTCACGCTTCAGTGCTACATTGAAAGCAGAAGCAGGGCGAAGGGCATAGTGGGAAGGATTCAGAAGTGCCTTAAGGATCGGATTATCCTGCACATTGTCACCGTCACTGGGGACCGAAGCGTCACTATAGCTCCAGGCATAGTGATAGAAAAGCCAGAGTCTTACTGGACCTTAGGTTGCAGAAAGCCGCCCTTAGAGTGCCAGTACGTAACCGAGTCAGGAGAACAAGACCTCTGAGTCCGGCGCGCGGCAAAAGAAAGTACTTAGTTCACCACTTATAAGGCTCTATCACAAAACCGGCCGGGCAGTACAGCTAGTGGGAAAAGCTGAAAACTATAGAGTTAACTTAGCTACAGGCAAGCTTGGACTCACTCATCATTTGGAAAGAGAAGGAGGCCTGTAACCTGCTCAACTGTTACCGCTACGTGCATTCATCCACCCCGAACAGCCTCCCTGGGACCTGCCTGAACAACTTGAAGTAAAAGGTATGGAAAGAAGCTTCTATGTGTGAGACTGAGTTATTTGATTGCATCCCTGCACAACCCCACCATAACTATCGACCTGAGGGAAGAGTCCCACCTGTAGGGGACCCGACATCTAGCTGCCTCACCATCCCCTCAGAGATCTACAGCAGCGCTGGTCTTAGTGATCAGAGAACTACAGGTGGCGTCACGAACTGTATATATACCTATCCCCTGTAAATATTCCCCCCAACATACGCCTGACCGCCAGGGCCACAGACCGAGCCAGCGCTACCTGTGACAACCCCATAGACTTCCATGGGCTCGGCTCTGAGTACCCCATTGCTC
Source organism: Oophaga sylvatica (assembly GCA_033576555.1). Lineage (NCBI taxonomy): Eukaryota > Metazoa > Chordata > Amphibia > Anura > Dendrobatidae > Oophaga > Oophaga sylvatica. Next base: position 147,688,081 of record JARQOD010000006.1, on the reverse strand, counting down.
TGGTAAACCACAATTGTGGTGCGGGTCAAGACAACTTGGCGTCACGAACAGGATCCGAAACTTGCAGAATTGCGAGCCCTGTGTGCCTGCGGAGTGTTTTGGTGAAAAAGACTGTTGCTATTGTTTGGCGCCAAATACCGCCATATTTGCCGCCATATTCGCGCCCTGAGGCGCTGGAGAAGAAGGTGGGCGTACCTGAAGGAGCGCGCAAAGTCTTGGACACGCCCCCGGCTCTGACTCAGCGGCAGGTCCTGCGACAGGAAGTGGACGCTCTGACATCAGAGCGCCTGCGACGAAGGTCCTGTTCCTACTGCTGTGCCTGGGAAATAGCAGCTTCTGAAACCGGTAGGCTCCGTTTAACCAAGGGGGCGCTAATATGTTGCAACAACCGGCCGACAGTGCGGCCCCAGCCGGAGGACCCGACTCCGCACCGCGTGGCGTTGTAGCGCCAGATGGGGGCGCAGGCCCAGCACTCAGTCCGGTGGTCCCGCTCATGCCACTAATGCTTCCATATATGCCTGGGGCGAAATGGCTTCCCCAGTACAGCGGCGAGCCAGGCACTTTAGCAGGATTCAAACGGAAGATATGCAGTGTCCTGGAAATGTACTCTATGTCTGAGAGGCAAAAAGCTGCAGTATTAATAGGGCAGCTAACTGGCGCTGCTGAGAGAGAAGTGGAGACTTGGGCTACCACGGACCAGGAGTTGGTGCCTGCAATCCTCTTAAAGTTACAGGCCATTTTTGAAGATCGCACCGAAACAGATCTCCGGATGGCATTCTATAACTGTTCACAGCAACCAAGTGACAGCATAAGGGACTATGCCTGCCGACTACAAGGGGCCCTGAGAGCCCTCAAGCAGGTTAATACCATAAGTGTCATTGATGAAAATAAGATGCTGAAAGAACAATTTGTGCAGGGACTGAGGTCCCAAGCGGAATGCAGAACTGTGAATTGGTGGTCTTTAGATCACCCTGATGCTACCTTTGATGCCCTAAAGGACATGGCAATAAAAGGGCTGCGGCCCCTGGGCAAACCTGAGGTGGCAACCCAACATCGTCAGGGTGAAGTCACTCTGGAGCCGGCGGCAACCCCCTTTTCCTCGCTAGTGGCCGAAACCAAAACGCAGGTGACACCCCCTAGTGAATTGGACTGTCTGCGCTCAGAGGTGCGCCAGCTGACTAAAAATCTGGCTGCTGTGATGAGTGCCCTGCAGCTGCGGAAAGAGGAAGAAGGGAAGATCTTATTAGCTGATTGCCCAGAAGACGTCCCATGGATGAACCGGAGAAGAAGGAAGACGTCGCCCCCCGGAGGAGGACAACGCCACCCCCAGGAGCGACCTCTGATCAACACCCTCCTCGTCGGGAGATCACCTGTTACCGATGCAACCGGAAAGGTCATATGTCTCCACAGTGTCCTTTAAACGGGCAGAACCTGGGTCCGAGGGCCAACACCCAGGAGGAGACCCGTCAGGCCCCCTAGACTGGAACCGCAGGTATGTGGGTGGATGACCCTACCTGTCTATCATTCTAGATGGTATTGCTGTTCCGGCATTGTTAGACACTGGGTCTCAGGTGACCCTAATACCTGATGCCCTATATACTAAGTTCTGGTCAATGGACAGTCTTAAACCCCCGAGCCCTGACTTTACCGTGTATGCTTCTAATGGTCTTCCTGTAGAAGTACTCGGGACAAAATGTGTAGATGTGAAAGTGGGCAGAGAGGAGTTGAAAGACCAGGGGCTTCTGGTAGTAAAGACTGTAAATGAGGAGAACGGTTTAAATATAATTTTGGGTACTAACATTATCAGTAATTGTTTGGGAGAAGTTGTGTTCTTACTCCAACAGCTCGCTGAGATTGCCCGACCAAGGCAGAAAGGAGTAATCCAAAGAGAGATCCGGGCCCTGGTGTGTCAGCAGCAAGCGAAGCTTACAGACGGCGAAATTGGTAATGTACGGGTCACTGACTCGAATCCCATTGTGATACCCCCAATGAGTGAAATGATAATCTGGTGCAGGGCAGCCATAGGTCTGAGAGGACAGAATTACCAAGCTGTAGTAGAACCCCACCATTCAGAACATAGACCTACACTTATGACTGCTAGGGGAGTAGTGGAAGTGGTGAATGGAAGAGTACCGGTACGGCTTCTCAACTGGGGAGATGATGAGGTAAACTTACCCCGTTATGCAACCATTGCTAAACTACATGCTGTTGACAATAATTCTATTCTCCCGGCTGAGTCCTTAGACTCCCGCCAAATAGCGGAGGACAATGACCCGGCAACCCAGGTGGCGGAATGGTGTCAGCAACTCCATGTTGGGACGGACACCACTCCCGCTCACCAGAAGCAAGGGGTATTACGGGTGGTGCAAGAGTACGCCCAAGTATTTAGCAAGAATCCACTTGATTTTGGGATAATTAAGGGAGTACAACATCATATCCCTACAGGCAGTCATCCTCCCATCAAAGAGCGGTATAGGCCTATACCCCCAGCCCATTATCAGAAGGCTAAGGAAATGTTGCGAGATATGAAAGAAGCCGGAGTAATCAGGGATAGTTGTAGTCCCTGGGCAGCACCTCTAGTCCTGGTTAGAAAGAAAGATGGTAGCTTGAGAATGTGTGTGGATTACAGGCAGGTGAACCGCATAACACACAAGGATGCATACCCGTTACCACGTATAGAGGAGTCATTAGCTGCTCTGAAAACGGCTAACTACTTTTCTACCCTTGATCTGACTAGTGGATACTGGCAAGTGGCTGTGGCTGAGGAGGATCGTGAGAAAACGGCTTTCACCACCCCAATGGGGCTCTGTGAGTTCGACAGAATGCCGTTTGGGCTCAGCAGTGCCCCAGGAACATTTCAGAGAGTGATGGAGAACTGCCTGGACATCTCAATTTTGAAACCGTGCTGCTATACTTAGACGACGTCATCGTGTACTCCAAGACATATGAGGACCATCTGAAGCACCTGGCAGAAGTATTTGAGTCCCTGTCCAGGTACGGGATGAAGTTGAAACCCTCAAAATGCCATCTACTCAAACAGAAGGTACAATATTTGGGGCACATCGTCAGTTCGGAAGGAGTAGCGCCGGACCCAGAGAAAGTCACTGCCATCCAGAAGTGGCCGGAGCCGAAGAACCTCAAGGAAGTGCGACAGTTCCTGGGACTAACGGGTTACTACAGAAGGTTCGTGAAAGATTACACGAAGAAGGCAGCGCCTCTACAGGACCTCCTAGTAGGCCAATCCCTAAAGAGCAGAAATCCTCCCTTCAATTGGGGTAAGGAACAGGCTGAAGCATTCCAAAAGATGAAAGAGATCCTTACAGGCGATGAGATCTTGACGTATCCTGATTACAGCCAACCGTTCCTGCTGTACACCGATGCTAGTAATGAAGGTTTAGGAGCAGTTCTCAGTCAGAAGCAGAATGGCCAAGAAAAAGTCATCGCTTATGCCAGCAGAAAACTCAGGCCAACTGAGAGGAATCCGGAAAATTATAGCAGCTTCAAGCTGGAGTTTCTGGCGCTGGTCTGGGCCATTACTGAAAGATTTAAGCACTACCTGGCCTCCAACAAGTTCACGGCGTACACAGACAACAACCCGCTAACGCACCTGGAAACGGCCAAGTTGGGCGCCATGGAGCAGCGTTGGATGGCTCGGTTGTCTAATTACCAGTTTACTATCAAGTACCGGGCAGGCCGAAAGAATGCTAATGCTGACGCATTGTCCCGAATGCCGCATGACTCTGACACGGTGGAAGAATCGGACGACCTGGAAGAAATTGAGCTACCTGCGTTCCATCGAAATGGGGTAGTCCACGAGCATCGAGTCTACAGAAAGCATATGGTGCAACGTTAAATCCTTTACCCCATCACAGCTGGAAAGAGACTCAGGACAGCGATCCAGTGGTCAGCCGTATCAAGGAGTTGTTAAGACAGGAAGGTTCCTCCTTGGAAAAAGATGCACCTATGTCAGCAAAGCTCCTGTGGAACGAGAGAAGCAGGTTATTCCTATACCGTGAGAAGTTGTGCAGGAGATACGTCAATCCCAGGACCCACGAGATGGTCTGGCAAATAGTGGTCCCCAAGGCAGACGTCCAAATGGTGTTGGAAGCATACCATGATCAAGCAGGACACTTTGGCTGGAGAAAGCTGGAGACCCTGTTGAGGTGCCGGTTCTACTGGGTAGGGATGCGCAGCTCCATTGAGAGGTGGTGTCGGAACTGTGGACCCTGTGGTCTCAGAAGAAAGGACTACGGTAGTCAGAGGGCACCCCTGCAGCCTATCCGGACGACTCGTCCCTTGGAGATTGTGGCCCTGGACCACGTCAAACTGTCGCCAAGTAGATCTGGATACTCATACGCCTTGACCATGGTGGACCATTACTCTAGATTTCTGGTGGTTGTACCAGTTAAGGATCAGACAGCAGTGACGGCAGCAAAAACCTTTCAAGCAAGCTTCTGCAGACCGCATGGGTATCCGGAGCAAGTATTAACCGATCAAGGACCTGCTTTCGAAGCTGATCTATTCAAGGAATTCTGTCACATGTATGGGTGTAAGAAAATTAGAACCACACCATACCATCCTCAAACCAACGGTCTTTGCGAGAAAATGAACCACATTGTCCTTGATTTGTTGAAATCCATACCGTTGGAAGACAGAAATCGATGGCCAGACTTACTACCTGATTTGGTTGACTTGTATAACCATATACCTGTAAGTTCCACTAACTGCACTCCAGCCTATCTTATGAGAGCAAGGCCCGGAAGACTACCAATGGATTTAGAACTTGGAGTGGTAGAACCAGAGGCAGATGACGCTATTGAAAACTGGGACATCAATCGGCAAGAGCAATACAGAAGAGTGCAAGTCTGTGTAGAAGAAAGTCTCAACAAGGTACGGGAAAAACAGGAAGATATTTACAACAGGAATGCTCCTGCCAAGCCTTTGATGCCTGGAGAAGTGGTATTGAAAAGGAAAAGGAAAATGCACAAATTGGATAACCAGTGGGAGCAAGAACCCTACGTCGTACAAGATTCCAAATATGACAATAGAAAAGTTTGTATCATCAGTAAGGACGGAGGAAGAACAATATCCACTGTGTCCAGAGACCATTTGAAATTGTGTCCATAACCCTTAAAGTTTTGTGAAGAGAACTCTGTCATCAATCAAGAAGAAAGAAAAGAAGAGGTCATACACACGGATCTGGGAGATTTCCCTGCAGATTGGCCGAGACTGGGAGATGCTGTAATAATTCCGGTGTTGCAATTTTATCAGCCACAAGAGGAAGTTCTACCTCCAGTTGTGCCCATGGTGCCAGTTGAGCCAGTTCAGGAGTTACCTACTCCAGCAGCACCCCAACCTGCAGAACCTCAAGAGGAAGAATCATCGGAAGCAGCGCCCCATGCTATGGGAACCCTGGTGAAGCTGACTCACACCGCCCAGCCATCAGTACGCTTGCCAGATCCATAGAAAGATTGAGGCAGTTCTATAGTTTGCCGTTACGTAGAACAGTTGGGTTAGAGATTAATATACCTGAAGCTACTCCACGTAGATCAGAACGTACAACGAAAGGGAAGATACCTATTCGTTATCAAAAGTAGTCCTAGCAAACTAGTTTACTAAGTATGGATAATTGTATAAAGTATTGTTATGATATGTAAATTACTTGAAAATGTTTCATGATGGACTCTGAGGCTGAGGACTGAGCCAGCCCAAGAACTGATCTTGTATATAGTTGCACTTTGTGCATTCTCTACCAGCACACCTACCTCTGAACATAAAACCCGTATGGTGAGGCACTGAGTGAGGTCTGCATTCAGATGTCCTGCAGCCCACCCAGGACCCACGTTGAAGGTTTGGTGCGGGTCCTTCACAAGAATATCGTCATCTATTTATATGAAAATGTCTATTTAGTATTTTGTATTTTTCTATGCCTATTGTTATAATGCAACGTTCAAGAAATCCGTACCTCCCTGATGGGAAGAGTTTAAAATGTTACTTGTTTAAATGGAAAACAAAATGTCTTTCTTCTTATATTTCACAGCCCGGGAGTGCTGTATTTTACCAAGGGGGAATGTGTAGCCCTGGTATGTAAGGCACACAGGATCTGGAGAATGCACAGTAAGGTAACAGTTAAAGCTTGACACTCACTTACACTTCAGACACACCCACAGGGGTGTATAGGGGAGTGACGTGTAGCACAGGAGAGAGTCAGTCTAGCTTCCTGTCATCGTACAGAGCAGTCAGGGCTAGTTCTTCTCAGACAGTGAGGATTCCTGTCAGAGCTCTGGGTGAGCAGAAGATTAGTTCCTGCCAATTCAACGAAGTGGAGTCTAGTAACGGATGACTAGTTATCATCCCGAGTCTAGTCAGAGTTACCTTTTACTCAGTCTGAACTTTGAGGAAACTGAGAGTTACTCAGTGAGACCAAGGAAGAAAACTGACTTTCTATCTTCACGCTTCAGTGCTACATTGAAAGCAGAAGCAGGGCGAAGGGCATAGTGGGAAGGATTCAGAAGTGCCTTAAGGATCGGATTATCCTGCACATTGTCACCGGTCACTGGGGACCGAAGCGTCACTATAGCTCCAGGCATAGTGATAGAAAAGCCAGAGTCTTACTGGACCTTAGGTTGCAGAAAGCCGCCCTTAGAGTGCCAGTACGTAACCGAGTCAGGAGAACAAGACTTCTGAGTCCGGCGCGCGGCAAAAGAAAGTACTTAGTTCACCACTTATAAGGCTCTATCACAAAACCGGCCGGGCAGTACAGCTAGTGGGAAAAGCTGAAAACTATAGAGTTAACTTAGCTACAGGCAAGCTTGGACTCACTCATCATTTGGAAAGAGAAGGAGGCCTGTAACCTGCTCAACTGTTACCGCTACGTGCATTCATCCACCCCGAACAGCCTCCCTGGGACCTGCCTGAACAACTTGAAGTAAAAGGTATGGAAAGAAGCTTCTATGTGTGAGACTGAGTTATTTGATTGCATCCCTGCACAACCCCACCATAACTATCGACCTGAGGGAAGAGTCCCACCTGTAGGGGACCCGACATCTAGCTGCCTCACCATCCCCTCAGAGATCTACAGCAGCGCTGGTCTTAGTGATCAGAGAACTACAGGTGGCGTCACGAACTGTATATATACCTATCCCCTGTAAATATTCCCCCCAACATACGCCTGACCGCCAGGGCCACAGACCGAGCCAGCGCTACCTGTGACAACCCCATAGACTTCCATGGGCTCGGCTCTGAGTACCCCATTGCTCTGGTAAACCACAATTGTGGTGCGGGTCAAGACATGTACACTGCACCCCATCTTGACTGAAAAAAAACAGAAATGTAGAAATTTTTTTGCAAATTTATTAAAAAGAAAAACTGAAATATCACATGATCTTAAGTATTCAGACCCTTTGTTCATGCACTCATATTTAAGTCACATGCTGTTCATTTCCTTGTGATCCTCCTTGAGATGGTTCTACTCCTTCATTGGATTCCAGCTGTGTTTAATTAAACTGATAGGATTTGATTTGTAAAGGCACACACCTGTCTATAGAAGACCTCACAGCTCACAGTGCATGTCAGGCCAAATGAGAAACATGAGGTCAAAGAAACTGGCCATGGAGCTCAGAGACAGAATTGTGGCAAGGCACACATCTGGCCAAGGATACAAAAGAATTTCTGCAGTACTCAAGGTTCCTAAGAGCATAGTGGCCTCCATAATCCTTAAATGGAAGAAGTTTGGTACCACCAGAAGTCTTCCTAGGCATGGCCGTCCAGCCAAACTGAGCAATCATGGGAGAAGAGCCTTGGTAAGAGAAGTAAAGAAGAACCCCAAGATCACTGTTGCTGAGCTCCATAGATGCACTAGGAAGATGGGAGAAAGTTCCACAAAGTCAACTATCACTGCAGCCCTCAACCAGTTGGGCCTTTATGGCAGAGTGGCCCGATGGAAGCCTCTCCTCAGTGCCAGACATATGAAAGCCCGCATAGAGTTTGCTAAGAAAACACATGAAGGACTCCCAGACTATAAGAAATAAGATTCTCTGGTCTGATGAGATGAAGACAGAACTTCTTGGTGATAATTTTAAGCGGTATGTGTGGAGAAAACTAGGCACAGAGCAACATCTGCCCAATACAATTCCAACAGTGAAACATGGTGGTGGCAGCATCATGTTATGGGGATCTTTATCAGCTGCAGAGACAGGACGACTGGTTGCAATTGAAGGAAACATGAATGCGGCCAAGTACAGAGATATCCTGGATGAAAACCTCTTCCAGAGTGCTCTGGAACTGAGACTTGGCCGAAGGTTCACCTTCCAACAAGACAATGACCCTAAGCAAACAGCTGAATAGAATCCCCACCTCTGCTATTTGTGTTGAATGCTGCACTATATATTAATGGTATGAACTGCATTCAGTGGAAGCAAACAGCTGAATAGAATCCCCACCTCTGCTATTTGTGTTGAATGCTGCACTATATATTAATGGTATGAACTGCATTCAGTGGAAGCAAACAGCTGAATAGAATCCCCACCTCTGCTATTTGTGTTGAATGCTGCACTATATATTAATGGTATGATGTTATGTTACGGTAGCTGAGGAGTGCAGGCAAAAAAGGAAATACACCAGAGCAGTTGGAATCTATGAGATTGCAGTACCCTGACTAACCACCACAACTAGAGGCAGCCGTGGAGCGTTCCTACGTTGGTCCTAGACGCCTCGTCACAGCCTGAGAAACTAACTACACCTAAAGACAGAAACAGGAAAGCTATCTGCCCCGGAGCAGAACCCCAAAGATAATAGAAAGCCCCCAAACATGTAATGGCGGTTAGACAAGAGGAAATACTGACACAGAAAGAAAATAGTATGAGCAAACGCTGGGGCCAAAACTATCTAAATAGAAAAGGATAGGAAGGGCACTTACTGCAATCCCAGAAAACCCTGAAAAACACCAACTTACTAATTTCAAAATCACCTGAGATCACACGACCTCTACCACCTAAATTAGTTCTCTGGTGTAACAAAAACAGCAGCCACTGAAAAAACTGCAAAAAGCAAAAGTACAAAACACAGTGGCTGGACCAAACTGAGAGGGCAAAAGCCCCCGGAGGGGACCCAGAAGGCCCCCACAGAAGTGCAGGACAAAATGCAAAAATATAGCAAAAACACAAAAGAAGAAATTGTCTTATCTGATAGCAGGAGATGCAGACACGACACAGCAGGCTACAAGGGAAACTGGAAAGAAGGATTCAGACCAGAACAATTGATCACCGGCAACCCTGATGGGAAAATGATTCCCTTAAATAAGACCAATCAGTAACACCTGATTCCCAATCCTCACTAGTACCGCTTGTAACCACCAGAGGGAGCCTCTGCTCAGAACTCATCTCAAACCCATTCACAACAGTACCCCCCCCTTGAGGAGGGGTCACCGAACCCTCATTTGAGCAACCAGGTCGGTCAGGATGAGTTCTATGATACGCACGGATAAGTCTCCTAGCATGGATGTCCGAAGCAAACACCCAAGAATTATCTTCCTGACCATAACCTCTCCATTTAACCAAATACTGGAGTCTTCGTCTAGAAAAACGAGAATCCAATATTTTCTCAACCACATACTCCAGATTGCCCTCAACCAAAACAGGGTCAGGAGGCACAGCAGCAGGAACCACTGGCTCAACAAACCTCTTCAACAAGGACTTGTGGAACACGTTATGGATCTTAAATGTCCCTGGAAGAAGCAAACGAAAAGAAACAGGATTAATAATCTCCATGATCTTATAAGGTCCAATGAACCTAGGCTTAAATTTAGGAGATGCTACTCTCATAGGAATATTCTTTGAGGACAACCAGACCAAGTCCCCCACTTTAAACCGAGGACCATAAGTCCTATGCCGGTTAGCAAAATCATAATCCATCAGGTTAATAGCTGCTCCAGAATCAACGAAAGCCTGAGCAGAAAATGAGGACAGAGAGCATATCAGAGTGACAGTTAATAAAAACTTAGTCTGAACACTACCCAAGACAACTGAGCGTGCAAAACGTCTTCCCCGCTTAGGGCAGACTGAAATAGCATGAGAGGCATCACCACAGTAGAAACATAACCCATTGCGCTTTCGAAACTCATGACGCTGTGCCCCAGACACCACTCTATCACACTGCATGGGCTCAGCAGCTGGCTCACAAGGCAACACCACTCCACGCATACTTCTCCGCTCTCGCAAACGTCTGTCAATTTGAATCGCTAATGACATAGAATCATTGAGACCAGAGGGGACAGGGAATCCCACCATAACATCCTTTACATTATCCGACAGACCCTTCCGGAAAAGGGCCGCCAAAGCGTCGTCATTCCATTTGGTCAGGACTCCCCACCTACAGAATCTCTGACAGTATAACTCAGCGTCATCAAGCCCTGATTTAATGCCAACAAGGCTTTTTCAGCTTGATCAGTGACATTAGGCTCATCGTACAATAACCCCCAAAGCCTGAAAAAATGCATCAACATCACTCAAAACAGGATCCCAGGTGTGAGGGAAAAAGCCCAATCCTGAGGATCGCCGCGCAGGAGAGAGATGATAATTTGAACCTGCTGCGCTGCGTTTCCTGAGGACTTAGATTTTAAGGCAAAAAACAATTTACAATTATTTTTGAAATTCTGAAACTTAGCTCGATCCCCTGAAAACAAATCTGGCATGGGAATCCTAGGTTCCACAACAGGCAACCTAGCAAGATATGCAGCAATACTCTGAACCTCAGTGGCAAGCTGATCCACACGGCCAGACAACTGTGCAAACTCCATTGGGAGAAAAGATCCTCCCCAGCACCCAGAGATACAGAGGGAAAAAAAAAAAAAAAATGCAACAAACAGAAAAATATCTCTGACAACTTTTCTTCCTTCAAAATATTTTTTCCCTTCTGTGAGTACCATACAATTTTTATGGCCGGTGATACTGTTATGTTACGGTAGCTGAGGAGTGCAGGCAAAAAAGGAAATACACCAGAGCAGTTGGAATCTATGAGATTGCAGTACCCTGACTAACCACCACAACTAGAGGCAGCCGTGGAGCGTTCCTACGTTGGTCCTAGACGCCTCGTCACAGCCTGAGAAACTAACTACACCTAAAGACAGAAACAGGAAAGCTATCTGCCCCGGAGCAGAACCCCAAAGATAATAGAAAGCCCCCAAACATGTAATGGCGGTTAGACAAGAGGAAATACTGACACAGAAAGAAAATAGTATGAGCAAACGCTGGGGCCAAAACTATCTAAATAGAAAAGGATAGGAAGGGCACTTACTGCAATCCCAGAAAACCCTGAAAAACACCAACTTACTAATTTCAAAATCACCTGAGATCACACGACCTCTACCACCTAAATTAGTTCTCTGGTGTAACAAAAACAGCAGCCACTGAAAAAACTGCAAAAAGCAAAAGTACAAAACACAGTGGCTGGACCAAACTGAGAGGGCAAAAGCCCCCGGAGGGGACCCAGAAGGCCCCCACAGAAGTGCAGGACAAAATGCAAAAATATAGCAAAAACACAAAAGAAGAAATTGTCTTATCTGATAGCAGGAGATGCAGACACGACACAGCAGGCTACAAGGGAAACTGGAAAGAAGGATTCAGACCAGAACAATTGATCACCGGCAACCCTGATGGGAAAATGATTCCCTTAAATAAGACCAATCAGTAACACCCGATTCCCAATCCTCACTAGTACCGCTTGTAACCACCAGAGGGAGCCTCTGCTCAGAACTCATCTCAAACCCATTCACAACAGTATGAACTGCATTCAGTGGAAGCAAACAGCTGAATAGAATCCCCACCTCTGCTATTTGTGTTGAATGCTGCACTATATATTAATGGTATGAACTGCATTCAGTGGAAGCAAACAGCTGAATAGAATCTCCACCTCTGCTATTTGTGTTGAATGCTGCACTATATATTAATGGTATGAACTGCATTCAGTGGAAGCAAACAGCTGAATAGAATCCCACCTCTGCTATTTGTGTTGAATGCTGCACTATATATTAATGGTATGAACTGCATTCAGTGGAAGCAAACAGCTGAATAGAATCCCCACCTCTGCTATTTGTGTTGAATGCTGCACTATATATTAATGGTATGAACTGCATTCAGTGGAAGCAAACAGCTGAATAGAATCCCCACCTCCGCTATTTGTGTTGAATGCTGCACTATATATTAATGGTATGAACTGCATTCAGTGGAAGCAAACGCTGAATAGAATCTCCACCTCTGCTATTTGTGTTGAATGCTGCACTATATATTAATGGTATGAACTGCATTCAGTGGAAGCAAACAGCTGAATAGAATCCCCACCTCTGCTATTTGTGTTGAATGCTGCACTATATATTAATGGTATGAACTGCATTCAGTGGAAGCAAACAGCTGAATAGAATCCCCACCTCTGCTATTTGTGTTGAATGCTGCACTATATATTAATGGTGTGCACTCCATACCTCTACTTGCTGCCAAGCACTGCTTTACCATCTTGCAACATAGTTTAATGTGCCTGTTAATAAGGCTTTGGAATAATTCATTTTTGCACTGTGTTTAAAATACTTACTGCTTTATATCCCGGTGACTGGGGCCTCTCTAGATGCTATCAGGTGGAAGGTGCTAAAGCATATAGATGTTGCCAGGTAGCCTTTGATGATCTAACCACCCCCTGGTGTGCTGGCCCCAGCTGGCAAATTATCCCAAAACAGCCCCACAATCCCACTTTCCTGACCTCGTAGTGTGGACTATATATTTAGGAGTAGTCTAAGGGGCGCACGCAGTAAGGGGGGCGCACGCATCACAGAAAGCAAAGCATCACGAAAGACAAGCATCGAGTAAAAGGCAGTTATCCATGGCAGTTAATCAGGGCAGGAATCAGGTAACCCACACTTTGCTTTCTTTTAAATGATGTTCTTTATCTCTATCCTCCTGTGTTCCCTTGCCATCCACATTCACTGCCCCATCCCCCTCCATCACGACTCATATACATCAGCCCCTCCATACTTCCCTCTCCCATGTACAGTTCCCATGCACTCCTCACCTTCCTAAGAAAACTCAGCCCATCTTGCCCAAACATATCTCAGAAAAAAACTATTTATAAATCCAACAACTACCTGCTCTTTATCTTCCTACTCCTACTGATTTCAGGGGACATCTCCCCAACCCTGGTCCATCCCCCAACCTCAATCCCGGCCTCATTTCGAAACCATAATAATCTTGTTAATATTACTTGCACTCCTCATCTCCTTCTTTCAACTGTGCCCTCTGGAATCCAAGGTCTGCATGCAATAAACTATCTTTCCTGCACAACTACTTTCTGAACAACTCTCTTCATCTGTTGGCCCTCACTGAAACCTGGATTCAGGATTCTGACACGGTCTCCCCTGCTGCCATTTCCTATGGTGGCTTACAGTTCTCCCATTCCCCGAGACCCACAAACAGACATGGTGGTGGAGTTGGCATACTCCTGCCCCCACAATGCACTTTCCAGGTCATCCCCCCAATTCCATCACTCTCATTCCCTTCTTTTGAGGTCCACACCATCAGGCTCTTCCATCCCCTCTCCCTCAGAATAGCGGTCATATATCGGCCCCAGGCTCATCCACCCAGTTCCTTGACCACTTCTCAGCCTGGCTGCCGCACTTCATGTCCTCAGAACTACCAACCCTTATCCTTGGAGACTTCAACATCCCCATTAACAGTGCTACTTCCACATCTGCATCTCATCTTCTATCACTAACCACTTCTCTAGGCCTCTCACATCTTTCAACCTCTGAGACACACAAGGATGGCAACACCCTTGACCTGGTCTTTGTCCGCCTCTATTCAATTTCCCACCTAAATAACTCACCGCTTCCACTCTCTGACCACAACATTCTCTCCTTCACGCTCACAAATCCTCCACCACCCCAGCGAACTCCTACCTACCGCACATTCAGAAATTTGCAAGCCATTAACCCTCAGACACTTTCAGACTCCTACACTCTTCGCTGTCCCCAATCTCCTCTTTTTCTTGTCCTAATCTGGCTGTTCAGCACTACAATGACACTCTTAGAAGCACCCTTGACCAAGTAGCACCGCTCACACTCAGAACTTCCAAACACACAGTAAAACAGCCCTGGCTCACATTGCAAACTCGACTTCTTCAGCGATGCTCTAGGAGTGCTGAACGCCTCTGGAGAAAAACCCGCACACCAGAAGACTTCATCCACTTTAAATTAATGTTAAGAACTTATAATGCTGCCCTTCACCTTGCCAAACAGACTACTTCACCACACTGATCTCCTCACTAGCCAACAACCCCAAGAAACTTTTTGACACTTTTCACTCCCTCCTCAGGCCAAAAGCACAAGCCCCTATCACAGACATTTGTGCTGATGACCTGGCCTCCCACTTTATAGAAAAAATAGATTACTATCCGTCAGGAAATCTGCTCTCAACCACCAAGTGCTGTGACTCCCATCCCACCCTGCATTTCCCCTGGCTCAATTTCCACATTTGATCCCATCACAGAAGAAGAAGTCTCCAGACTCCTCTCTTCCTCTCGTCCGACTACATGCACTACCGACCCCATCCCCTCACATCTCCTCCAGTCTCTTTCTCCTGTTGTCACAACTCACCTAACTACAATCTTCAATCTCTCACTCTCCTCTGGCATTTTACCATCCTCCTTCAAACACTCCATCATTACTCCACTACTAAAGAAACCCGCTCTTGACCCTTCCTGCACAAACAACTACAGACCGGTCTCCAATCTCCCCTTCATCTCCAAACTTTTGGAGCGCCTAGTCTACTCCCGCCTCACCCGTTACCTCTCCACTCACTCCCTCCTAGACCCTTCACAGTCCGGCTTCCGACCCCTACATTCGACTGAAACTGCACTCATCAAAGTGACCAATGACCTTCTGACAGCAAAACGTAACGGCGACCACTCTCTGCTCATTCTACTCGACCTTTCTGCAGCTTTCGACACGGTTGACCACCGTCTCCTACTGTCCAGGCTCCACTCTCTAGGTATTAAGGACACTGTTCTCTCCTGGTTCTCCTCCTATCTTTCTGACCGCTCCTTCAGTGTTTCGTTCTCTGGCTCCACTTCATCTCCTCTCCCTCTCACTGTCGGTGTACCCCAGGGCTCAGTCCTTGGCCCCCTTCTCTTCTCTCTCTACACCGCCCCAATTGGACAGACCATCAGCAGATTTGGCTTTCAGTACCATCTTTATGCTGATGACACACAATTATACACGTCATCCCCGACCTTACCCCCTCTGTACTACAGAACGCCACCGACTGTCTGTCCGCAGTCTCCAACATCATGTCTGCTCTCTATCTGAAACTCAACCTCTCCAAAACTGAACTTATTCTGCTCCCGCCGTCTACTAACCTCCCTAAATCTGACATTTCCCTCTCAGTGGGCGGCACCATAATAACACCCCGGCAGCAGGCTCGCTGTCTGGGTGTTATGTTTGATACCAATCTCTCCTTCACCTCCCATATACAATCTCTTGCCCGCTCTTGCCGCCTACACCTAAAGAACATCTCTAGAATCCGCCCTTTTCTCACCATGGAAACAACAAAAACCCTCACTGTAGCATTGATCCACTCCCGCCTGGACTACTGTAACGCTCTATTACTTGGCCCTCCCATTACTCGACTATCCCCTCTCCAGTCCATCCTTAATGCAGCAGCCAGGGTTATCCATCTGGCTAATCGGTACTCGGACGCGTCCGCTCTTCGCCAGTCCTTACACTGGCTGCCCATTCATTATAGGATACAATTCAAAGTACTTGTTCTCACCCACAAAGCTCTCCACACTGCAGCACTCCCCTACATCTCCTCCCTCATTTCTATCTATCGGCCTAACCGACTGCTGCGCTCTGCAAACGACTTTCGACTAACCTCTGCACTAATCCGTACCTCCCACTCCCGACTCCAAGACTTCTCCCGCGCTGCGCCAATCCTCTGGAATGCTCTACCCCAAGAAATTAGGACTATCCACAATTTGCATGGTTTCAGGCGCTCCTCAAAACACATCTGTTCAGAGCGGCCTATCACATTCACTAATCAAAGTCATTCTATGTGTAAGTGTGTGTGTGTGTGTAGCCCATTCACTATCTCCATCCATCCCTCACTCCCTTAAGATGGCTGGACCATCATTGTAAATGCACCATTGTATATACACACCTGTATTTTGTATCTCCCCCACCTCATTGTAGATTGTAAGCTCTCACGAGCAGGGCCGTCTTATTTTGCTTTAATTACTGTATTGTTAACGTTGTGACTTATGACTTGTGTTTTGAAACTGTTAAACTGTAAAGCGCTGCGGAATATGATGGCGCTATATAAATAAAGATTATTATTATTATTATTAAGAACACAGCTAAAATAACAAAGGAGTGGCTTCAGAACAACTCTGTGACCATTCTTGACTGGCCCAGCCAGAGCCTTGACCTAAACCCAATTGAGCATCTCTGGAGAGACCTGAAAATGGCTGTCCACCAACGTTCACCATCCATCCTGATGGAACTGGAGGGGATCTGCAAGGGAGAATGGCAGAGGATCCCCGAAACGAGGTGTGAAAAACTTGTTGCATCATTCCAAGAAGATTCATGGCTGTACTAGCTCAAAAGGGTGCTTCTACTCAGTACTGAGCAAAGGTCTGAATACTTATGACCATGTGATATTTTAGTTTTTCTTTTTTAATAAATTTGCAAAAATTTCTACATTTCTGTTTTTTCACTCAAGATGGGGTGCAGTGTGTACATTGAGAAAAAAATGAACTTTTTTGAATTTACCAAACGGCTGCAATGAAACAAAGAGTGAAAAATGTAAAGGAGTCTGAATACTTTCCGTACCCACTGTATATATATGGTCTGCAGATGAAGGCTACTAGACTGACAAGAAAACAGTCAGTGGTATGAGAGTGACTAATGATACTGCAGAACAAGGAGTAGCACTGACAAGAATATAACAAGTTCCATACAACAAATAAAGAACAGATACGATTTCTGTTGCTGGTAGTCGAGGAGTATCAAGAATGATATGGAGCTACAACGAAAAAGACACTTATGGACTGCAAATAATAAGTAACTGTTTTTGTTGAGAAATAATCATGATTTGTAATTACCAATCGTAATGGTTAATTTATATCAAGATATGTTCAAACGAATGTAGTTTATTTAGCATTTTACCCAAATGAAACATTTCAGAGGGTGCCCCATAAAAAAACTGAAAATACAATTTTTGCTTGAATTATGGATCACTCTACTGTCCACAGCCTAAAAACTTGTTGTTTAGCTGCTCTGCAGCCTTTCAACTAATTTTATTAATGGGAACCTGTCACCCCCCCGGGCGTTTTTAAGTAAAATGGCTCATACTCACTGGCTGGAAAAAAATCGGTCCGTTTTCTGCAGGGAAAAAACGATACAATTGTTGTAAAAAGGCATGCGATTTGCATGCGATTTTAAATCGCACCATGCGTTTTCCATCAGTTTTCCATCAGTTTTCCGTCTGTATGCAATGCAGTTTTAACATGAAGTTTTACATAGAGCAGTTCTCTCTATGTAAAAATTCATGTAAAAATCACATTGTCAAAAAAAAAATGTACACAAAAAGCAAATAATTATATATATATCCTTTCTTTCTTCCTATCCCCTGTAATCCCCCCACCTAGTAAGGAATTAGTCATTTCCCCCTCCATTCTCCCCAGCCATCTCACCTTTCCCACAGAACTGTTCCTCCACATACAATCCTTTTCACCAAGACACACACGGCCACACCATGGCTTATCCTGCTCTCACCTTCTAACGCTCTGTCTGCTACTCCTCATCGCTGGCGATGTATCCCCAAATCCTGGCCCTCCTCATCACATCCCCACACTCATTTCTAACACCCTGCCACGATCTTCCACACGTTTTTGCAACCCTGTCAACCTCATACCTATCCATCCACACCCCCCTCCCCCAGTCCCCCTACCCGGAGCACTATGGAACGCACGCTCCGTCTGCAATAAACTGTCATTTGTCCACGACCTCTTTATCACCAACAAACTCTCCTTCCTTGCCATCACTGAAACCTGGCTCACCCCCTCTGACACAGCCTCTCCAGCTGCGCTCTCCTATGGCGGATTTCATCTTTCTCACACCCTCGCCCCCGCAACAAACGTGGTGGAGGAGTTGGCTTACTCCTGTCTGATACCTGCTCCTTTACCCCTATTCAAATTCCACCCTCCGCTGCTATTCCCTCGTTCGAAGTGCACTCCGTCCGCATCTATTCCCCTCCAACCTCCAACTGGCTGTCATTTACCGCCCCCCGGAACTAGCCATCTCCACCTTTCTCGACCACTTCACCACCTGGCTACTCCATTTCCTCTCTGCTGACATCCCCACCATCATCATGGGCGATTTCAACATCCCCATTGACACTTCCACCCCGGCTACCTCTAAACTTCTTTCGCTCACAGCTTCCCTTGGCCTCACTCAATGGTCCTCTGTGGCCACTCACAAAGGCGGTCACACGCTGGACCTTATCTTCACCCGTCTCTGTTCCCTCACTAATCTCACTAACTCCCCACTCCCCCTGTCTGACCACAACCTACTGACATTCTCTTTCCTCTCCTCTGTTAGTACGCATCCCCCACTCCACAAACTCACCCACCCTCGCAGAAATCTCAAACACCTCAATTTACAATCGCTCTCTGAGTCCCTCCTCCCTCTCACAGACATAGCCTCACTTAATGACACAGATGCTGCTGCCACATTTTATAACACCACAATAAAAACCACACTTGATTCGGCCGCCCCCCTCATGCAGAGCAAAACTCGTACAATCAACAGGCAGCCTGGCTGACCGGCCTGACCAAAGAACTGAGACGGGCTTCCAGGGTTACCGAGCGGAGATGGAAGAGAACCCACTCCATCGAGCACTTCAACGCATACAAGCAGTCCCTTGCCAGCTTCAAGTCCACGCTCTCTGCCGCAAAACAAACTTACTTTGCATCTCTCATATCCTCCCTGTCTCACAACCCTAAACAGCTCTTCAACACTTTCAATTCTCTACTCCATCCCACAGCACCTCCTCCCTCTCCTCTCATTTCTGCCGAAGACTTTGCCTCCTTCTTTAAGCAAAAGATTGATACTATCAGAGAAGGCTTTGGCCCGCAGCCCCCAATGCCCCTCTTAGCCACTCAGCCCTGTTCTTCCAAAACCAGCTTCACCACCATGACAGAAGATCAGCTCTCCACTCTCCTGTCAAGATCACACCTCACCACTTGCGCGCTTGACCCACTCCCGTCCCACCTCATCCCTAACCTTGCCACAGTCTTCATCCCTACTCTCACACACCTCTTCAACCTTTCACTTACAAATGGTGTCTTTCCTTCATCCTTCAAACATGCCTCAATCACCCCGATCCTCAAAAAGCCCTCCCTCGACCCATCCTCAGCGTCTAGCTATCGCCTGATATCTCTTCTCCCCTTCGCCTCAAAACTACTGGAACAGCATGTATATCTTGAACTGTCCTCCCACCTTTCCTCCTGCTCCCTCTTTGACCGGTTACAATCAGGCTTTCGACCGCATCACTCAACTGAAACTGCCCTAACTAAAGTCACCAACGACCTACTAACCGCCAAGAGCAAGCGACACTACTCTGTCCTCCTTCTCCTGGACCTGTCTTCTGCCTTTGACACCGTAGACCATTCCCTCCTCCTACAGATTCTCTCATCTCTTGGCATCACAGACTTGGCCCTATCCTGGATCTCATCATACCTAACAGACCGAACTTTTAGTGTCTCCCTCTCACACACCACCTCCTCACCTCGCCCCCTGTCTGTCGGTGTTCCTCAAGGCTCAGTCCAAGGACCTCTACTCTTCTCCATCTACACCTTCGGCCTGGGACAGCTCATAGAATCCCATGGCTTGCAGTATCACCTCTACGCCGATGACACGCAGATCTACCTATCTGGACCTGACCTCACCTCCCTACTGACCAAAATCCCACAGTGTCTGTCTGCTATCTCAGCCTTCTTTTCTGCTCGCTTTCTCAAACTGAACATGGACAAACAGAATTCATCATCTTTCCCCCACCTCATTCTACCCCTCCACCAGGCCTATCCATCAATGTCAATGGCTGCTCGCTTTCCCCAGTCCCACATGCTCGGTGCCTTGGGGTGATCATCGACTCTGCCCTCTCTTTCAAACCACATATCCAAGCCCTCGCCACCTCCTGCCGCCTCAAACTCAAAAATATTTCCCGGATCCGCTCATTCCTCAACCATGAAACCACAAAAACACTAGTGCACGCCCTTATCATCTCCCGCCTCGACTACTGCAACCTCCTACTGTCTGGCCTCCCCTCTAGCACTCTGGCACCACTCCAGTCCATCCTACACTCTGCTGCACGACTAATCCACCTGTCTTCCCGCTATTCCCCAGCCTCCCACTATGCCAGGCCCTTCACTGGCTTCCTATTGCCCAGAGGCTCCAGTTCAAAACCTTAACCATGACATACAAAGCCATCCACAACCTTTCTCCTCCATACATCTGTGACATGGTCTCCCGCTACCTACCTACACGCAACCTTCGATCCTCTCAAGATCTCCTTCTCGACTCCCCCCTCATCTCTTCTTCCCACAACCGCATACAAGACTTCTCCCGGGCTTCCCCATACTCTGGAACTCCCTGCCGCAAAACATCAGACTTTCACCAACAACGGAGACCTTCAAGAAAAACCTGAAGACCCACCTGTTCCGACAAGCCTACAACCTGCAATGATCCTCAGTCTACTGAACCATCGCACGACCAGCTCTACCCTCTCCTAGTGTATTCTCACCCATCCCTGTAGACTGTGAGCCCTCGCGGGCAGGGTCCTCTCTCCTTCTGTACTTGTGTGTCCCTTGTCTAGCACATGTTTATTGTATCTGTCTATATTTTTCCCTTTTCATATGTAAAGCGCCATGGAATAAATGGCGCTATATAAATGTATAATAATAATATATATATATATATATATATAATATATATATATATATATATATGTCAAACACTTCTACATAGTATAATAGCCGCTAATTCATCCCCGGCTATACTGTAAAATCACACTGACAGCTTTAATAAAGAATAGAAACAATACATATACACACATAGAATACATATATATGTATATATATATATATATATACATATATTTATAGTTCATACACTTCTACATACTGTAAAAGCCGCTAATTCAATTGCCGGCTTTTGTGAAATCACAGAAGCCGACATGAAATGACACATTGTTTACACGCAGTTAACCATGTAATTTCATGTATTTTGATATGTGGTTTTAACTTACAATTACATAAGTGTATGTGTGCAAAATTTCAGACATGTAGGGGTTAATTAAAGGTGTAATTTCGTTGAAAAAAAATGCGTGGGCTCCCGCTGTATTTTCTCCACCAGACAGACAAAGCAAGCGAGTGGGGGCAGATAATAATAGCCTAGGGAGGGTACATTTTTTTTGTGCCCCCCTGGCTACTAACATCTGCCCCAAGACACCCCAGAAAGGGCAAATCTCTAATTAGATTCACCCTTTCTGGCACTTTGCCCGTCTATTCCCATTGCCCTGTAGCGGTGGCGAATGGGTTAATAAGGGGTTAAAGCCACCTTGCAATTGAAAGGTCACTTTAAGCCAGGTTAATAATTGAGAGCTGTCAATTAGACAACTATCAATTATTAATCCTATTGAAGTAAATAAAAAAAACACACACATTTTAGAATAAATAATTTTAATGAAATAAAAACGCATTTTTTTGACCATCTTTTATTTAACTCTTAATCCCTCGAAGCCCTTGATCTCCTATAATAAAGAAAAAATAATAAAACAACATTATTCTTACCTATCCGGCGATCTGTCACGTCCCACGCTGTAATCCTTCACAAAGGGTTAACTAGCTTTGAGCCAAGCAGAGCAAGTAATGCTTGCTGCTCAGCTGAAAGCTCCTGAATGAATGAGCTTATCTCCTGCCGACAGGAGAGGATGTGATTAATGAATGAAGCTTAATTGATTGCGTCCCACTTTCACTTTAGGTCAGGTCAGGGTGACCTGACCTGAAGTGAAAGTGGCAATAAATCAATTAAGCTCCTCATTAATCACTTCCTCTCCTTTCGCTGGGAGAGGAAGTTATTCATTCAGGGGGTTACAGCTCAGCAGTCAGCGTTAGCTCTCTGCTAGCTGTAACCTGTTAACTCTTTCTGATGGATTACAGCGTGGGACCTGACTGCATCGGATTGGTAAGAATAATTTAGCTTTTTTATTTTATTTTTATTACAGGAAATGGTTTTAGAAGGAAAATAAAATATGGTCAAAAACTGTTTGATTATTTCATTAAACTTCTTTTTTATTAAAGTGTGTGTGTTTGATTTTTCTTTCATACAATAGGATTAATAATTGATAGTTGTCTAATTGACAGCTCTCAATTATTAACCTGGCTTAAAGTCACCTTTCAATTGCAAGGTGGTTTTAACCCCTTATTAACCCATTCGCCACCGCTACAGGGCAATGGGAATAAACGGGCAAAGTGCCAGAAAGGGCTAATCTAATTAGAGATTTGCCCTTTAATTAACCCCTACATGTCTGAAATTTTGCACACATACACTTATGTAATTGTAAGTTAAAACCATATATCAAAATACATGAAATGACATGGTTAACTGTGTGGAAACAATGTATCATTTCATGTCGGCTTCTGTGATTTCACAAAAGCCGGCAATTGAATTAGCGGCTATTACAGTATGTAGAAGTGTATGAACTATAAATATATATATATATGTATGTGTCACAATGACATGTGTATATATATATATATATATATGTATTCTATATGTATGTATCTAGTGTTTTGTGAGCTGTCAGTGTGATTTTACAGTAGCCGGGGATGAATTGCCGGCTTTTCAAAGGAGACTGGTGCATATAAATCGGACAGCACTCGCATGGTGCGAGTGCTGTGCGATGATTTCTCACACCCATTGACTTGCATTGGCGATTATCATGCCAAAATCGCATCAAATCGCAGCATGCTGCGATTTTTTTCTCACACCAATTTCTGATGAGAAAGAAAATCGCAAATGAGAACTCACCTATTGAATAACATTGGTCAGATTTGAATCCGATTTTTTTTCGTCTGATTATCATCCGTTTTCGGCGCCAGTGAGTATGAGCCCAAAGAGTTACCTTTAGCAGCACTAAGGCTGCAGTCTGTGAAGGTGGCTCTTTTTTTTTGGTCCACTGCAACGCTGAAATATAGCCTTTTAAAAATAGCTTAATTGCGTCCCATAGGTCGGCCTCTCCCCCTATGTTATCCTCCTCCCATCTGTCCATCACTCCCCTTCAGCGTCACAACCCCTCCTCCTGAGTTGTTTTCCTTTGACCTTTTTCAGGCACCAGATCCCTCCCTCCAGTATGTTATCATGTATTCACACTGCGGGGCTGGGAATCTGGCACCTGTGCAGTCGACATGTTTAGCTGCGCCTGCCCCCTTCTCCCATTCCCTCCACTTTCGTTTTCATCCCTGTGCTGCGTCGGATGTGCTGATCATTTTCCTGTGGAGGGACTGGGTGAAGGGGTCAGGCACAGCTAAACATGTTGACTGCGCAGGCGCCAGAGCATTCCTTTTTTCATAGCAATTTTTGCAGATACATATTTCATATATACATCATATAGCGCTTTTTTCAATTTTTTTCTATGGCAGCAATGCAATTCCTATGCTCTAGAGTAATCATTCTTGGTAAGTTATGGTGCAAACCTTAATCATTTTGAAT
Source organism: Oophaga sylvatica (assembly GCA_033576555.1). NCBI lineage: Eukaryota > Metazoa > Chordata > Amphibia > Anura > Dendrobatidae > Oophaga > Oophaga sylvatica. The sequence goes on along the minus strand of JARQOD010000006.1, from coordinate 147,664,272 downwards.
TATCTGCTTTCTTTGGTTGGCGCCTATTCACACTAGCTTAGATGTGCTGGTCCTTCTTTTTGTCTATTTGTATTAAGCTTTTTGGACATGTGCACTCTCACTCTCAATAGCCACAGGTGATTTTATGCAGATTAGCTGGTCCATTCCTGCCCCATAAATTGTAGGCTTTTTGCCCAAGAGAGGTGACATAACAGGACAGGGACCCAATTTACGAAGGACACCTTGATGTGGTAATTGGGCATACATATATTGGCCAATCTATGCACTAAGAGCCTTATTTTTTCTTAGCAATTTTTGCAGATACATATTTCATATATACATTATATAGCGCTTTTTTAAATTTTTTTCTATGGCAGCAATGCAATTCCTATGCTCTAGAGTAATCATTCTTGGTAAGTTATGGTGCAAACGTTAATCTTTTTGAATTATATGCTGTACAATACAGCAGAGGAAGAATACACTATGTAAGAGACAGTGCTGTACAATACAGCAGAGGAAGCTATACATAACTAGAGAGGATGGTACGTAATAAGGGATGGTGTTATACATAATAAAAGAGATAACTATGTAACTAAGGACAGCGCTATACATAATAAGTGAGTACACTATACACTAAGGGACTGTGCTATAAATAATAAGGCTACATTCATGTATCTGTGCAGTTTCGGTGTGATGCACACTTTTACAGACGCATTGAGCATGTCCTTTGCTGATCCTCAATCAGATCAGAACAAAACATTCTCATATTCGTGATTTTCATGTATGTGTGATTGGACCTATAAAACTCTATGAGTCTGTGTGCCATCCGATAAAAAACCTGGAATCACACTGACATTTCACACAAATATGAGAATGTAGAATAAGGGATATTGCAGATAACATTATCACTCCCTGTCACACAGTGCAGATACAGAATAATATCTACATACAGGCACTTACCGCTGATGACTCGTCTGATTATAGCCGCTTTCTCCTGTTTCTTCTCCATCTGGTCAGACCTTCATGCCAACATCTCCCAGCCATGACTCGTCTTATCACAATGAACATCGCAGTCATGAAAATAACAAGGTCACATATATTGTATACATACTTGTGTCTCTCACCTCAATACAGATATGTACCCCACCATTAAAAATATAAAGTAATAAGCAGCACTGTGTCCCCCATTAACTATAATCTCTGTCGCCCAATAATATAAATTATTAAGTCTGTGACTCTGCTCAATTACCTGTAAGGCTATGTGCACATGGAAAATATGCAAGGTTTTACAGTACAAGAAATGTGAATCAGATCCCTGAAGTCTCATGCACACACTGCGTATTTTTTCCTTGCAGATTTGCAGCTAATTCAAATTTGCATAATGTCAATTCTTGCAGCATATTTCATGCGCACTAATGGGAGAAAATACATCACAAAAGCATGGCAAAAACATTGCCAAAAATAAATGTGTTTAACGCAGCTTCCTTCCTGCCAACACATTAGGATATGCAGCAGAATTTTCTCCTGCAAATCTTAAACATGTGCACATAGCCTTAGTCCCTGTCCGATATCCTCCCCCATTCATTATAAGTCCTTTATAGCATCACAATGAATTTGGGTGTGGGAGAAGACATTATCAGGTACTGAGCATCCTCCACCACCTCCTAATTTATTACAAGTCCCTGACAGAGTCTTCTCCCACCTTTCAGTTCATTATAACGTTTCCTATGTACCTTACCACTTCCTCTCCCCAATAAATTTTAAGTCCCCCAATTAATTATGAGATGGGGAGAAGCTATATGGGGCTTAGCACCCTGCCCCACTACCAAATTCATTTCACATCTATATCTTATGTTCTTCTCCCCCTTCTCATGTTCATAAGTCCATTATAAGTCCCGCTTACTAACATCCCAATTCAATCCCCCACATCCATCATTGTCCTCTCCACCACCTCCATCATTGTCCTCTCCACCACCCCAATCATTGTTCTCCCCACCACCTCCTTCATTGCACTCTCCAACACTCCATTGTTCTCTCCCTCACCCCCATCATTTCCCTCTCAACCACCCTCATCATTGCCTTCTCCCCACCACCACCATCATTGCCCTTTCCACCATCTCCATCATTGCCTTCTCCCTCACCACCTCAATCATTGCCATCTCCAACACCCCAATCATTGTTCTCACCTACCACTCCCATCATCATCCTCTGCCCACCCCCATCATTGTTCTCCCCACCATCCCTATAATTGTCCTTTCCACCACCCTCATCATTGCCCTTTTCACCACCTCCATCATTGCCTTCTCCCACACCACCCCATCATTGCACTTTCCACCACCATTACCATCATTGCCTTCTACCCGGTCACCATCATTGCCCTTTCCATCACCTCCATCAGTCCTTTCTCCCCCACCACCCATCATTGCTCATTCAACAACCTCCATCATTGCCTCCTCCCACACCACCCCCATCATTGCCTCCTCCCCCACCACCACCATCATTGCCCTATCTACCACCTACACACACACACCACTGCTCACCTCAGCACATACACATGGTTAGAGCATCACTCACCTTTCTGCAAGTTCCCCGGCAGCTGCAGCGCACGCACACACACACAGTACCACTCACCTCTACGAACACACACACACAGTCACAGTCACACAGAGCACCACTTACCTCGTGAGGCACATTTCCCGAGGCCGCAACATCACCATCGCCGGCAGCTTCCTCTCACTGGCACAGCCATGTGCTGAATGATGACGTCATCCAGCCGTGCTGCTGTGTGAGATAGGAAGTGCATGCAGGAAACAGCATGGATTCCTGCAGATCTGCTCCACTGCCATTGTCTCCTATAGGCAGTGGAGCTGCAGGGATCGCTCCCTGCTCGCAGCACATGAGGGAAATCTGGCCAGAGCCCGCCCAGAACAAATGGTCCATATTGCCCTCATTATTAGTCCTCCTCCAGGGGCCCCGCTCCACCTTCAGGCCCCAGTGCAGGAGTACCGGCTGAACATGCGGTATGTCCGCCCCTGCATCTTAGTCTACTGCAGCTTTAAGACTTGTTTTTCTCTAAAATTACAATTACAAATATAACATTGGGCAGAATGAATCAGATGACAGGTAAACTTTTACTTTTGCTATCTAATTAACTCCCTTCTGTGGGGCTGACACAATTTAACAGCTTGACTTTCTACTACTAGTTGCCAGCTTTAAGCCTCTATCGTGCTTAATTTATACCTGTCCTCTGACCTTAGTCCTTTCACCTGACATTTCTGCTCCAGCTACGGACCTCCAAATGTTTACATGGCCAGTCACACCATTGTCCCATCCTCTGATGATGCCGCTAACATGATGATAAACATTAGGGGATATTTTAATACTTCCATAGCTGTATTAAGAAATAATATTGCACCCAAATGGGATGATATGTATAATGTAATGAGATGTATATGTACAGTGGTGGCCAAAAGTATTGGCACCCCTGCAATTCTGTCAGATAATACTCAGTTTCTTCCTGAAAATGATTGCAAACACAAATTCTTTGGTATTATTATCTTCATTTAATTTGTCTTCAATGAAAAAACACAAAAAGAATTGACTTAAAGCCAAATTGGATATAATTCCACACCAAACCTAAAAAAGGGGGTGGACAAAAGTATTGGCACTGTTTGAAAAATCATGTGATGCTTCTCGAATTCGTGTAATCACCAGCACCTGTAACTTACCTGTGGCACCTAATAGGTGTTGGCAATAACTAAATCACATTAACATGGATTAAAGTAGACTCAACCTCTGTCCTGTGTCCTTGTGTGTACCACATTGAGCATGGAGAAAAGAAAGAAGACCAAAGAACTGTCGGAGGACTTTAGAAACCAAATTGTGAGGAAGCATGAGCAATCTCAAAGCTACAAGTCCATCTCCAAAGACCTGAATGTTCCTGTGTCTTCCTTGCGCAGTGTCATCAAGAAGTTTAAAGCCCATGGCACTGTAGCTAACCTCCCTAGATGTGGAAGGAAAAGAAAAATTGACGAGAGATTTCAACGCAAGATTGTGCGGATGGTGGATAAAGAACCTCGACTAACATCCAAACAAGTTCAAGCTGCCCTGCAGTCCGAGGGTACAAAAGTGTCAACCCGTACTATCCATCGGCATCTGAATGAAAAGGGACTGTCTGGTTAGGATACCCAGGAAGACCCCACTTCTTACCCCGAGACATAAAAAAGCCAGGCTGGAGTTTGCCAAAACTTACCTGAGAAAGCCTAAAACGTTTTGGAAGAATGTTCTCTGGTCAGATGAGACAAAAGTCAAGCTTTTTGGGAAGAACCATCAACATAGAGTGTACAGGAAAAAAAAAGAGGCATTCAAAGAAAAGAACACGGTCCCTACAGTCAAACATGGTGCAGGTTCCCTGATGTTTTGGGGTTGCTTTGCTGCCTCTGGCACTGGACTGCTTGACCATGTGCATGGCATTATGAAGTCTGAAGACTACCAACAAATTTTGCAGCATAATGTAGGGCCCAGTTGAGAAAGCTGGGTCTCCCTCAGAGGTCATGGGTCTTCCAGCAGGACAATGACCCAAAACACACTTCCAAAAGCACTATAAAATGGTTTGAGAGAATGCACTGGAGACTTCTAAGGTGGCCAGCAATGAGTCCAGACCTGAATCCCCTAGAACACCTGTGGAGAGATCTCAAAATGGCAGTTTGGAGAAGGCACCCTTCAAATATCAGGACCTGGAGCAGTTTGCCAAAGAAGAATGGTCTACAATTCCAGCAGAGCATTGTAAGAAACTCATTGATGGTTACCGGAAGCGGTTGTTCGCAGTTATTTTGGCTAAAGGTTGTGCAACCAAGTATAAGGCTGAGGGTGCCAATACTTTTGTCTGACCCATTTTTGGAGTTTTGTGTGAAATGATCAAGGATTTGATTTTTGCTTCATTCTCTTTTGTGTTTTTTCCTTGCAAGCAAATTAAATGAAGATAAAAATAGCAAATAATTTGTGATTGCAATCATTTTCAGGAAGAAACTGAGTATTATCTGACAGAATTGCAGGGGTGCCAATACTTTTGGCCACCACTGTATAATGTGATGAGATGTATAATGACAAGAAAACAAAAAAGTTTGAGAACATAGAAAACATATCAGAAGTTGAAAGTTAGTCCCTTTTCCATTCAGCTTGAAAACAGTAATAGATTTAGAAACATCTCAAAAATATTGGGACAGAATTAGCAAAACATTAGAAAAGTAAGGTAGTACTAAAGAAATCTAGTCACATGACTCTATTAAAAGAGTGTGTTAGAGAGTAAGAGTCTGCACCAGGCTAGTTTAGGTCACTGAACACCAAGCTGTATTATGGGTACTCTGCACCAGGCTGCATTAGGTCACTGAACAACAGGCTGTATTAGGTCACTGAGCACCAGGCTGTTTTAGGTCACAGTGCATTCGTTGGCACGGTGGGCAGTAGCGGCCGACTTACTGGTTAGGGGCCTGCCGCTGTGCTTTTGCACTCTGCTCCCTCTTTTGCTGTGCAACTGGGGCAGAGTGACCACCTCCTCTTCCTCCGAACTGTGCATGTCAAATGGATGGCCTTCACTCCACGTGGGGTCTAGGACCTCATCATCCCCAGCATGATCTTCCACACACTCCTCACCCCTACCCTCATTGCCAGTCTGGACACTGCAGAAAGACGCAGCAGTTGGCACCTGTGTTTCGTCATCAGCATCAAAGATGTGCTGTGATGGTCCGCTGACTGCACAAGCCCTTCCAAGTACTCATCCTCCAACTGAAAAAGTGGTTGTACATCAGTGTACACAATCTCTTCCACTAGTGCCACTTGTGAGGCAGAGCCAGGTGGACGGCATATAGAACCTTAGCCAGTGGAGTATTCAAAAAGCAGTAGTGACTGCTGCATGACTTGGGGCTCAGACTGCTTAACTGATTTGCAAGTGGGAGGTTAAAAGACAGATGCCCATGGTAAGCAGGTTCCAATTTTGCGCTTTCAACAGTGGACCGGGTGTTAGATAAGGCAAAGGAATTGGAGGCACTGTCAGGAATCTAAATTAAAACCACCTCAACATGTTCTCACCTCACAATTGGTACAGCGGTACTAAAGGGTATGCCACACTAAACAGCGTCGCTAACGAGATCGCTAAAATACGTCACTATTTAGCGATCTCGTTAGTGACGCTGTTGTGTGTGGCATGTAGCAACGACGTGGCCCCTGCTGTGATCTCGCTGATCGTTCACTAGAGTTCTGGACCGTATTTTGATCGTTGGCGTCCCGCTGGTGAGCCTATATCGCTGTGTCTGGCACCTTTTGTGAACGATGTGCGCTGTTTTTTACATCGCAATGACCGCCAAAGTCGTTAAGGAGATCGCTAACCGCTTATGCATCGTTAACGAGATCGCTAAGTGTGGCAGCTACTAGCGACATTAAAACGATCACAAAAACGATTGCATTAGTATGCGTCGTTATTGTGATCGTTAGCGGGAGCGTTTAGTGTGGCAGTACCTTTAGACTTACAAAAATAATGTCCTGTTGCATTTATGCACCAGAGGAAGGTATTTCATTTGGATACATAGCAGGTATAGGATGACCACGTCCTCTTCCTGCATCAGCTACCCTAACTCCACTATCAACTGCGCAAAGGCCACGCCCATGTCCTCTATTTGATGCTCTCCTCCTTTGTTGCACCTCCAAACAAGTGCACAGTAGAAAAAAATAGAGTGCATATCAGATTATAACTCTTTTAGGGTACTCTGAACAAGGCTGTATTAGGTCACTGTGCACCTGGTTGTAATACGGATACTCTGCACCAGGCTATATTAGGTTACTAAGCACAAGACTGTTGTTGAAAGGCTATGTGGCACTCTTATAGGGTGCTCAAATAGGGTTCCACCCCATAGATAAGTAAAAAAGTATTTGGTACTCCAATATTCGATGCTGAAATAATATATTTATTGCACATAGAAAAAAGCAGGAGGGAGGGAGCAGTTGATGTTTCGGCTTGAAATGGCTTTCCTCAGAACTAAAATATAACAGAAAAACAATATAATTGCACAAACGTATAAGTCATTATACATCAGTCCATAATACAAAAAAGACAGAAAATAAATAATCTCATGTAGGATATACTGTATATAAGAAATCTAAGTGATAAAAATAAAAAGACCTGAGAAATAAATTCTCAATGTCAGGGGCGGACACTGACAGCTTGGGGCCTCTGTGCAAGAAATCTGTCTGGGCCCCCCTCCTTTTATGGTGACAAAGCTACGTCTATAATATAACACTGGGAGCGTCACTCTGTCCGAAGCCTTTATAGACAGCGCAAGCGCGACACGCCTGCGCAGTCTGGCTCCAGACAGAAGAGGGCATCCAGCGGTGAGGATTGTGTATGGCGCCGGAGATCGCGGTACGTATAGACACTGGATGCATACCGCGATCTCAGGCACCATACTTACATACTTACCTGACTGGGAGGAGCGTTGCCGCGGCGCTTCTCTTCTCCCCGGAGACCAGGGCAGCAGACCAGGAGTGCGCATCAGAATCGCGCATGCGCATAATGCTATCCGGCGCCATTTTACTGAAGACACATTTGCAGTGTGTCTTCAGCAATATGGCGCCAGACAGCGCGGTATGGGCATGCGCGTACTCCGGAGCCGCTCTCCTCCCCCGGCTTCCGGCAGAATGGGACAGCGCTGGAGCACAGGGAAGAAAGGTGAGTATAAATGTTTTTATTTTTTGGTATGTGTGCAGTTTAATAGGTGTGAGGGGGACCATACATATCAGGATAGGGGGTAGGAGGTAGCATGCATACCAGGATAGGGGAGTAAAGGGACCATGCATATCAGGATTGGGGGGTAAGGGGACCATGCATACCAGGATAGAGAGGTGAGGGGACCATGCATATCAAGATTGAGGGGTGAGGGGACCATACATACCAGGATAGGGGGGTGAGAGGACCATGCATACCAGGATTGGGGGATGAGGGGGCCATGCATACCAGGATTGGGGGATGAGGGGACCATGCATACCAGAATTGGGTGGTAAGGGGTGCCATGTATACCAGAATTGGGGATGAGGGGACCATGCATACCAGGAGGGGGTACCATACATCCTATGATAGGGATGAGGGGGGATCATGCATACCAGGATTGAGGGGTGAGAGGACCATGGGTACCAGGATTGGGGTGAGGGGACCATGCATTCCAAGATTGGGGGGTGAGGGGACCATGCATACCAGGATAGGTGTGAGAGGACTATGCATACCATAATAGGGGGATGAGCAGACCATGCATACCAGAATAGGGGGGTCAGGGAACTATGCATATCAGGATTGGGTGTGATGGGACCATGCATATCAGGATTGGGGATGAGGGGACCATGCATACCGGGATAGGGTGGTGAGAGGAACATGCATACCATGATTGGGGGATGAGGGGACCATTCATACCAGGATAGGGGGGGTGAGGGAACCATGCATACCAGGAAAGGGGGTTGAGAGGACCATGCATACCAGGATGGGGGTGAGAGGACCATGCATATCAGAATTGAGCGGATGAGGGGTACCATGCATATCAGGATTGGAGATGAGGGGACCATGCATACCAGAATTGGGAGGTAAGGGGTGCCATGTATACCAGAATTGGGAATGAGGGGACCATGCATGCCAGGATTGGTGGATGAGGGGGTACTGTTGTGAATGGGTTTGAGATGAGTTCTGAGCAGAGGCTCCCTCTGGTGGTTACAAGCGGTGCTAGTGAAGATTGTGAGGACTGGGAATCAGGTGTTACTGACTGGTCTTATATAAGGGAGTCATTTTCCCATCAGGGTTGCCGGTGATCAATTGTTCTCGTCTGAATCCTTCATTCCAGTTTCCCTTGTAGCCTGCTGTGTCGTGTCTGCATCTTCTGCCCTCTCAGTTTAGTTCAGCCACTGAGTTTTGTTCTTTTGCTTTTTCCAGTTTTTTCAGTGGCTGCTGTTTTGATTTTGTTACACCAGAGAACTAATTTAGGTGGTAGAGGTCGTGTGATCTCAGGTGATTTTGAAATTAGTGGAGTTGGTGCTTTTCAGGGTTTTCTGGGATTGCAGTAAGTGCCCTTCCTATCCTTTTCTATTTAGATAGTTTGGGCCCCAGCGTTTGCTCATACTATTTTCTTTCTGTGTCAGTATTTCCTCTTGTCTAACCGCCATTACATGTTTGGGGGCTTTCTATTATCTTTGGGGTTCTGCTCCGGGGCAGATAGCTTTCCTATTTCTATCTTTAGGTGTAGTTAGTTTCTCAGGCTGTGACGAGGCGTCTAGGACCAACGTAGGAACGCTCCACGGCTGCCTCTAGTTGTGGTGGTTAGTCAGGGTACTGCAATCTCATAGATTCCAACTGCTCTGGTGTATTGCCTTTTTTTACCTGCACTCCTCAGCTACCGAAACATAACAGTATCACCGGCCAGAAAAAATTGAAAATTGTATTGTACTCACAGAAGGGAAAAAATATTGTCAGTTGTCAGAGATATTTTTCTGTTTGTTGCATTTTTTTTTTTTCCCTCTGTATCTCTGGGTGCTGGGGAGGATCTTTTCTCTCAATGGAGTTTGCACAGTTGTCTGGCCGTGTGGATCAGCTTGCCACTGAGGTTCGGAGTATTGCTATCTATCTTGCTGGGTTGCCTGTTGTGGAACCTAGGATCCCCATGCCAGATTTGTTTTTAGGGGATCGAGCTAAGTTTCAGAATTTCAAAAATAATTGTAAATTGTTTTTTGCCTTAAAATCTAAGTCCTCAGGGAACGCAGCGCAGCAGGTTCAAATTGTCATCTCTCTCCTGCGCGGCGATCCTCAGGATTGGGCTTTTTCCCTGACACCTGGGGATCCTGTTTTGAGTGATGTTGATGCATTTTTTCAGGCCTTGGGGTTATTGTACGATGAGCCTAATGTCACGGATCAAGCTGAGAAAGCCTTGTTGGCATTAAATCAGGGGCTTGATGACGCTGAGTTATACTGTCAGAGATTCCGTAGGTGGGCAGTCCTGACCAAATGGAATGACGACGCTTTGGCGGCCCTTTTCCAGAAGGGTCTGTCAGATAATGTAAAGGATGTTATGGTGGGATTCCCTGTCCCCTCTGGTCTCAATGATTCTATGTCATTAGCGATTCAAATTGACAGACGTTTGCGTGAGCGGAGAAGTATGCGTGGAATAGTATTGCCTTGTGAACCTGCTTCTGAATCCATGCAGTGTGATAGAGTGGTGTCTGGGGCACAGCGTCATGAGTTTCGAAAGCGCAATGGGTTATGTTTCTACTGTGGTGATGCCTCTCATGCTATTTCAGTCTGCCCTAAGCGGGGAAGACGTTTTGCACGCTCAGTTGTCTTGGGTAGTATTCAGACTAAGTTTTTATTAACTGTCACTCTGATATGCTCTCTGTCCTCATTTTCTGCTCAGGCTTTTGTTGATTCTGGAGCAGCTATTAACCTGATGGATTATGATTTTGCTAAACGTTGTGGGTTTCCCTTGATACCCCTACAGAAGTCTATTCCCCTACTGGGGATCGATTCTACCCCTTTGGCTGAGAATAAACCCCAGTTTTCTACTCAGGTGATAATGAGGGTTGAACCTGATCACCAGGAGTGCTGCAAATTTTTGGTTCTATATAATCTGCATGACATTATCGTGCTGGGTTTCCCTTGGTTACAGTCTCATAATCCTGTTTTGGATTGGAAATCTGTGTCTGTAACCAGTTGGGGCTGCCAATGTGTTAATACCAACACTCCTGTTTTTTCTGCCTCCCCCCAGGCTCAGGATGTTCCTGACTTTTTGTTTGATTTTTCTGATGTGTTTAGCGAAAGTAAATCTGCATCCTTGCCTCCCCATAGGAGCTATGACTGCGCTATTGAATTAGTGCCGGGTAGTAAATTCCCTAAAGGTCGCCTTTTTAACTTGTCTGTACCTGAACATGACGCTATGCGGTCTTATATCAAGGAATCATTGGAGAAGGGTCATATCAGACCATCCTCTTCACCCTTAGGTGCCGGTTTTTTTCTTTGTGGCCAAAAAAGATGGTTCATTAAGGCCGTGTATTGATTATCGTGTCTTGAACAATATTACTGTGAAATATCAATACCCGTTACCCTTGATTTCTGACCTGTTTTCCAGGGTGAAAAACGCTACTTGGTTTACCAAGCTTGACCTCAGGGGGGCGTATAACCTTATTCGCATTAAGCACGGGGATGAATGGAAGACGGCATTCAATACCCCTGAAGGGCATTTTGAGTACCTAGTGATGCCCTTTGGGCTCACTAATGCTCCTTCCGTCTTCCAGTCCTTCATGAATGACATTTTCAGGGATTTTGTGGACAAATTTCTGATTGTTTATTTGGATGATATCTTGATTTTTTCTAATGACTGGGACTCTCATGTGAAACATGTTCGAACTGTATTCCAGATTTTGAGAGAGAATGCTCTGTATGTGAAGGGATCAAAGTGTCTTTTTGGCGTACAGAGGATCTCATTTCTGGGATTCATTTTGTCACCATCTGTTATTGAAATGGACCCGGTCAAGGTTCAGGCCATCTGTGATTGGGTCCAACCTACTTCATTAAAGGCTCTTCAGAGATTTTTGGGTTTTGCCAATTTTTATCGTAAATTTATTGGTAATTTCTCGGTTATTGTTAAACCATTAACTGATTTGACCAGAAAGGGTTCTGATGTGGTGAATTGGCCTCCTGAGGCAGTCTCTGCATTTCAGGAACTTAAGCAGAGATTCACTTCTGCTCCTGTTCTACGGCAGCCTGATGTTTCTCTGCCATTTCAGGTGGAGGTTGATGCCTCTGAAATTGGGGCAGGTGCCGTTTTGTCCCAAAAAGATCCAGAGACCTCTAAAAGTAACCCTTGTGCCTTTTTCTCTCGAAAATTTTCTCCTACTGAACGTAATTATGACGTGGGTAATCGGGAGTTATTGGCCATGAAGTGGGCTTTTGAAGAGTGGAGACATTGGCTGGAGGGAGCCAAACATCAGGTGGTGGTCCTTACGGACCATAAGAATCTGGTCTATCTGGAATCTGCCAAGCGACTCAATCCTAGACAGGCCAGGTGGGCCTTGTTTTTCACACGTTTTAATTTTGTGGTTTCCTTTCTTCCTGGCACTAAGAATGTTAAGGCGGATGCCCTCTCAAGGAGTTTCCTTGCGGACTCTCCTGAGTTATCTGATCCTTGTGTTATTTTGAAAGAGGGTGTAGTTCTTTCCGCCATCTCGCCCAATTTGAGACTTGCTCTGGAGGGGTGTCAGGAGGATAGGCCCGAGCGCTGCCCTGTTGGAAAATTGTTTGTCCCGGACCAATGGAAAAAGAGTGTGATGTCTGAGATTCATTGTTCCGCATTGGCTGGGCATCCCGGAATTTTTGGTACCAGAGACTTGGTTAGTCGGTCCTTTTGGTGGTCTACCTTGTCTCGTGATGTCAGGGAATTTGTGCAGTCCTGCGGGACTTGCTCTCGCTCCAAGCCTTGCTCTCGCTCTAGTGGTTTGTTGATGCCATTGCCTGTGCCCAAGAGACCATGGACCCATATCTCTATGGATTTCATTTCCGATCTTCCTGTTTCTCAGAGAATGACCACCATCTGGGTAATTTGTGATAGGTTTTCCAAAATGATACATCTTGTGCCATTACCTAAGTTGCCTTCCTCCTCTGAATTGGTGCCGTTGTTCCTTCAGCACGTGGTTCGTTTACACGGCATTCCTGAGAACATTGTGTCTGACAGAGGAGTCCAGTTTGTTTCCAGATTTTGGAGGACTTTTTGTTCTAAACTGGGTGTTCAATTGTCTTTCTCCTCGGCATTTCATCCTCAGACCAATGGTCAAACTGAGAGAACAAACCAGACATTGGAGACTTATCTAAGATGCTTTGTGTCTGCTGATCAGGATGACTGGGTCTCTTTTTTGCCTTTGGCTGAGTTTGCTCTTAATAATAGGGCTAGCTCTGCCACTTTGATGTCTCCGTTTTTCTGTAATTCTGGGTTTCACCCTCGATTTTCTTCAGGACAGACGGAGGCTTCTGTCTGTCCAGGTGTTGACTCTGTTGTGGAGCGTATGCAACAGATTTGGGACCAGGTAGTGGAGAGGTTGTCCTTCTCTCAGGAGAAGGCCCAGCGGTTTGCTAACCGGCATAGGACTGATGGTCCTCGGTTTAAAGTGGGGGACTTGGTCTGGTTGTCCTCAAAGAATATTCCTATGAGAGTAGCATCTCCTAAATTTAAGCCTAGGTTCATTGGACCTTATAAGATCATGGAGATTATTAATCCTGTTTCTTTTCGTTTGCTTCTTCCAGGGACATTTAAGATCCATAACGTGTTCCACAAGTCCTTGTTGAAGAGGTTTGTTGAGCCAGTGGTTCCTGCTGCTGTGCCTCCTGACCCTGTTTTGGTTGAGGGCAATCTGGAGTATGTGGTTGAGAAAATATTGGATTCTCGTTTTTCTAGACGGAAACTCCAGTATTTGGTTAAATGGAGAGGTTATGGTCAGGAAGACAATTCTTGGGTGTTTGCTTCGGACATCCATGCTAGGAGACTTATCCGTGCGTATCATAGAACTCATCCTGACCGACCTGGTTGCTCAAATGAGGGTTCGGTGACCCCTCCTCAAGGGGGGGGTACTGTTGTGAATGGGTTTGAGATGAGTTCTGAGCAGACGCTCCCTCTGGTGGTTACAAGCGGTGCTAGTGAAGATTGTGAGGACTGGGAATCAGGTGTTACTGACTGGTCTTATATAAGGGAGTCATTTTCCCATCAGGGTTGCCGGTGATCAATTGTTCTGGTCTGAATCCTTCATTCCAGTTTCCCTTGTAGCCTGCTGTGTCGTGTCTGCATCTTCTGCCCTCTCAGTTTAGTTCAGCCACTGAGTTTTGTTCTTTTGCTTTTTCCAGTTTTTTCAGTGGCTGCTGTTTTGATTTTGTTACACCAGAGAACTAATTTAGGTGGTAGAGGTCGTGTGATCTCAGGTGATTTTGAAATTAGTGGAGTTGGTGCTTTTCAGGGTTTTCTGGGATTGCAGTAAGTGCCCTTCCTATCCTTTTCTATTTAGATAGTTTGGGCCCCAGCGTTTGCTCATACTATTTTCTTTCTGTGTCAGTATTTCCTCTTGTCTAACCGCCATTACATGTTTGGGGGCTTTCTATTATCTTTGGGGTTCTGCTCCGGGGCAGATAGCTTTCCTATTTCTATCTTTAGGTGTAGTTAGTTTCTCAGGCTGTGACGAGGCGTCTAGGACCAACGTAGGAACGCTCCACGGCTGCCTCTAGTTGTGGTGGTTAGTCAGGGTACTGCAATCTCATAGATTCCAACTGCTCTGGTGTATTGCCTTTTTTTACCTGCACTCCTCAGCTACCGAAACATAACAGGGTACCATACATCCTACGATAGGGATGAAGGGGACCATGCATACCAGAATTGGGGGGGGGACCATGCATGCCAGGATTGGGGGGTGAGGGGACCATGCATGGCAGGATTGGGGGTGAAGGGACCATGCATTCCAAGATTGGGGGTGAGGGACCATGCATACCAGGATAGGGGGGTGAGAGAACCATGCATACCAGGATAGGGGGAGAGGGGACCATGCATACCAGGATAGGGGGGTGAGGGGACCATGTTGACCATATGGATGACCCAGGATGGATGAACATAGAACTTAAACACATGCTAAAAAGGAAGAAAGAAATGTTTATCAAATGGAAAGAGGGAGGCATATCTAAAGAAGAATATAATGCCGTCTGCAGAACCTGCAGGGCACAAATCAGATTATCTAAAGCTGACAATGAATTAAGGCTTGCAAGTGACGTCAAAAGCAACAAAAAAGGATTTTGGGGATACGTCAAAAGTAAAAGAAAAGTCAAAGATGCTATAGGATTTTTACAGGATGAAAATGATGAAATGGTAAGTCAGGATGTTGAGAAGGCTGAACTTTTAAATTCCTATTTTGCATCTGTTTTCTCTCAGAAAGGAAATGTAACATCAACTGATCTTCACTGTCCTATTAAAGGAATAGAAGAATCCAGAATATCTATAAACAGAAAGACAGTGAGGAAACACTTAGCTAACCTAAATGAATTCAAGTCTCCAGGTCCAGATGAATTACACCCCAGGGTACTGAAGGAGATAGCAGAAGAAATTCTTGAACCACTGTCCATAATCTTTGAAAATTCTTGGAGAACAGGAGAAGTCCCAGAAGACTGGAGAAGAGCAAATGTTGTTCCTATCTTCAAAAAGGGGAAGAAGGTGGACCCAGGGAACTACAGGCCGGTGAGTCTGACTTCTATACCAGGAAAGATCTTTGAACAAATTATTAAAGAACATGTATGCAAGTACCTGGATAAGAATGAAGTGATTAAACAGAGTCAGCATGGGTTTGTAACTAATAAGTCATGTCAGACTAACTTAATTTCCTTCTATGACAGAATCACTGACTGGGTGGATCAGGGAAATGCTGTAGATATAGTATATCTTGACTTCAGCAAAGCATTTGACAAAGTATCTCACACAATCCTTATTGATCTGTTTTGGGCCCTGTATTGTTCAACATCTTTATCAATGATTTAGATGAAGGAATTGAGGGTAAACTGATCAAATTTGCTGATGACACAAAGCTAGGAGGGGTAGCTAATACTAGAGAAGAGAGAGAGAGGATTCAAAAGATATACATAAACTGGAGCAGTGGGCAGCAACTAACAGAATGGATTTTAACAGGGAAAAATGCAAAGTACTACATCTGGGCAATAAAAATGAAAAAAGCATATACAAAATGGGAGGAATAGGGCTAAGTAACAGCACATGTGAAAAAGACTTGGGTATACTAATTGATCACAGACTTAACATGAGTCAACAGTGTGATGCAGCAGCAAAAAATGCAAATGCAATTCTAGGATGTATCAACAGAAGCATACAGTCTAGATCACGTGAGGTCATTATTGCCCTCTACTCCTCTTTGGTCAGACCTCATCTGGAATACTGTGTCCAGTTTTGGGCACCACATTTTAAAAAAGACATCAACAAACTGGAGCAAGTTCAGAGAAGAGCCACCAGAATGGTGACCGGTCTGCAAACCATGTCCTATGAGGAACGGTTGCAGGATTTGGGAATGTTTAGCTTGCAAAAAAGAAGACTGAGAGGAGACTTAATAGCTGTCTACAAATATCTCAAGGGCTGTCACATTGTAGAAGGATCATCTTTATTCTCATTTGCGCAAGGAAAGACTAGAAGCAATGGGATGAAACTGAATGGGAGGAGACACAGATTAGATATTAGAAAAAACTTTTTGACAGTTAGGGTGATCAATGAGTGGAACAGGCTGCCACAAGAGGTGGTGAGTTCTCCTTCAATGGAAGTCTTCAAACAGAGGCTGGATAGACATCTGTCTGGGATGATTTAGAGAATCCTGCTTTGAGCAGGGGGTTGGACCAGATGACCCAGGAGGTCCCTTCCAACTCTACCATTCTATGATTCTATGATTCTATGATATCAGGATTGGGGGTGAGGGGACCATGCATATCAGGATTGGGGGTGAGGAGACCATGCATTTCAGGATTGGGGGTGAGGGGACCATGCATACCAGGATAGGGGGGTGAGGGGACCATGCATACAAGGATGGGGGGTGAGAGGATCATGCATACCAGGATTGGGGGATGAGGGGTACCATGCATATCAGGATTGGGGATGAGGGGACCATGCATACCAGAATTGGGAGGTAAGGTGTGCCATGAATGCCAGGATTGGGGGTGTGGGGCCATGCATTCCAGGATTGGGGGGGTGAGGGGACCATGCATACCAGTATTGGGGGTGAGGGGACCATGCATATCAGGATTGGGGGGGTGAAGGGACCATGCATTCCAAGATTGGGGGGTGAAGGGAACATGCATACCAGGATAGGGGGGTGAGAGAACCATGCATACCAGGATACGGTGAGAGGGGACCATTCATACTAGGATAGGGGGGTGATGGGACCATGCATATTAGGATTGGGGGTGAGAGGACATGCATAACAGGATTGGAGGGTGAGGGGGCCAAGCATACCAGGATTGGGGAATGAGGGGTTACATGCATACCAGAATAGGGTGGGACGGGTACCATGCATACCAGAATTGGGAGGTGAGGGGACCATGCATATCAGGATTGCGAGGTGAAGGGACCATGCATATCAAGATAGGGGGAGGGGACCATGCACACCAGGATAGGGGGGTGATGGGACCATGCATATCAGGATTGGGGGGTGAATGTACCATGCATACAAGTATAGGGGGGTGAGGGGACCATGCATATCAGGATTGGGGGTGAGGGGACCATGCATACCAGGATAGGGGGGTGATGGGACCATGCATATCAGGTTTGGGGGTGAGAGGACCATGCATAACAGGATTGGGGGGTGAGGGGGCCATGCATACCAGGATTGGGGAATGAGGGGTAACATGCATACCAGGATAGGGTGTGAAGGGTACCATGCATAACAGGATTGGGGAATGAGGGGTAACATGCATACCAGGATAGGGTGTGAAGGGTACCATGCATAACAGGATTGGGGGGTGAAGGGACCATGCATTCCCAGATTGGGGGGAGGGAACCATGCATTCCAAGATTGGGGGGTGAGGGGACCATGCATTCCAAGATTGGGGGGTGAGAGAACCATTTATACCAGGATAGGGGGAGAGGGGACCATGCATACCAGGAGAGGAGGGTAATGGGACCATGCATATCAGGATTGGTGGTGAGAAGACATGCATAACAGGATTGGGGAATGAGGGGTAACATGCATACCAGAATAGGGTGTGAGGGGTACCATGCATACCAGGATTGGGGGTGAGGGGACCATGCATACCAGAATTGGGAGGTAAGGGGTGCCATGTAAACCAGTATTGGGGATGAGGGGACCATGCATACCAGGATTGGGGGATGAGGGGGTACCATACATCCTATGATAGGGATGAGGGGGGACCATGCATACCAGGATTGTTGGGTGAGGGTACCATGCATGCCAGGATAGGGGGTGAGGGGACCATGCATATCAGGATTGGGGGTGAGGGGACCATGCATAATAGGATGGGGGGTGAAAGGACCATGCATCCCAGGATTTGGGGTGAGGGGGCCATGCATACCAGGATTGGGGGATGAGGGGTAACATGT
The DNA here is from genome assembly GCA_033576555.1 of Oophaga sylvatica. Classification (NCBI taxonomy): domain Eukaryota; kingdom Metazoa; phylum Chordata; class Amphibia; order Anura; family Dendrobatidae; genus Oophaga; species Oophaga sylvatica. The sequence goes on along the minus strand of JARQOD010000006.1, from coordinate 147,646,141 downwards.
ATACCAGGATAGGGGGGTGATGAGTGCCATGCATACCAGAGTTGGGAGGCAAGGGGTGCCATGCATACCAGGATTGGGGATGAGGGGGTACATACATCCTTCGATAGGAATGATGGGACCATGCATACCAGGATAGGGGAGTGAGGGGACCATGCATATCAGGATTAGGGGTGAGGGGACCATGCATATCAGGATAGGGGGTGATGGGACCATGCATATCAGGATTGGGGGTGAAAGGACCTTGCATAACAGGATTGGGGGGTGAGGAGGCCATGCATACCAGGATTGGGGAATGAGGGGTAACATGCATACCAGGATAGGGTGTGAGAGGTACCATGCATACCATGATTGGGGGGTAAGGGGACCATGCATACCAGAATTGGGAGGTAAGGGGTGCCATGTATACCAGTATTGGGGATGAGGGGACCATGCATACCAGGATTGGGGGGTGATGGGACCATGCATACCAGGATTGGGGGTTGAGGGGACCATGCATTCCAGGATTGGGGGAGGGGACCATGCATTCCAGGATTGGGGAGTGAGGGGACCATGCATACCAGGATTGTGGGGTGAGGGAACTATGAATACCAGAATATGGATGAGCAGTTACCATGCACACCAGGATAGGGATGAGGAGGTACCATGCATACCAGGATTGGGGAGTGAGGGGACCATGCATTCCAGAATGAGGAATGGGTGCCATGCATACCAGGATTGGATGAGGTGACCATACATACCAAGATAAGGATGAGGGGTACCATGCATACCAGGATAGGGATGAGGGGTGCCATGCATACCAGGATAGGAGGGAGGCAGCACATACCAGGATTGGAGACCAAATACCTATAAAAATGCTTGACAACCGGGCGTAGAACGGGTTCATAGCTAGTATATATATTATATATATATATATATATATATATAGCCACACACACACATATATGTATATATATATTACATAGTCTCCTTTATTATGTACCGTATATACTCGTGTATAAGCCGACCCGTGTATAAGCCGACCCCCTAATTTTGCCACAAAAAACTGGGAAAACTTATTGACTCGTGTATAAGCCGGGTGTATAAACTGCCCTCCTGCTCTGTGCTGCCCCCATCCTGCTCCTTGCTCCCCCATCCAGCTCTGTGCTCCCCCATCCAGCTCTGTGCTCCCCCATTCTCCTCTGTACTCCCCCCTCCTGCTCCGTCCTCCACTGTGCTCCCCCATTCCTTCTCCGTCCTCCTGTGCCCACCCCCCCGTCCTGCTCCGTGCTCCTCTGTGCCCTCCATCCTCTCCCCCCGTCCTGTTCCGTGCTCCTCTGTGCCCTCCATCCTCCCCCCGTCCTGCTCCTGCTCATTGTCCTCCTCCATGCTTCCTCCGTTCTCCCCCTGTCCTCCTCCATGCTTCCCCCGTCCACCTTTCTCCTCCGTCCTCCATGCTTCCCCCGTCCTCTGTTCTCCCCCGTCCTCCTCCATGCTTCCCCCGTCCTCCGTTCTCCCCCCGTCCTCCTCCATGCTTCCCCCGTCCTCCGTTCTCCCCCCCTCCTCCATGCTTCCCCCGTCCACCGTTCCCCCCCATCCTGCTCCGTGCTCCTTGTCCTCTCCTCCATCATACTCACCCTCCCCGTGCCATCGCTGAACGTCCCTGCAATCCTGCGTTCTCCCCGGCTTCCTGCAGCTCTCCAGCACTGAGCGGTGACGTATTACCGCTCATTAAGGTCATGAATATGGAGGCCACGCCTATGGGAGTGGCGTCGCGTCCATATTACATGACCTTAATGAGCGGTATTACGTCACCGCTCATCGCTGGAGAGCTGCAGGAAGCTGGGGAGAACGCAGGATTGCAGGGACGTTCAGCTATGGCACGGGGAGGGTGAGTATGATGTCCCAGCCACCGGCTCCTGCCGCGGCATCCCCTCCCCCGCTGGTTTCTGCCCTATGACTCGTGTATAAGCCGAGGGGGCATTTTCAGCACAAAAAAAGGTGCTGAAAATCTCGGCTTATACATGAGTATATACGGTATATTTCCGTCCCTTATACTGTACAGTGCCCTCTCTTTCTATGTACAGCATCGTCCCTTACATATTGGATTATTTAGAGCCCTGTTTTTTATTACATACCGTCCTCTCTTGTTAGATATATAATACAATGATGGCTGATGGAGCATGGGAAAGCTTCTTTTCTAATGGAGGAGATAATGGACTGGCAGTCTGGTTATCGGCTCCTCCATCAGTAGTCATTTTATATCTAACAAGAGAGCAGACTATGTAATAAAAAAGGGCGCTGTGAATAACAAAATAACAAGAATACACTATGTAAGAGACAGCACTGTACATAACAGTAGAGGAAGCTATATAATAAGAGACGGCATCATATACAACTAGAGAGGATGGTATGCTATAAGGGACGGTGTTATATATAACAAAAGAGGAAACTATGTAACTAAGGATGGTGTTATACATAATAAGTGAGTACACTATATACTAAGGCACTGTGCTATACATAAAAAGTGACTACACTATATACTGAGGGATGGCGCTATACATAATAAGTGAAAAAACACCCAAGAAATTATGGACTAAGAGCAATCATAAAAGTAATTAATTTTTATTCATACAAAAAATAATTGATAGAAATCAGTGAAATTTAATATATAATGTAGCAAATAATGTAAGGGAAAAGGCAACGTCTAGATCTCATATAGAGCCAGACTGGTGTCACAAAAATTTAATATAGGAAAGATGTGTATCTTCGTACCGTGTTAGCCAGTAGATAGAAAAATATTTAGACTTGAGAGTCCTCAGTGGTTGATACCTTTTAATGGCTAACTGAAAAGATGGTAACAAATTGCAAGCTTTCGAGACTACGCAGGTCTCTTCATCAGGCAAAGACTACTTTAAATTTAATTAATTTTCACATCAATACACATAGCTGTTAGTCCAATTGCTGAAAAAATTCATAATTCATCTAACATACAAATGTTCAAAAAAGAAGTGCAATCATCCCATATATACACTACCGTTCAAAAGTTTAGGGTCACTTAGAAATTTCCTTATTTTTGAAAGAAAAGCAGTTTTTTTTCCAATGAAGCTAACATTAAATGATTCAGAAATACACTCTATACAGTGTTAATGTGGTAAGTGATTATTCTAGCGGCAAACGTCTAGTTTGTAATGCAATATCTTCATAGGTGTATAGAGGCCCATTTCCAACAACCATCACTCCAGTGTACTTATGGTATTTTGTGTTCGCTAACTGTGTAAGAAGGCTAATAGATGGTTAAAATACCCTTTAAAACCCTTGTGCAAGTATGTTAACACAGCTGAAAACCGTTTGGTTGATTAGAGAAGCTATAAACCTGACCTTCCTTTGAGCTTGTTGAGAATCTGGAGCATTACATTTGTTGGTTCCATTAAACTCTCAAAATGGCCAAAAAAAAGAACTTTCTTGTGAAACTCGACAGTCTATTCTTGTTCTTAGAAATGAAGGCTATTCCAGGTGAGAAATTACCAAGAAACTGAAGAATTCATACAATGGTGTGTAGTACTCCCTTTAGAGGAGAGCACAAACAAGCTCTAACCAGAGAAGAAAGACAAGTGGGAGGCCCCGCTGCACAACTGAGCAACAAGACAAGTACATTAGAGTCTTTAGTTTGAAAAATTGACGCCTCACAGGTCCTCAACTGGCAGCTTCATTAAACAGTACACATTAAACGCCAGTGTCAACATCTACAGTGAAGAGGCGATTTCGGGATGCTGGCCTTCAGGGCAGATTGGCAAAACAAAAGCCATATTTAAGACTGGCTTAAATGAAAGGAAAAGATTAATATGGGCAAAAGAACACAGACATTGGACAGAGGAATATTGGAAAAAAGTGTTATGGACAGACGAATCCAAATTTGAGGTGTTTGGATCACACAGAAGAACATTTGTGAGACACAGAACAACTGAAAAAATGCTGGAAGAGTGCCTGACACCATCTGTCAAGCATGGTGGAGGTAATGTGATGGTCTGGGGTTGCTTTGGTGCTGGTAAAGTGGGAGATTTGTACAAGGTAATAGGGATTTTGACTAAGAAAGGCTATCACTCCATTTTGCAACGCCATGCCATACCCTGTGGACAGCACTTGAATGGAGCCAATTTCATCCTACAACAGGACAATGACCCAAAGCACACCTCCAAATTATGCAAGAACCATTTAGGGAAGAAGCAGGCAGCTGGTATTCTACCTGTAATGGAGTGGCTAGCGCAGTCTCCAGATCTCAACCCCATTGAGCTGTTGTGGGAGCAGCTTGACCGTATGGTATGCAAAAAGTGCCCATCAAGCCAAACCAACTTGTGGGAGGGGCTTCTGGAAGCATGGGGTGAAATTTCACCAGATTACCTCAGCAAATTAACTGTTTGAATGCCAAAGGTCTGCAATGCTGTAATTGCTGCAAAGGGAGCATTCTTTGACGAAAGCAAAGTTTTAAGGAGAAAATTATTATTTCAAATAAAAATCTTTTTTTTTTTAACCTTGTCAATGTCTGGACTATATTTTTAATTCATTTGGCAACTCATTTGATTAATAAAAGTATGAGTTTTCATGGAAAACACAAAATTGTCTGGGTGACCCTAAACTTTTGACCGGTAGTGTATATATATATAAAAATATATAGCTGATATCTAGATAAAGTGCTTAGTGCATTAAATCAATCCAGTATATATGGAAATATGTATCATCAGATAATTCATACCACCACCACAAATGAACATTATATTGTAAAAAATAAAGTGCTTAGTGCAACTCAGCAAAAATTGAACAGGTAATTAGCATATCATGACCAAAGAGTGGCGTGTCAAATCAAAAAAATGGGAGTATAGCCACTAGTTTGTATGGTCACCATGGTAAATAGCCTATATATAGTCAAACATGCTAATAATCATGTGTAATGTCCCACACACGGCAGGAAGTAGTGCCAAATACAATTTGTTATGAATACATCCAACAGTGGAATATATAACTATGTAATCACCATGGTGGATAGCGTCATCGTATATAATTAAGTATGCCAGCAGTCATGTGTAGCAACCCACACACAGCAAACAGTAGTGCCAAATTCAATTTGTTATAAATACATCCAGTAGTGGAATATATAACTATTTGCTATATATGGGAAACCCCAGGGCAGGAAATCACTTGCGGTCAGTTATGGCGCAAGTGATTTCCTGCCCTGGGGATATAAAAAACCTGGCTGATGATTACAGACATCACGCCCCCGAGGAAGCAACATAGCGAAACGCGCGTAGGGGTCCTTCAGCTCATATTTTGTAAGTCCTGGTGTCTGACTTTTTGATATTTATTTCTTTATGCTCTATTAGGAATGCTACTATAGTCCACTATGGTGGATAGCTAATATATCTGTCTCATACTGATCTTGGTGATGTTTAACTGTGGTTTCCCATATATAGCAAATAGTTATATATTCCACTACTGGTTGTATTTATAACAAATTGCATTTGGCACTACTGTTTGCTGTGTGTGGGTTGCTACACATGACTGCTGGCATACTTAATTATATACGATGACGCTATCCACCATGGTGATTACATAGTTATATATTCCACTGTTGGATGTATTCATAACAAATTGTATTTGGCACTACTTCCTGCCGTGTGTGGGACATTACACATGATTATTAGCATGTTTGACTATATATAGGCTATTTACCATGGTGACCATACAAACTAGTGGCTATACTCCCATTTTTTTGATTTGACACGCCACTCTTTGGTCATGATATGCTAATTACCTGTTCAATTTTTGCTGAGTTGCACTAAGCACTTTATTTTTTACAATATAATGTTCATTTGTGGTGGTATGAATTATCTGATGATACATATTTCCATATATACTGGATTGATTTAATGCACTAAGCACTTTTTCTAGATATCAGCTATATATATATATATGTATATATATACACATATATATATATATATATATGGGATGATTGCACTTCTTTTTTGAACATTTATATGTTGTATGGATTATGAATTTTTTCAGCAATTGGACTAACAGCTATGTGTATTGATGTGAAAATTAATTGAATTTTTAAGACACCAGTCTTGCTTTATATGAGATCTAGACGTTGCCTTTTCCCTTACATTATTTGCTACATTATGTATTAAATTTCACTGATTTCTGTCAATTATATTTTGTATGAATAAAAATTAATTACTTTTATGATTGCTCTTAGTCCATAATTTCTTGGGTGTTTGTTCAATATATGGATGAGCCTAATTGAATTTTGCCTTCTTTTTGGGATATACATAATAAGTGAGTACACTATATACTAAGGGACCGTGCTATACATAATAAGTGAGTACACTATATACTAAGGGGCGGTCCTCTGTATAATAAGTGAGTACACTATATACTAAGGGATTGTGTTAAAGGGAACCTGTACCATGTTTTGGCCGCTATAAGATGCGGCCACTGCCTTTCAGGGCTTATCTACAGCATTCTATAATGCTGTAAATAAGACCCCGATCTGACCTGAAAGATAAGAAAAATAAGTTTTATTATACTCACCTGGGGGGCAGTCCGGTCCGATGGGTGTCACAGATCTGGGTCCGGCGCCTCCCATCTTTTTGCGATGCCGCCCTCAAGCTTGGTTCATGGCTCCCCGGGATCACGCTCCTGCACAGGCTTACTTCTCTGCCCTGTTGAGGGCAGAGCAAAGTACTGCAGTGAGCAGGGGTCGGGAAAGGTGAGAGAGACCCAGTGCCTGTGCACTGCAGTACTTTGCTCTACCCTCAACAGGGCAGAGAAGTACACCTGTGCAGGAGCACAATGCCAGGGAGCCATGAACCAAGCAGGAGGGCGGCATCACAAGAAGATGTGAGGTGCCAGACCCGGATCTGCTAGGAATAACGTTAGCGTTCACTCGTGTCAGTTATAATGAGGTGCTGGCGTAACGGACCAATTTGTCCAATACTAGTATAATAGAGTTCACTGCACACTCATATGAATTCAATGCATAAAGGTGAAAATTTATTATTTACAAATATGTGGGAGCTAAACAGGAATACAAGGCAGAAGCGATATTAATCTCGACTAGAGATGAGCGACTTTCCCTTTTTTCGGGTCAGGTCGGGTTTCACGGAACTCGACTTTCGCAAAAGTCGGGTCGAGTGAAATCGGCCGCCAAGCGTGAAAAATTGGCGGGTCAATCGAAACACGAAACCCAATGCAAGTCAATGGGGAAGCAAAGTCGGTAGACAGTGGAGGACAGAAAACACCCCTACAGTGCCCATTTCAATGGCAACAACATCAATCATTATTACTTAAGCTTGGCAACCTTTATTGACTTTATAATAATGTTTACGCATTCAAATATGGGGGTTATTTGGCTCAACTTGTGGGGGGGGGGTTGGAATGCCTCCCGGTTTTCGGGTGCCCCGGGGCAAAGAGTATCAGTGGGCCCCTTTAACACATGCCACAATTTATGATGCTCCGTTACGGCACAGAAATCTCGGTATAGTACCATGAAAAATACTTCATTTATTACATGACAAGACTGATATGTATGTTAAAATCTAAAATAGCTAGAAAAAAGGACACTATGTTCCTCCATAAAGTATTATGGCCACCACATAGTGTGTCATACATAAGAATGAGGCCCATATAATGCTCAATACAGAATAGGGCCCATATGGTCCTCCATACCTTACATAATGGGTCATAAATAATGAACCCCATATGATGATCCAGTATATGATGGTACACATGGATGATGCTCCAGGGTATGATGGGCCATAATCAAGCTCCATATATAATGGGCCCCATTATTAATGTTCCAGCGTGTAATAGGCCACGTACATGCTGCTCCAGTGTCTGATCTCCCCCATTTTGAATGGTTCAGTATATGATAGGCCCCATGCCTGCTGCTCCAGTCTCTGATCTGCCCCATGGCTGCTGCTTCATTCTCTGATTGGCCCCATGATTGCTGCTCCAGTCTCTGTTTGGCCCCATGCCTGCTGCTTCAGTCTCTGATTGGCCCCATGCCTGCTGCTCCAGTCTCTGATCGGCCACATGGCTGCACCTCCAGTCTCTGATCGGCCACATGGCTGCTGCTCCACTCTCCGATAGGGCCCATAACAGCTGCTCCAGTCTCTGATCGGCCCCATGCCTGCTGCTCCATTCTCTGATCTGCCCAATAGACAATACTACAGTATATGATGGGCCCCATGGCTGCTGCTCCAGTGGGTTATGTGCCAAAATCATGATCCAAATTATTAATGATCCAGTGTATAATGGGCCCCATAAATGCTGCTCCAGTCTCTGATCAGCCATATGGCTGCTCCAGTCTCTGATTGGCCCCATGCCTGCTGCTCCAGTCTCTCATCTGCCCCATGGCTGCTGCTCCAGTCTCTGATCTGCCCCATGGCTGCTGCTCCAGTCTCTGATTGGCCCCATGCCTGCTGCTCCAGTCTCTGATCTGCCCCATGCCTGCTGCTTCCGTCTCTGATTGGCCCCATGGCTGCTTCTTCAGTCTCTGATTGGCCCCATGGTTGCTGCTCCAGGCTCTGATCTGCCCTATGGCTGCTGCTCCAGTCACTGATCGGCCACATAGCTACTGCTCCACTCTCTGATAGGCCCCATGGCTGCTGCTCCAGTCTCTGATCTGCCCCATGGCTGCTGCTTCATTCTCTGATTGGCCCCATGCCTGCTGCTCCAGTCTCTGATTGGCCCATGCCGCTGCTTCAGTCTCTGATTTGCTCCATGTCTGCTGCTCCAGTCGTCTGATCTGCCCATGTGCGCTCCAGTCTTGATCGGCCATTTGGCTGCTGCTCCAGTCTCTGATAGCCACTATGCTGCTGCTCCAGTCTCTGATCTGCCCCATGCTGCTGCTTCAGTCTCTGATTGGCCCCATGCCTGCTGCTCCAGTCTCTGATCTGCCCCATGCTGCTGCTCCAGTCTCTGATCTGCCCCATGGCTGCTGCTTCATTCTCTGATTGGCCCCATGCCTGCTGCTCCAGTCTCTGATCTGCCCAATAGACAGTGCTCAGTATATGATGGCCCCATGGCTCTGCTCCAGTTTCTGGAATCATGGTCCACATGTTAGTGCTCAGTGATATGGGCCCCATAACTGCTGCTCCAGTCTCTGATCTGCCCCATGCTGCTGCTCCAGTCTCTGATCGGCCCATGCCTGCTGCTCAGCTCTGATTGGCCCCATGCTGCTGCTCCAGTCTTGATCGTCCACAGCATGCTATCAAAACTTCATGATAGGCCCATGCCTGCTGCTCCAGTCTTTGATCTGCCCATGTGCTGCTTCATCTCTGATTGGCCCATGCCTGCTGCTCCAGTCTTTGATCGGTCACATGCCCCATGGCTGCTGCTCCAGTCTCTGATGGCCCCAGGGCTGCTGCTCCATCTCTGATTGGCCCCATGCCTGCTGCTCCAGTCTCTGATCGCCCATGCCTGCTGCTCCAGTCTCTGATTGGCCCCATGCTGCTGCTTCCAGTCTCTGATCTGCCCCATGGTGCTGCTTCATTCTCTGATCTGGCCCATGGCTGCTGCTCCAGTCTCTGATCTGGCCACATAGCTGCTGCTCCAGTCTCTGATGGCCCCATGCTGCTGCTCCAGTCTCTGATCTCCCATGGCTGCTGCTTCATCTTGATTGCCCCATGCTGCTGCCCAGTCTCTGATCTGTCAATAGTACAGTGCTACAGTATATGATGGGCCCCATGGCTGCTGCTCCAGTGTCTATGGGCCAAATTGCATGCGTCCATTTATTCATCTGTATTGGGCCCCATCACTGCTGCTCCAGTCTCTGATCTGCCCCATGGCTGCTGCTCCAGTCTCTGATCGGCCATTGCTGCTGCTCCATCTTTGATGGCCTATGCCTGCTGCTCCAGTCTCTGATTGGCCCCATGCCTGCTGCTCCAGTCTCTGATCTGGCCCATGCTGCTCCAGTCTCTGATTGGCCCCATGCTGCTGCTCCAGTCTCTGATCTGCCCCATGGCTGCTGCTTCCATTCTCTGATTGGCCCATGCTGCTGCTCCAGTCTCTGATCTGGCCATAGACAGTGCTCAGTAATGATGGGCCCCATGGCTTGCTGCTCCAGTTGTATGGGCCCAAATCATGGTTCATATTTATTAATGAATCCAGTGTATATGGGCCCTACTGCTCCAGTCTCTGATCTCCATGGCTGCTGCTCCAGTCTCTGATCGGCCCATGCCTGCTGCTCCTCTCTGATCCCATGCCTGCTGCTCCAGTCTTGATCGGCCCATGCCTGCTGCTCCAGTCTCTGATCGCCCATGCCTGCTGCTCAGTCTCTGATTGGCCCCATGCTGCTGCTTCAGTCTCTGATTGGCCCATGCCTGCTTCAGTCTCTGATCCCATGCTGCTGCTCCTCTCTGATGCCCCATGGCTGCTGCTCCATCTTGATTGGCCCATGCTGCTGCTCAGTCTCTGATCGGCCACATGCTGCTGCCCTCTCTGATGGCCCATCCCTGCTGCTCAGTCTTTGGCCCCATGCCTGCTGCTCAGTCTCTGATTGGCCCCATGCTGCTGCTCCAGTCTCTGATCTGCCATCTGCTGCTCATTCTGATTGGCCCCATGCTGCTGCTCCAGTCTCTATTTATATGATCAGTATAATGGGCCCCATGGCTGCTGCTCCAGTCTCTGATTGGCCACATGCCTGCTGCTCAGTCTCTGATTGGCCCCATGCTGCTGCTTCCAGTCTCTGATCTGGCCCCATGGCTGCTGCTCATGTCTCTGATTGGCCCATGCCTGCTGCTTCAGTCTCTGATTGGCCCATGCCTGCTGCTCCAGTCTCTGATCTGCCACATGCTGCTGCTCCATCTCTGATAGGCCCCATGCCTGCTGCTCCAGTCTCTGATCTGCCCCATGGCTGCTGCTTCATTCTCTGATTGGCCCCATGCCTGCTGCTCCAGTCTCTGATCTGCCAATAGACAGTGCTACAGTATATGATGGGCCCCATGGCTTGCTGCTCCAGTGTGTTTATGGGCCAAAATCATGGTCCATATTATTAATGATCCAGTGTATAATGGGCCCCTAATGGCTGCTCTCCAGTCTCTGATCGGCCCCATGGCCTGCTGCTCCAGTCTCTGATTGGCCCATGCCTGCTGCTCAGTCTCTGATCTGGCCCCATGCCTGCTGCTTCAGTCTCTGATTGGCCCATGCTGCTGCTTCAGTCTCTGATTGGCCCATGCCTGCTGCTCCAGTCTCTGATCTGCCCATGCTGCTGCTCATCTCTGATGCCCATGCTGCTGCTCAGTCTGATTGCCCCATGCCTGCTGCCCAGTCTCTGATGGCCCCATGCCTGCTGCTCAGTCTTGATGGCCCATGCTCTGCTCCAGTCTCTGATCTGCCCCATGGCTGCTGCTTCATTCTCTGATTGGCCCATGCTGCTGCCCAGTCTCTGATGGCCCATGCCTGCTGCTATCAGTCATCTGATGCTCCATGTCTGCTGCTCCAGTCTCTGATCTGCCCCATGGCTGCTGCTCCAGTCTCTGATGGCCCATCTGGCTGCTGCTCCAGCTCTCTGATTGGCCCTATGCCTGCTGCTCAGTCTCTGATCTGCCCATGCTGCTGCTCCAGTCTCTGATCTGCCACATGGTGCTGCTCCATCTCTGATAGGCCCCATGCCTGCTGCTCCAGTCTCTGATCTGCCCCATGGCTGCTGCTTGATTCTGTGATTGGCCCCATGCCTGCTGCTCCAGTCTCTGATCTGCCCAATAGACAGTGCTACAGTATATGATGGGCCCCATGGCTTCTGCTCCAGTGTTTTATGGGCCAAAATCATGGTTCATATTATTAATGATCCAGTGTATAATGGGCCCCATAAATGCTGCTCCAGTCTCTGATCTTCCCCATGGCTGCTGCTCCAGTCTCTGATCGGCCCCATGCCTGCTGCTCCTGCCTCTGATTGGCCCCATGCCTGCTGCTCCAGTCTTTGATCGGTCACATGCCTGCTGCTCGACTCTCTGATAGGCCCCATGCCTGCTGCTCCAGTCTTTGATCTGCCCCATGGCTGCTGCTTCATTCTCTGATTGGCCACATGCCTGCTGCTCCAGTCTTTGATCGGTCACATGCCTGCTGCTCGACTCTCTGATAGGCCCCATGCCTGCTGCTCCTGCCTCTGATTGGCCCCATGCCTGCTGCTCCAGTCTTTGATCGGTCACATGCCTGCTGCTCGACTCTCTGATAGGCCCCATGCCTGCTGCTCCAGTCTTTGATCTGCCCCATGGCTGCTGCTTCATTCTCTGATTGGCCGCATGCCTGCCGCTCCAGTCTCTGATCTGCCTACTAGACAGTGCTACAGTATATGATGGGCCCCATGGCTGATGCTTCAGTGAGTTATGGGCCAAAATCATGGTCCATATTATTAATGATCCAGTGTATAATGGGCCCCATGGCTGCTGCTCCAGTCTCTGATCGGCCCCATGCCTGCTGCTCCAGTCTCTGATTGGCCCCATGCCTGCTGCTTCCGTCTCTGATCTGCCCAAGGCTGCTGCTTCATTTTCTGATTGGCCCGATGCCTGCTGCTTCATTCTCTGTTTGGCCCCATGCTTGCTGCTCCAGTCTCTGATCTGCCCCATGGCTGCTGCTCCAGTCTCTGATTGGCCCCATGGCTGCTGCTCCAGTCTCTGATCTGCCCCATGGCTGCTGCTTCATTCTCTGATTGGCCCCATGCCTGCTGCTCCAGTCTCTGATCTTTCCAATAGACAGTGCTACAGTATATGGTGGGCCCCATGGTTGCTGCTCCAGTGTGTTATGGGCCAAAATCATGGTACATATTATTAATGATCCAGTGTATAATGGGCCCCATAAATGCTGCTCCAGTTTCTGATCTGCCCCAAGGCTGCTGCTCCAGTCTCTGATCGGCCACATGCCTGCTGCTCCAGTCTCTGATCGGCCACATGCCTGCTGCTCCAGTCTCTGATCTGCCCGATGGCTGCTGCTTCGTTCTCTGATTGGCCCCATTCCTGCTACTCCAGTCTCTGATTGGCTCCATACCTGATGCTTCAGTCTCTGATTGGCCCCATGCCTGCTGCTCCAGTCTCTTATCGGCCCCATGCCTGCTGCTTCAGTCTCTGATTGGCCCAATGCCTGCTGCTCCAGACTCTGATCTGCCCCATGGCTGCTGCTCCAGTCTCTGATCGGCTGCACGGCTGCTGCTCCAGTCTCTGATCGGCCACATGCCTGCTGCTCCAGTCTCTGATCTGCCCGATGGCTGCTGCTTCATTCTCTGATTGGCCCCATTCCTGCTACTCCAGTCTCTGATTGGCCCCATACCTGATGCTTCAGTCTCTGATTGGCCCCATGCCTGCTGCTCCAGTCTCTGATCTGCCACATGGCTGTTGCTCCATTCTCTGATAGGCCCCATGCCTGCTGCTCCAGTCTCTGATCTGCCCCATGGCTGCTGCTTGATTCTGTGATTGGCCCCATGCCTGCTGCTCCAGTCTCTGATCTGCCCAGTAGACAGTGCTACAGTATATGATGGGCCCCATGGCTTCTGCTCCAGTGTTTTATGGGCCAAAATCATGGTCCATATTATTAATGATCCAGTGTATAATGGGCCCCATAAATGCTGCTCCAGTCTCTGATCTGCCCGATGGCTGCTGCTTCATTCTCTGATTGGCCCCATTCCTGCTACTCCAGTCTCTGATTGGCCCCATACCTGATGCTTCAGTCTCTGATTGGCCCCATGCCTGCTGCTCCAGTCTCTGATCTGCCACATGGCTGTTGCTCCATTCTCTGATAGGCCCCATGCCTGCTGCTCCAGTCTCTGATCTGCCCCATGGCTGCTGCTTGATTCTGTGATTGGCCCCATGCCTGCTGCTCCAGTCTCTGATCTGCCCAATAGACAGTGCTACAGTATATGATGGGCCCCATGGCTTCTGCTCCAGTGTTTTATGGGCCAAAATCATGGTCCATATTATTAATGATCCAGTGTATAATGGGCCCCATAAATGCTGCTCCAGTCTCTGATCTGCCCCATGGCTGCTGCTCCAGTCTCTGATCGGCCCCATGCCTGCTGCTCCTGCCTCTGATTGGCCCCATGCCTGCTGCTCCAGTCTTTGATCGGTCACATGCCTTCTGCTCGACTCTCTGATGGGCCCCATGCCTGCTGCTCCAGTCTTTGATCTGCCCCATGGCTGCTGCTTCATTCTCTGATTGGCCGCATGCCTGCCGCTCCAGTCTCTGATCTGCCTACTAGACAGTGCTACAGTATATGATGGGCCCCATGGCTGATGCTTCAGTGAGTTATGGGCCAAAATCATGGTCCATATTATTAATGATCCAGTGTATAATGGGCCCCATTGCTGCTGCTCCAGTCTCTGATCGGCCCCATGCCTGCTGCTCCAGTCTCTGATTGGCCCCATGCCTGCTGCTTCCGTCTCTGATCTGCCCCATGGCTGCTGCTTCATTTTCTGATTGGCCCGATGCCTGCTGCTTCAGTCTCTGTTTGGCCCCATGCTTGCTGCTCCAGTCTCTGATCTGCCCCTTGGCTGCTGCTCCAGTCTCTGATTGGCCCCATGGCTGCTGCTCCAGTCTCTGATCTGCCCATGGCTGCTGCTTCATTCTCTGATTGGCCCCATGCCTGCTGCTCCAGTCTCTGATCTTTCCAATAGACAGTGCTACAGTATATGATGGGCCCCATGGTTGCTGCTCCATTGTGTTATGGGCCAAAATCATGGTACATATTATTAATGATCCAGTGTATAATGGGCCCCATAAATGCTGCTCCAGTTTCTGATCTGCCCCATGGCTGCTGCTCCAGTCTCTGATCGGCCACATGCCTGCTGCTCCAGTCTCTGATCGGCCACATGCCTGCTGCTCCAGTCTCTGATCTGCCCGATGGCTGCTGCTTCGTTCTCTGATTGGCCCCATTCCTGCTACTCCAGTCTCTGATTGGCCCCATACCTGATGCTTCAGTCTCTGATTGGCCCCATGCCTGCTGCTCCAGTCTCTTATCGGCCCCATGCCTGCTGCTTCAGTCTCTGATTGGCCCCATGCCTGCTGCTCCAGACTCTGATCTGCCCCATGGCTGCTGCTCCAGTCTCTAATCGGCTGCATGGCTGCTGCTCCACTCTCTGATAGGCCACATGCCTGCTGCTCCAGTCTCTGATCTGCCCGATGGCTGCTGCTTCATTCTCTGATTGGCCCCATTCCTGCTGCTCCAGTCTCTGATTGGCCCCATACCTGATGCTTCAGTCTCTGATTGGCCCCATGCCTGCTGCTTCAGTCTCTGATCTGCCCCATGGCTGCTGTTCCAGTGTCTGATCGGCCACATAACTGCTGCTCCAGTCTCTGATCGGCCCCATGGCTGCTGCTCCAGACTCTGATCTGCCCCATGGCTGCTGCTCCAGTCTCTGATTGGCCACATGGCTGCTGCTCCACTCTCTGATAGGCCCCATGCCTGCTGCTCCAGTCTCTGATTGATCCCATGCCTGCTGCTCCAGTCTCTGATCGGCCCCATGCCTGTTGCTCAAGTTTCTGATTGGGCCCATGGCTGCTGTTCTAGTCTCTGATCTGCCCCATGGCTGCTGCTTCATTCTCTGATTGGCCCCATGCCTGCTGCTCCAGTCTCTGAATGGCCCCATACTTGCTGCTCCAGTCTCTGATCAGCCCCATGCCTGCTGCTTCAGTCTCTGATTGGCCCCATGCCTGCTGCTCCAGACTCTGATCTGCCCCATGGCTGCTGCTCCAGTCTCTGATCGGCTGCATGGCTGCTGCTCCACTCTCTGATAGGCCCCATGCCTGCTGCTCCTGTCTCTGATCGGCCCCATGCTTGTGACGCGCACCACATTGGTGGATACCAGGGCTATGGGGTACTCGGAGCCGAGCCCATGGAAGTCTATGGGAGTTGTCACTGGCAGCGGAGCTCGGTCCGTGGCCCTGGCGGTCATGCAATGGGGGATATTTACAGGGGATTATATGGATAGGTAGTTCGTGACGCCACCTGTGGTATCTGGTCAATTGGACCAGCGCTGCTGTATGAATCTTCACAGGGGATGTTATGGGGGCAGCTGGGTGGTAAGTGTCCCACAGGTGAGACGGGTCCCTGGAAGTCTATGGTGATGATGCAGGGTGTAGATAAGAATTCAGTCACACATAATGTAGCTTCTTTTCATACCTTTACTTGTAGGTGTTTCAGGCAGGTCCCGGGGAGCTGGTCGGGGTGGAGAATGCACATTCGGGTTACCGCTGAGCAGGTTAGAGGCCTCCTTTTCTTCATATGTATGTGAGTCCAAACTTGCATGAAGCGAAGTTAACTCTGTAATCTCCAGCTTTCTCAATAGCTGCCAAGCCCGGCTGACATTGTGGTAGAGCCTTCTATGTCTCTGATTATCAGATGTTGAGAGAACTAAGTCCTTACTTTTGTCGTGCACTTGACTCAAAGTCCCCGTTCTCCCTGACTCCGGTTACGTATCAGCGCTTAGGGCTACCTTCTGCGACCTGTGGTCCAGAAAGCCTCCGGTTATCTTGTTACTAGGCGTGAAGCACTAGCAACGCTTCGGACCCCGGTGTCTGGTGAATTAGTGCAGGTAATCTGGTACCTGAAGCACTTCTTTGTCCTTCTCCACTGCGCCCTTCGCCCTGCTCTCGCTCTTAACATAAGCACTTGTAGCTTTTGATGGAAATGTCAGCTTTCTCCAGAGCTCACTGAACAGCTCTCAGTATCCTCCAAGTCCAGACTGGACTGACACTGAACTGCACTGTCCTAAGACAGGAAACAGACTGGGATGACTCACTCCTGAGCCACCCGGAGCTTGACTGAACTCCTCTCCCTCCTGGGTTGACTGACTGAACTCCTCTGTCCGAAGACAGGAAACTTGACTGATCTGAGCTCCTCTCAGACAGGAAACTTGAATGAGCTCTGCTACGTGTCACTCCCTTTTATACCCCTGATGGGTGTGTCTGAAAGTGTGAGTGAAGTGAATGGATATCAAGCTTATGCGGTTACCTTCCTGTGCATTTTCCTGGATCTTGTGTGCCTGACATAGCTGGGCCACACACTTGCTGCTCTACTCTCTCTTTGGCCCCATGCCTGCTGCTCCAGTCTCTGATCTGCCCAATAGACAGAGCTACAGTATGTGATGGGCCCCATGGCTGCTGCTCCAGTCTCTGATCGGCCACATGCCTGCTGCTCCAGTCTCTGATCTGCCCGATGGCTGCTGCTTCGTTCTCTGATTGGCCCCATTCCTGCTACTCCAGTCTCTGATTGGCCCCATACCTGATGCTTCAGTCTCTGATTGGCCCCATGCCTGCTGCTCCAGTCTCTTATCGGCCCCATGCCTGCTGCTTCAGTCTCTGATTGGCCCCATGCTTGCTGCTCCAGACTCTGATCTGCCCCATGGCTGCTGCTCCAGTCTCTGATCGGCTGCATGGCTGCTGCTCCAGTCTCTGATCGGCCACATGCCTGCTGCTCCAGTCTCTGATCTGCCCGATGGCTGCTGCTTCATTCTCTGATTGGCCCCATTCCTGCTACTCCAGTCTCTGATTAGCCCCATACCTGATGCTTCAGTCTCTGATTGGCCCCATGCCTGCTGCTTCAGTCTCTGATCTGCCTCATGGCTGCTGCTCCAGTCTCTGATCGGCTGCATGGCTGCTGCTCCAGTCTCTGATCGGCCACATGCCTGCTGCTCCAGTCTCTGATCTGCCCGATGGCTGCTGCTTCATTCTCTGATTGGCCCCATTCCTGCTACTCCAGTCTCTGATTGGCCCCATACCTGATGCTTCAGTCTCTGATTGGCCCCATGCCTGCTGCTTCAGTCTCTGATCTGCCCCATGGCTGTTGTGCCAGTGTCTGAATGGACACATAACTGCTGCTCCAGTCTCTGATCAGCCGCATGGCTGCTGCTCCAGACTCTGATCTGCCCCATGGCTGCTGCTCCAGTCTCTGATTGGCCACATGGCTGCTGCTCCACTCTCTGATAGGCCCCATGCCTGCTGCTCCAGTCTCTGAATGGCCCCATGCCTGCTGCTCCAGACTCTGATCTGCCCCATGGCTGCTGCTCCAGTCTCTAATCGGCTGCATAGCTGCTGCTCCACTCTCTGATAGGCCACATGCCTGCTGCTCCAGTCTCTGATCTGCCCGATGGCTGCTGCTTCATTCTCTGATTGGCCCCATTCCTGCTGCTCCAGTCTCTGATTGGCCCCATACCTGATGCTTCAGTCTCTGATTGGCCCCATGCCTGCTGCTTCAGTCTCTGATCTGCCCCATGGCTGCTGTTCCAGTGTCTGATCGGCCACATAACTGCTGCTCCAGTCTCTGATCGGCCCCATGGCTGCTGCTCCAGACTCTGATCTGCCCCATGGCTGCTGCTCCAGTCTCTGATTGGCCACATGGCTGCTGCTCCACTCTCTGATAGGCCCCATGCCTGCTGCTCCAGTCTCTGATTGATCCCATGCCTGCTGCTCCAGTCTCTGATCGGCCCCATGCCTGTTGCTCAAGTTTCTGATTGGGCCCATGGCTGCTGTTCTAGTCTCTGATCTGCCCCATGGCTGCTGCTTCATTCTCTGGTTGGCCCCATGCCTGCTGCTCCAGTCTCTGAATGGCCCCATGCCTGCTGCTCCAGTCTCTGATCGGCCCCATGCCTGCTGCTTCAGTCTCTGATTGGCCCCATGCCTGCTGCTCCAGACTCTGATCTGCCCCATGGCTGCTGCTCCAGTCTCTGATCGGCTGCATGGCTGCTGCTCCACTCTCTGATAGGCCCCATGCCTGCTGCTCCTGTCTCTGATCGGCCCCATGCTTGTGACGCGCACCACATTGGTGGATACCAGGGCTATGGGGTACTCGGAGCCGAGCCCATGGAAGTCTATGGGAGTTGTCACTGGCAGCGGAGCTCGGTCCGTGGCCCTGGCGGTCATGCAATGGGGGATATTTACAGGGGATTATATGGATAGGTAGTTCGTGACGCCACCTGTGGTATCTGGTCAATTGGACCAGCGCTGCTGTATGAATCTTCACAGGGGATGTTATGGGGGCAGCTGGGTGGTAAGTCTCCCACAGGTGAGACGGGTCCCTGGAAGTCTATGGTGATGATGCAGGGTGTAGATAAGAATTCAGTCACACACAATGTAGCTTCTTTTCATACCTTTACTTGTAGGTGTTTCAGGCAGGTCCCGGGGAGCTGGTCGGGGTGGAGAATGCACATTCGGGTTACCGCTGAGCAGGTTAGAGGCCTCCTTTTCTTCATATGTATATGAGTCCAAACTTGCATGAAGCGAAGTTAACTCTGTAATCTCCAGCTTTCTCAATAGCTGCCAAGCCCGGCTGACATTGTGGTAGAGCCTTCTATGTCTCTGATTATCAGATGTTGAGAGAACTAAGTCCTTACTTTTGTCGTGCACTTGACTCAAAGTCCCCATTCTCCCTGACTCCGGTTACGTATCAGCGCTTAGGGCTACCTTCTGCGACCTGTGGTCCAGAAAGCCTCCGGTTATCTTGTTACTAGGCGTGAAGCACTAGCAACGCTTCGGACCCCGGTGTCCGGTGAATTAGTGCAGGTAATCTGGTACCTGAAGCACTTCTTTGTCCTTCTCCACTGCGCCCTTCGCCCTGCTCTCGCTCTTAACATAAGCACTTGTAGCTTTTGATGGAAATGTCAGCTTTCTCCAGAGCTCACTGAACAGCTCTCAGTATCCTCCAAGTCCAGACTGGACTGACACTGAACTGCACTGTCCTAAGACAGGAAACAGACTGGGATGACTCACTCCTGAGCCACCCGGAGCTTGACTGAACTCCTCTCCCTCCTGGGTTGACTGACTGAACTCCTCTGTCCGAAGACAGGAAACTTGACTGATCTGAGCTCCTCTCAGACAGGAAACTTGAATGAGCTCTGCTACGTGTCACTCCCTTTTATACCCCTGATGGGTGTGTCTGAAAGTGTGAGTGAAGTGAATGGATATCAAGCTTATGCGGTTACCTTCCTGTGCATTTTCCTGGATCTTGTGTGCCTGACATAGCTGGGCCACACACTTGCTGCTCTACTCTCTCTTTGGCCCCATGCCTGCTGCTCCAGTCTCTGATCTGCCCAATAGACAGAGCTACAGTATGTGATGGGCCCCATGGCTGCTGCTCCAGTCTCTGATCGGCCACATGCCTGCTGCTCCAGTCTCTGATCTGCCCGATGGCTGCTGCTTCGTTCTCTGATTGGCCCCATTCCTGCTACTCCAGTCTCTGATTGGCCCCATACCTGATGCTTCAGTCTCTGATTGGCCCCATGCCTGCTGCTCCAGTCTCTTATCGGCCCCATGCCTGCTGCTTCAGTCTCTGATTGGCCCCATGCTTGCTGCTCCAGACTCTGATCTGCCCCATGGCTGCTGCTCCAGTCTCTGATCGGCTGCATGGCTGCTGCTCCAGTCTCTGATCGGCCACATGCCTGCTGCTCCAGTCTCTGATCTGCCCGATGGCTGCTGCTTCATTCTCTGATTGGCCCCATTCCTGCTACTCCAGTCTCTGATTAGCCCCATACCTGATGCTTCAGTCTCTGATTGGCCCCATGCCTGCTGCTTCAGTCTCTGATCTGCCCCATGGCTGCTGCTCCAGTCTCTGATTGGCTGCATGGCTGCTGCTCCAGTCTCTGATCGGCCACATGCCTGCTGCTCCAGTCTCTGATCTGCCCGATGGCTGCTGCTTCATTCTCTGATTGGCCCCATTCCTGCTACTCCAGTCTCTGATTGGCCCCATACCTGATGCTTCAGTCTCTGATTGGCCCCATGCCTGCTGCTTCAGTCTCTGATCTGCCCCATGGCTGTTGTGCCAGTGTCTGAATGGACACATAACTGCTGCTCCAGTCTCTGATCGGCCGCATGGCTACTGCTCCAGACTCTGATCTGCCCCATGGCTGCTGCTCCAGTCTCTGATTGGCCACATGGCTGCTGCTCCACTCTCTGATAGGCCCCATGCCTGCTGCTCCAGTCTCTGAATGGCCCCATGCCTGCTGCTCCAGACTCTGATCTGCCCCATGGCTGCTGCTCCAGTCTCTAATCGGCTGCATGGCTGCTGCTCCACTCTCTGATAGGCCACATGCCTGCTGCTCCAGTCTCTGATCTGCCCGATGGCTGCTGCTTCATTCTCTGATTGGCCCCATTCCTGCTGCTCCAGTCTCTGATTGGCCCCATACCTGATGCTTCAGTCTCTGATTGGCCCCATGCCTGCTGCTTCAGTCTCTGATCTGCCCCATGGCTGCTGTTCCAGTGTCTGATCGGCCACATAACTGCTGCTCCAGTCTCTGATCAGCCCCATGGCTGCTGCTCCAGACTCTGATCTGCCCCATGGCTGCTGCTCCAGTCTCTGATTGGCCACATGGCTGCTGCTCCACTCTCTGATAGGCCCCATGCCTGCTGCTCCAGTCTCTGATTGATCCCATGCCTGCTGCTCCAGTCTCTGATCGGCCCCATGCCTGTTGCTCAAGTTTCTGATTGGGCCCATGGCTGCTGTTCTAGTCTCTGATCTGCCCCATGGCTGCTGCTTCATTCTCTGATTGGCCCCATGCCTGCTGCTCCAGTCTCTGAATGGCCCCATGCCTGCTGCTCCAGTCTCTGATCGGCCCCATGCCTGCTGCTTCAGTCTCTGATTGGCCCCATGCCTGCTGCTCCAGACTCTGATCTGCCCCATGGCTGCTGCTCCAGTCTCTGATCGGCTGCATGGCTGCTGCTCCACTCTCTGATAGGCCCCATGCCTGCTGCTCCTGTCTCTGATCGTCCCCATGCTTGTGACGCGCACCACATTGGTGGATACCAGGGCTATGGGGTACTCGGAGCCGAGCCCATGGAAGTCTATGGGAGTTGTCACTGGCAGCGGAGCTCGGTCCGTGGCCCTGGCGGTCATGCAATGGGGATATTTACAGGGGATTATATGGATAGGTAGTTCGTGACGCCACCTGTGGTATCTGGTCAATTGGACCAGCGCTGCTGTATGAATCTTCACAGGGGATGTTATGGGGGCAGCTGGGTGGTAAGTCTCCCACAGGTGAGACGGGTCCCTGGAAGTCTATGGTGATGATGCAGGGTGTAGATAAGAATTCAGTCACACACAATGTAGCTTTTTTTCATACCTTTACTTGTAGGTGTTTCAGGCAGGTCCCGGGGAGCTGGTCGGGGTGGAGAATGCACATTCGGGTTACCGCTGAGCAGGTTAGAGGCCTCCTTTTCTTCATATGTATGTGAGTCCAAACTTGCATGAAGCGAAGTTAACTCTGTAATCTCCAGCTTTCTCAATAGCTGCCAAGCCCGGCTGACATTGTGGTAGAGCCTTCTATGTCTCTGATTATCAGATGTTGAGAGAACTAAGTCCTTACTTTTGTCGTGCACTTGACTCAAACTCCCCGTTCTCCCTGACTCCGGTTACGTATCAGCGCTTAGGGCTACCTTCTGCGACCTGTGGTCCAGAAAGCCTCCGGTTATCTTGTTACTAGGCGTGAAGCACTAGCAACGCTTCGGACCCCAGTGTCCGGTGAATTAGTGCAGGTAATCTGGTACCTGAAGCACTTCTTTGTCCTTCTCCACTGCGCCCTTCGCCCTGCTCTCGCTCTTAACATAAGCACTTGTAGCTTTTGATGGAAATGTCAGCTTTCTCCAGAGCTCACTGAACAGCTCTCAGTATCCTCCAAGTCCAGACTGGACTGACACTGAACTGCACTGTCCTAAGACAGGAAACAGACTGGGATGACTCACTCCTGAGCCACCCGGAGCTTGACTGAACTCCTCTCCCTCCTGGGTTGACTGACTGAACTCCTCTGTCCGAAGACAGGAAACTTGACTGATCTGAGCTCCTCTCAGACAGGAAACTTGAATGAGCTCTGCTACGTGTCACTCCCTTTTATACCCCTGATGGGTGTGTCTGAAAGTGTGAGTGAAGTGAATGGATATCAAGCTTATGCGGTTACCTTCCTGTGCATTTTCCTGGATCTTGTGTGCCTGACATAGCTGGGCCACACACTTGCTGCTCTACTCTCTCTTTGGCCCCATGCCTGCTGCTCCAGTCTCTGATCTGCCCAATAGACAGAGCTACAGTATGTGATGGGCCCCATGGCTGCTGCTACAGTCTCTGATCGGCCACATGCCTGCTGCTCCAGTCTCTGATCTGCCCGATGGCTGCTGCTTCGTTCTCTGATTGGCCCCATTCCTGCTACTCCAGTCTCTGATTGGCCCCATACCTGATGCTTCAGTCTCTGATTGGCCCCATGCCTGCTGCTCCAGTCTCTTATCGGCCCCATGCCTGCTGCTTCAGTCTCTGATTGGCCCCATGCTTGCTGCTCCAGTCTCTGATCGGCTACATGGCTGCTGCTCCACTCTCTGATAGGCCCCATGTCTGCTACTCCAGTCTCTGATCGGCCCCATGCCTGCTGCTCCACTCTCTGATTGGCCCATCCTGACTGCTCCAGTCTTGATCTTCATATTATTAATGATCCAGTGTATAATGGGCCCCATAAATGCTGCTTCAGTCTCTGATCTGCCCCATGGCTGCTGCTCCAGTCTCTGATCGGCCCCATGCCTGCTGCTCAAGTCTCTGATTGGCCCCATGCCTGCTGCTCCAGTCTCAGATCTGCCTCATGTCTGCTGTTTATTCTCTGATCGGCCCCATGCCTGCTGCTTCAGTCTCTGATTGGCCCCATGCCTGCTGCTCCAGTCTCTGATTGGCCACATGGCTGGTGCTCCAGTCTCTGATCGCCACATGGCTGCTGCTCCACTCTCTGATAGGCCCCATGCCTGCTGCTCCTCTCTCTGATTGACCCCATGCCTGCTGCTCCAGTCTCTGATCTGCCCAATAGACAGTGCTACAGTATATGATGGGCCCCATGGCTGCTGCTCCAGTGTATATGGGCCAAAATCATGGTCCATATTATTAATGATCCAGTGCATAATGGGCCTCATAAATGCTGATTCAGTCTCTGATTGGCCCCATGCCTGCTGCTCCACTCTCTGATTGGCCTCATGCCTGCTGCTCCAGTCTCTGATCTGCCCAATAGACAGTGCTACAGTATATGATGGGCCCCCATGGCTGCTGCTCCAGTCTCTGATCGGCCCCATGCCTGCTGCTCCAGTCTCTGATCTGCCCCATGGCTGCTGTTTCATTCTCTGATTGGCCCCATGCCTCCTGCTCCAGTCTCTGATTGGCCCCATGCCTGCTGCTTCAGTCTCTGATTGGACCCATGCCTGCTACTTCAGTCTCTGATTGGCCCCATGCCTGCTGCTCCAGCCTCTGATCTGCCCCATGGCTGCTGCTCCAGTCTCTGATCTGCCCCATGGCTGCTGCTCTACTCTCTGATTGGCCCCAAGCCTGCTGCTCCAGTCTATGATTGGCCCATGGCTGCTGCTTCATTCTCTGATTGGCCACATGCTGCTGCTCCTGTCTCTGATTGGCCCCATGCCTGCTGCTTCAGTCTCTGATTGGCCCCATTCCTGCTGCTCCAGTCTCTGATTGGCCCCATGCCTGCTGCTTCAGTCTCTGATTGGCCCCATGCCTGCTACTCCAGTCTCTGATCTGCCCCATGGCTGCTGCTCCAGCTCTGATCTGCCCCATGGCTGCTGCTCCAGTCTCTTATCGGCCACATGGCTGCTGCTCTATCTCTGATTGGCCCCAAGCCTGCTGCTCCAGTCTATGATTGGCCCATGGTTGCTGCTTCATTCTCTGATTGGCCCCATGCCTGCTGCTCCTGTCTCTGATTGGCCCATGCCTGCTGCTTCAGTCTCTGATTGGCCCCATGCCTGCTGCTCCAGTCTCTGATTGGCCCCATGCCTGCTGCTTCAGTCTCTGATTGGCCCCATGCCTGCTACTCCAGTCTCTGATCTGCCCCATGGCTGCTGCTCCAGTCTCTGATCTGCCCCATGGCTGCTGCTCCAGTCTCTTATCGGCCACATGGCTGCTGCTCTACTCTCTGATTGGCCCCAAGCCTGCTGCTCCAGTCTATGATTGGCCCATGGCTGCTGCTTCATTCTCTGATTGGCCCCATGCCTGCTGCTCCTGTCTCTGATTGGCCCCATGCCTGCTGCTTCAGTCTCTGATTGGCCCCATGCCTGCTGCTCCAGTCTCTGATTGGCCCCATGCCTGCTGCTTCAGTCTCTGATTGGCCCCATGCCTGCTACTCCAGTCTCTGATCTGCCCCATGGCTGCTGCTCCAGTCTCTGATCGGCTACATGTCTGCTGCTCCACACTCTGATAGGCCCCATGCCTGCTACTCCAGTCTCTGATCGGCGCTGTGCCTGCTGCTCCACTCTCTGATTGGCCCCATCCCTGCTACTCCAGTCTCTGATCTGCCCAATAGACAGTGCTACAGTATATGATGGGCCCCCATGGCTGCTGCTCCAGTGTGTTATGGGCCAAAATCATGGTCCATATTATTAATGATCCAGTGTATAATGGGCCACATAAATACTGCTTCAGTCTCTGATCTGCCCCATGGCTGCTGCTCCAGTCTCTGATCGGCCCCATGCCTGCTGCTCCAGTATCTGATTGGCCCTATGCCTGCTGCTCCAGTCTCTGATCTGCCACATGAAAAAATAACCGTGTGCACAACCAAGAAGGTGCCAGAGTAGGTTCCCACACCGTATCTAATAGAAAATGAACTCGGCACTCAACTTTAGTATAGTGAGAATAAAGATTTTTTTTCACAGTAGTAACACGAAACGTTTCGGTCCTATATCATGGACCTTCATCAGTCACAGATACTACTGGGAAGGGGGTTGATCCACATAGGGAAGAAAGAAAGGGCTGGATATAGCCTGTGTTGGTGGGGTGAGATGAGGAAGAGGACAATGCCTCTATTGCACTAGTAACCTGTTGTGAAGGAGTCCGGTAGTGAGGATAGGTCTCTGCATTGGACGCGGTGTCCACCGCTAGTCTGAGCGCCACCGCATCCAATGCAGAGACCTATCCTCACTACCGGACTCCTTCACAACAGGTTACTAGTGCAATAGAGGCGTTGTCCTCTTCCTCATCTCACCCCACCAACACAGGCTATATCCAGCCCTTTCTTTCTTCCCTATGTGGATCAACCCCCTTCCCAGTAGTATCTGTGACTGATGAAGGTCCATGATATAGGACCGAAACGTTTCGTGTTACTACTGTGAATAAAAATCTTTATTCTCACTATACTAAAGTTGAGTGCCGAGTTCATTTTCTATCTGATCTGCCCCATGGCTGCTGTTTCATTCTCTGATTGGCCCCATGGCTGCTGCTCCAGTCTCTGATTAGCCACATGGCTGCTGCTCCAGTCTCTGATTGGCCCCATGCCTGCTGCTCCAGTCTCTGATTGGCCCATGCCTGCTGCTCCAGTCTCTGATCTGCCCCATGGATGCTGCTCCAGTCTCTGATCTGCCCCATGGCAGCTGCTCCAGTTTCTGATTGGCCCCATGGCTGCTGCTCCAGTCTCTGATCTGCCACATGGCTGCTGCTCCAGTCTCTGATCTGCCCCATGGCTGCTGCTCCAGTCTCTGATTAGCCACATGGCTGCTGCTCCAGTCTCTGATTGGCCCCATGCCTGCTGCTCCAGTCTCTGATTGGCCCCATGCCTGCTGCTCCAGTCTCTGATCTGCCCCATGGATGCTGCTCCAGTCTCTGATCTGCCCCATGGCAGCTGCTCCAGTTTCTGATTGGCCACATGGCTGCTGCTCCACTCTCTGATATGCCCCATGCCTGCTGCTCCAGTCTCTGATCTGCCCCATGGCTGCTGCTCCACTCTCTGATTGGCCCCATGCCTGCTGCTCCAGTCTCTGATTTGCCCAATAGACAGTGCTACAGTATATGATGGGCCCTGTTATGTTAGGTAGCTGAGGAGGATAGGAACAACTGCAGGGCAGCCGAACACCTGAGATGTTGGTAACTGATGGGTTGCAGACTCCTAAACTAATGACACAACTAGAGGTAGCCGTGGAGCGTTCCTACGTTGATCCTAGATGCCTCGTCACAGCCTGAGAGATAACTACACCTAAAGGCAGAAAGATGAAAGCTATCTGCCCCGGAGCAGATCCTGTTATGTTTCGGTAGCTGAGGAGTGCAGGTAAAAAAGGCAATACACCAGAGAAGTTGGAATCTATGAGATTGCAGTACCCTGACTAACCACCACCACTAGAGGCAGCCGTGGAGCTTTGGTCCTAGACGCCTCGTCACAGCCTGAGAAACTAACTACACCTAAAGATAGAAAGAGGAAAGCTATCTGCCCCGGAGCAGATCCCCAAAGAACATAGAAAGCCCCCAAACATGTAATGGCGGTTAGACAAGATGAAATACTGACACAGACAGAAAATAGTATGAGCAAACGTTGGGGCCCAAACTACCTAAATAGAAAAGGATAGGAAGGGCACTTACTGCAATCCCAAAAAACCCTGAAAAGCACCAACTCTACTAATTTCAAAATCACCTGAGATCACACGACCTCTACCACCTAAATTAGTTCTCTGGTGTAACAAAATCAAAACAGCAGCCACTGAAAAAACTGGAAAAAGCAAAAGTACAAACATCAGTGGCTGAACTAAACTGAGAGGGCAAAAGCCCCCGGAGGGGACCCTGAAGGCCCCCACAGAAGTGCAGGACAAAATGCAAAAATCAAGCACAAAAACAAAAAGAAGAAAATGTCTTATCTGTTAGCAGGAGATGCAGACACGACACAGCAAGCTACAAAGGAAACAGGACTCAAGGATTGAGACCAGAACAATTGATCACCGGCAACCCTGATGGGAAGGCGACTCCCTTATATAAGACCAGTCAGTAACACCTGATTCCCACTCCTCACAATCTTCACTGGACAGTCCAGTACCGCTTGTACCCACCAGAGGGAGCCTCTGCTCAGAACTCATTTCAAGTCCATTCACAACAAGATCCCCAAAGAAAATAGGAAGCCCCCAAACATATAATGGCGGTTAGACAAGATGAAAATACAAACATAGGCAGAAAATAGACTGAGCAAACGCTGGGGCCACAAGCTGACTAAATAGGATAGGACAGGAGAGATTACTTTCTGTAACCCAGAAAACCCTACAAAAATCCAACAATTCTGATTACAAAAATACTGAGATTACACGATCTCGCCACCCACTAAATCAGATCTCAGTGTGAACAAAAACCAAGACGCAGTCGCTGAAAAAACAGGAAAAAGCAAATGAGAAAATAACAGTGGCTGCAGATAAACTGTGAGGAGCTCAGGCCCCAGGAGGGGACCTGGCTGATCTCCACAAAAGTGCAGAAAACAATGCAAAAAGCAAGCACAAAAAGAAAAGCAAAACATATCTTATTCTGAAAGCAGGAGATGCAGGCAAGACTCCAGCAAACTTCCAAATGAACCAGGAACCACAATTGAGACAAGAACAATTGATCACCAGCAACCATCATGGGAGGGAACCTCCCTTATATCAGACCAGTCAGTGAACCCAGATTGCCACTCCTCTCTGAAAGGTTCAGTACTGTCTGTAACCACCAGAGGGAGCCTCTGCTCAGAAACCATCTCTAACACATTCATAACAGTACCCCCCCCTTGAGGAGGGGTCACCGAACCCTCACTTGTGCAACCAGGCCGATCAGGATGAGCTCGGTGATAGGCACGGATCAGTCTCCTAGCATGGATGTCCAAAGCAAACACCCAAGAATTGTCCTCCTGACCATAACCTCTCCACTTAACCAAATACTGGAGTTTCTGTCTAGAAAAAAGAGAATCCAATATTTTCTCAACCACATACTCCAGATCGCCCTCAACCAAAACAGGGTCAGGAGGCGCAGCCATAGGAACCACTGGCTCGACAAACCTCTTCAATAAGGACTTGTGGAACACGTTATGGATCTTAAATGTCCTTGGAAGAAGCAAACGGAAGGAAACAGGATTAAGAATCTCCATGATCTTATAAGGTCCAATGAACCTGGGCTTAAACTTTGGAGATGCAACCCTCATAGGGATATTTCTTGAGGACAACCAAACTAAGTCCCCCACTTTAAACCGAGGACCATCAGTCCTATGCCGGTTGGCAAACCATTGGGCCTTCTACTGAGAGAGAGAGAAAACCTATCCACTACCTGGTCCCAAATCTGCTGCATTCGCTCCACAACAGAGTCAACACCCAGACAGACAGAAGCCTCCGCCTGTCCCGTAGAAAATCGAGGGTGAAACCCAAAATTGCAGAAAAATTGAGACATCAAGGTGGCAGAGCTAGCCCTATTATTAAGAGCAAACTCAGCCAAAGGCAAAAAAAAGACCCAGTCATCTTGATCAGCAGACACAAAACATCTCAAATAAGTCTCCAAGGTCTGGTTTGTTCTCTTGGTTTGTCCATTGGTCTGAGGATGAAAAGCAGAGGACTAAGATAATTGAACACCAAGTTTAGAACAAAATGTCCTCCAAAATCTGGAAACAAACTGGACTCCTCTGTCAGACACAATGTTCTCCGGAATGCCATGTAACCGAACCACGTGCTGAAGGAACAAAGGCATCAATTCGGAGGACGAAGGCAACTTAGGTAATGGCACAAGATGTATCATCTTGGAAAACCTATCACAGATTACCCAGATAACGGTCATTCTCTGAGAAACAGGGAGGTCGGAAATAAAATCCATAGAGATATGGGTCCATGGCCTCTTGGGCACAGGTAATGGCATTAACAAACCACTAGAGCGAGAGCAAGGCTTGGAGCGAGAGCAAGTCCCACAGGACTGCACAAATTCCCTGACGTCACGAGACAAAGTAGGCCACCAAAAGGACCGACTCACCAAGTCTCTAGTACCAAAAATCCCGGGATGACCAGCCAACGCGGAACAATGAATCTCAGACATCACACTCTTCTTCCACTGGTCTGGGACAAACAATTTCCCAACATGGCAGCGCTCAGGTTTATCCTCCTGACACCCCTCCAGAGCCAGTCTCAAATTGGGCGAGATGGCTGAAAGAACTACACCCTCTTTCAAAATAACAGCAGGATCAGATAACTCAGGAGAATCCGCAAAGAAACTCCTCGAGAGGGCATCCGCCTTAACATTCTTAGTGCCAGGAAGAAAAGAAACCTCAAAATTAAAACGTGTGAAAAACAAGGCCCACCTGGCCTGTCTAGGATTAAGTCGCTTGGCTGATTCGAGATAGACCAGGTTCTTATGGTCCGTGAGGACCACCACCTGATGTTTGGCTCCCTCCAGCCAATGTCTCCACTCTTCAAAGGCCCACTTCATGGCCAATAACTCCCGATTACCCACGTCATAATTACGTTCAGTTGGAGAAAATTTTTGAGAGAAAAAAGCACAAGGGTTACTCTTAGAGGTCTCTGTATCCCTTTGGGACAAAAAGGCGCCTGCCCCAATCTCAGTGGCATCAACCTCCACCTGAAACGGCAGAGAAACATCAGGCTGCCGTAGAACAGGAGCAGAAATTAATCTCTGCTTAAGTTCCTGAAACGCAGAAACTGCCTCAGGAGGCCAATTCACCACATCGGAACCCTTTTTGGTCAAATCAGTCAATGGTTTAACAATACCAGAGAAATTACCAATAAATTTGCGATAAAATTGGCAAAACCCAAAAATCTCTGAAGAGCCTTCAATGAAGTAGGTTGAACCCAATCACAGATGGCCTGAACCTTGACCGGGTCCATTTCAATAACAGACGGAGACAAAATGAATCACAGAAATGAGGCCTTCTCTACGCCAAAAAGACACTTTGATCCCTTCACATACAGTGCATTCTCTCTCAAAATCTGGAACACAGTCCGAACATGTTTCACATGAGCGTCCCAGTCGTTGGAAAAAATCAAGATATCATCCAAATAAACAATCAGAAACTTATCCACAAAATCCCTTAAAATATCATTCATGAAGGATTGGAAGACAGAAGGGGCATTAGTAAGCCCAAAAGGCACCACTAGTTACTCAAAATGCCCCTCTGGGTTATTAAACGCTGTCTTCCATTCATCCCCGTGCTTAATGTGAATAAGGTTATATGCCCTCCTGAAGTTAAGCTTGGTAAACCAACTAGCACTTTTCACTCTGGAAAATAAGTCTATAATCAAAGGCAACGGATATTGATATTTAACAGTGATCTTATTCAGGAGGCGATAATCAATACACGGCCTCAATGAAAGATCCTTTTTGGACACAAAGAAAAAACGGCGCCCAAGGGTGAGGAGAATGGTCTGATATGACCCTTCTCCAATGACTCCTTGATATAAGATCGCATAGCATCGTGTTCAGGTACAGATAAATTAAAAAGGCGACTTTTAGGAAATTTACCACCACGCACTAACTCAATAGTGCAATCATAGCTCCTGTGAGGAGGTAAGGATGCAAATTTACTTTCACTAAACAGATCAGAAAAATCAGTCAAAAAGTCAGGGACATCCTGAGACTGGGGAGAGGCAGAAGAAACAGGAGTGTCAGTATTAACACATTGGCAACCCCAACTGGTCACAGACACAGATTTACAATCCAAAACAGGATTATGAGTCTGTAACCAAGGGTGTTAGGGTTCGAGTTCCCAATGCTGCACAAGGGGAATCTCGAGCCATTCCCGCTGCGGTCCCCCATCCGTCTCCGGCCGCAGTGGAGCCTGCTCAGCAGAGACGTCGGTCCCAGCGTCTTGCCCATTCCAATACTGTGCAGAGACTTGCTACTACCTCTCCTGGAATTTCTGTTATAGCCAGTGCAGGAGCAGATGTCTTTAGGACGAAGTCCTGCGTTTCCCCTTCTGAGCATGCCCAGGGTAAGATCTCTCATTGGAGATCAGGGGTCACATGTTCAGGTACTGCAGCAGCTCCTATTGGTCCGCCAGGAAGGTCCTGAAACTACATGTGTTTTGGAACAGTTTCTCATTGGTCCTTTCTGGCAGGTCCTGTAGCTGTTACTATAAAAGGGTGGCATGACTGGGCAGCCATGCGCTAGTATCAAATCTGTTACGTGCTTGCGCCAGTGAGGTCATGTATGCATGTGGTTAGGTCTGGCTGAAATAAGCCCCTAGAATACCGGCACCTCCGGTGAGGAGATTGTATGCACGTGTTCAGGCTCGGCTGAAAACGCCATTAGAATACCGGCTACTCCGGTGAGGAGATTGTTGCTTGTGTTCTGACTGCATGACCTCAGACTGCAATCCGCTTAGCAGTCATCTGTGTAACCTGTGAGTCTAACAGGACACAGCCTTTTTCTCAGCGGCTCTGTGATGCAACAGGGTTCGCTTTATAACGCTGGTTCAGCGCCCCAGCGTTTTACTTTGCGTACTTATCGCCATATAGCGCTGTGGCATTCCTGTTAGCGGCTCTGGGGATTAACAGAGTTCGCACTAACTGCCACAGCGTGCTATGGCGTTTATTTTAGCGACTCTGCGGGATAACAGAGTTCGCTACTTTCGCCATCTTACTAGCAGCGGGCTTCGCCTGCACGGTGGACCCCGGGCTGCGAACGCACCTCTCTACAATATCTATTAGGTGCGTTCCGCAGACCCTAACATAATACTAGCGGGTCTGGCTAGTAAAATGGTGGATGACCAGCGCCTACGGCAGTTCATCCAGCAGCTGAAGGGTAGGTTGGCGGCTCTTGAGCGCACAACGTCAGCTGTGGATGTGACCGCAGTCGCTGTTCAGGCTGCTAGCACAGCGGCAGCCAGTTTGTCCTCCAACACTTCTGCTCCGACCTTGTCCCATCTTCCGCTTCTAGACAAGTTTTCTGGCGACGGCAAATATTGTCGGGGATTCGTGAGTCAGTGCTCTAAACAACTTGAGCTTCTGGCCGCACGTTTTCCCACAGAGCGGTCACAAGTGGGTTTCATTGTGTCACTTCTGTCAGGCAAAACTTTGGAATGGGCAACGCCGCTGTGGGAGCGTGACGATCGCGTGGTGCGGAGTGCTCCTCGGTTTCTGGAGGCTCTTAAAAAGGTCTTTTTAGGCCCTCAGGTCACCCATGATTCAGTGCTCCAACTGCTGGCAATGTCACAGGGTTCGATCTTGGTCAGTCAGTTTTCAGTACAATTTCGAACTCTGGCCTCCGAGTTAGAGTGGCCGGATAACGTCCTTATACCGGTATACTGGAGAGGTCTGGCGGACCATGTAAAGGACGCCTTGGCCACCAGGGAGATTCCTACCTCACTGGAGAAGCCTATCTCCATATCTACCC
The DNA here is from genome assembly GCA_033576555.1 of Oophaga sylvatica. Classification (NCBI taxonomy): domain Eukaryota; kingdom Metazoa; phylum Chordata; class Amphibia; order Anura; family Dendrobatidae; genus Oophaga; species Oophaga sylvatica. Next base: position 147,613,053 of record JARQOD010000006.1, on the reverse strand, counting down.
GCATCGACCTTCGCTTTCACGAGCAGAGGTTGCAGCGGGCCCAGTGTAGACGGAGGTTTCGGCTAGCTCCCACCTTTGCAAAACCTCTAGAATCTCCCATTCAGGAGCCCGACTCCCCGAAGGTCATGGAGTTTTTTCGAACGGGACCTAAGTCTCGGCCCGTGGTTTGTAACAATTGTCAGCAGTTAGGACATTATGCCAATAGATGTCACCAGCGATCGGGAACACGATCGCGTCTAGTGACCATGGGAGGAGGTTCACTAGAATCAGCAGCATTCGCACCCAAGCTGTCCTTTAAAGGGACAATCTATTTTGGGCCATCCACTCTAACAGTTGAGCTTGGTGTGGATTTTGGAGCAGAGGGGAACTTTATGTCCTCTGCTTTTGCTCTCCGCCACACAATACCTCAGGTGATGCTCGCCAAACTGGTGACTGTTCGAGTGGTGAATGGCTCCATACTGCCCTCACAGATCACACATCAGACAATCCCTCTCACATTAGCTATGTCTCCTTCCCATCAGGAGATTATTTCTTTCCTTGTCCTTCCTGAGGGTATAGATGAGGCTCTGCTGGGAGTACCCTGGCTTCGTCTTCACTCCCCACATATTGAGTGGTCCTCTGGGAAGATACGGGGTTGGAGTGAGTCTTGTAGAGGTAGATGTGTGAGGGAGTGTGTTCAGGTTGCTACTACAGGGATACCCGCAGATCTCACTTCCCTGCCCAAGTACTATTGGTCCTATGTAGACGTGTTCTCCAAAAAGGCTGCGGAGACGCTTCTGCCTCACCGCCCCTATGACTGTCCTATTGACCTCTTGCCTGGAGCAGAACCTCCCCTGGGAAGGGTTTATCCTCTCTCCCGGAGATGGAAGTTATGTCCCAATACATTCAGGAAAATCTGGCAAGAGGGTTCATTAGGAAGTCAGTGTCACCGGCTGGGGCAGGGTTCTTCTTTGTGCAAAAGAAGAACGGAGAATTACGTCCCTGCATAGATTACAGGGGTCTTAACGCCATTACCGTTAAGAATAAATACCCGCTGCCTTTAATTTCTGAGCTCTTTGATAGGCTCCGGGGAGCAAGGATATTTACCAAATTAGACCTGCGGGGTGCTTACAACCTGATTCGCATCCGCGAGGGGGACGAGTGGAAGACGGCTTTTAATACCAGGGATGGGCACTATGAGTATCTAGTGATGCCCTTCGGGCTCTGTAATGCCCCAGCCGTTTTCCAAGACTTTGTCAATGACATCTTCCGGGATATGCTTTCCACCTCGGTCGTGGTCTATCTGGATGATATTCTCATCTTCTCTCCAGATATTGACTCCCACCAGAAAGAAGTCTGCAGAGTCTTCGACCTCTTGCGGGCAAATTCCCTTTATGCAAAGTTGGAGAAATGCGTGTTTGAGCAGGAGTCTTTACCATTCCTGGGCTATATCATCTCCGCCCAGGGATTGGCTATGGATCCTGCCAAATTACAGGCTGTGATGGACTGGCAAGAACCCCATTCCCTTAAAGCGGTGCAGCGTTTATGGGGTTCATTAATTATTATCTCCAGTTCATTCCCCATTTCTCAACTTTGGCAGCTCCCTTGGGAGCCCTCACCAAGAAGGGAGCAAATCCCAAATTGTGGTCCGAAGAAGTCTCCAAGGCTTTCACCTCAATTAAGCCTCATTTTGCTAGCGCTCCCATCCTACACTGCCCTGATGTTGATAAGTCATTTATATTGGTGGTGGATGCCTCATCCGTTGGTGCTGGAGCAGTCCTCTTTCAAAAGGATGCTCAAGGTCGGAAGCATCCTTGCTTCTTCTCCAAGACCTTCACACCAGCGGAGAGGAATTATTCCATTGGGGACAGGGAGTTGCTAGCAATGAAGTTGGCTTTCTCTGAGTGGAGACATCTGTTGGAGGGGGCTCGCTTTCCCTTCCAAGTCTTCACCGACCACAAGAATTTGGTATATCTTCAGACAGCCCAGCGGCTTAATTCTCGCCAGGCCAGATGGTCTTTGTTCTTCTCCCGGTTTCACTTCACCCTACATTTTCTCTCGGGAGAGAAGAACATCCGTGCCGACGCTCTCTCTCGCTCTGTGGTGTCCTCTGAGGAGGAGGAGGAGCCTCGGCTTATTGTCCCCACAGAGAGCCTGAGAACAGTGGCCCCAGTTTTGCTAGAGTCTGTGCCCCTGGGCAAGACTTTTGTGCCTACCAATTTGTGACCGGAGGTACTCTCTTGGGCACATTCGTCCAGGGTGGGTGGACACTTTGGGGTAAAGAGGACATCTGAATTGCTGGGGAGGACATACTGGTGGCCACATATGGTTCGTGACGTTGGGGACTATGTTCGGGCGTGTGTCTCCTTCGCCAAGAATAAGTCTCCCCGACAACGGCCAGCTGGGTTACTTTACCCTTTTCCGGTGGCAGACAGACCCTGGGAGATGGTTGGGATGGACTTTGTGGTGGGCTTACCCAAGTCTCGGGGTTGCACCATCATTTGGGTAATCATCGACCATTTTTCCAAAATAGTACACCTGGTGCCGCTACCACGGTTACCTTCTGCACAGGCTCTGGCAGCGTTGTTCTTTAGGCACATCTTCCGTCTACACGGCATGCCGGACAAAATTGTCAGTGACCGAGGTCCCCAGTTTGCGTCTCGGTTCTGGAGAGAACTTTGTCGTCTACTCAGTATTGAGCTAAATCTCTCTTCAGCATATCATCCAGAGACGAATGAGTTGGTAGAGAGGGCCAACCAGACCTTGGTCAGCTATCTACGACATTTTGTCTCAGCCAGGCAGGATGACTGGGCATCCTTGCTACCGTGGGCTCAGTTTGCACTAAACAATGCTGTGGCTGACTCCACCGGACAGACTCCATTCCTCCTAAACTACAGTCAGCATCCGCGGGATCCGGTGCCCATGCCCGTGTCTTCCGCCGACTCCAGGGTGGCAGACTGGGCTGTGGGGGCACGGGACATTTGGGACCGTACCCAGGATGCCATTCAGGCGTCCAAGGAGAGGATGAGGTCCTCCGCTGACGCACATCGGCGCTCCACTCCAACATTTGCTCCTGGGGACTTGGTGTGGCTCTCCGCCTGTAACATTAGGCTGCGAGTTGAGTCCACTAAGTTGACACCCCGCTACCTGGGTCCTTTCAAAGTCCTCGAGCAGGTTAACCCTGTGGTATACCGTATGGCTCTTCCACCACGCCTATGTATCTCCGACACCTTTCACGTATCCCTCCTGAAACCCGTGCTCATGTCCCGGTTTTCCGAGTCATCTGCCAGGACATGGGGTTCATCTACGGACGACCATGAGGTGAACGCCATGGTAGGGTGTAAGGTGGTACGGGGCAAAAAGTTTTATTTGGTGGACTGGAGGGCCTATGGGCCTGAGGATAGGTCTTGGGAGCCTGCCGAGCATGTTCACGCTCTGCAGCTCATCGCTGCCTTTGAGCGCAGCGAGGCCCAGAGAGGGGGGGGCCTAGGAGGGAGGGTAATGTTAGAGTTAGAGTTTCCAATGCTGCGTTTTGCTTTGCGGCTCACTGAAGCTAAGTGAGTTCGTACTTATCGCCATATAGCACGGTGGCATTCCCGTTAGCGGCACTGGGGATTAACAGAGTTCGCACTAAGTGCCACAGCGCGCTACAGCGTTTATTTTAGCGACTCTGCGGGATAACAGAGTTCGCTACTTTCGCCATCTTACTAGCAGCGAGCTTCGCCTGCACGGTGGACCCCGGGCTGCGAACGCACCTCTCTACAATATCTATTAGGTGCGTTCCGCAGACCCTAACAAAGGGAAACCCAGTACAATAATGTCATGCAGATTATGCACCAGTAAATTTGCAACTCTCCTGATGATCTGGTTCAACCCTCATTATTACCTGAGTAGAAAACTGGGGTTTATTCTCCGCCAAAGGGGTAGAATCAATGCCCAGTAAAGGAATAGACTTCTGCAGGGGTATCATGGGAAATCCACAACGTTTGGCAAAGTCAAAATCCATCAGGTTAATAGCTTCTCCTGAATCAACAAAAGCATTAGCCGAAAATGTGGACAGGGAGCAAATCAGGGTAACAGTCAACAGAAATTTAGTCTGAACACTACCCAAGACAATTGAGCGCGCAAAACGTCTTGCCCGCTTAGGGCAGATGGAAATAGCATGGGAAGCGTCACCACAGTAGAAACATAATCCATTGCGCTTGCGAAACTCATGACGCGGAGCCCAGAAGTCACTCCATCACACTGCATGGGCTCAGGAGCTGGCTCACAAGGCAACACTATCTCACACATACCTCTGCGCTCCCACAAACGTCTGTCAATTTGAATAGCCAAAGACATAGAATCATTGAGACCAGAGGGAACAGGGAATCCCACCATAACATCCTTTACATTTTCTGACAGACCCTTCTGAAAAAGGGCTGCCAAAGCATCATCATTCAATTTGGTCAGGACTGCCAATTTTCAACATTTCTGACAGTACAGCTCAGCGTCTTCACGACCCTGATTTAATGCCAACAAGGTCTTTTCAGCTTTACCAGTGACATTAGGTTCATCGTACAATAACCCCAAGAGCCTGAAAAAATACATCAACATCATTCAAAACAGGATCCCCAGGTGTCAGGGAAAAAGCCCAATCCTGAGGGTCGCTGCGCAGCAGAGAGATGACAATTTGAACCTGCTGTGCTGCGTTCCCTGAGGACTTAGGCTTTAAGGCAAAAAACAACTTACAGTTATTTTTAAAATTCAGAAATTTAGACCGATCCCCCAAAAATAAATCTGGTATGGGGATCCTAGGTTCCACAACCGGCAACCAACAAGATAGGTAGTAATACTCCGAACCTCAGTGGCAAGCTGCTCCTCACGGCAAGACAACTGTGCAAACTCCATTGAGAGAAAAAAAAAATCCTCCTCAGCACCCAGAGAAATAGAGGTGCTGTTCTTATTTTTCCCTTCTGTGAGCACCATATAATTTTCAGTCTGGCCGGTAATACTGTTATGTTTCGGTAGCTGAGGAGAAACTGCAAAAAATAGCCAAAGTAGCAATACACCAGAGAGGCTGGAAACTATTGGATTGCAGTAACCTGAACTAACCGCCACACTAGAAGTAGCCATGGAGCGTACCTACGGTGATCCTAGACGCCTCGTCACAGCCGGAGAGATAGCTACACCTAAAGGCAGAAAGATGAATGCTATCTGCCCCGGAGCTGAATCCTCAAAGAAATAGGAAACCCCCGAACATGTAATGGCAGTTAGACAAGAAGAAAACACGGACACAGACAGAAAATAGAATGAGCAAACGCTGTGGCCCAATCTGTCTAGATAGAAAAGCATAGGAAAGAATTCTGACTGCAACCCAAAAAAACCCTGACAAAAATACCAACCCTTCTGATTAACAAAAAACCTGAGATCACACGATCTCTGCCACCTAAATCAGATCTCTGGTGTAACACACAGCAACACAGCAAATTAAAAGTGACAAAGGAACAAAGCAAAAATGCAAACACACAATGAGCACAATTGCAGTGCAAGACCCCAAAAGGGGACCAGGCTGCAGTCCACTGCAAGCAGCAAACCAGCAGAGAAAATCCAACAGAGGAAAAAAAAAAGCTAAACACTTATCTGGATGAGAGCAGGAAAGGAAGATGTGCTCAAAGCAAGAGCAGGAGGAAAAATTGATTACCGGCAAGGCTGCTGGGAACTCAAGTCACTTATATCATACCATTCAGAGCCAGCTGAAGGCCATTCAGTAATTAGTTCATTACCCTCAGCAACCACCGGAGGGAGCCCCAGCTCAGAATTCGCCTCCAAGGTATTCACAACACATCCCTGCGCTCCACCTGCATGTGAAAGACCGCATTGTCCATGCACTCAAACAATCAATGAGTGGAAAGGTGCACCTCACAACAGATGCATGGGCCAGTAGGCATGGCCAGGGCTGTTAGGTGTCCATCACTGCGCACTGGGATAATGTGGTGGATACAGGGTCCACAGGGGACAGCGACAGTGGGACAGTGCTGCCTAGCCCACGGTATAGGCAGCAGTTGGCTGTAGTCATTCGACCCTCCTCCTCCTTCTGAAGCGAAACAGAGCGCAGTCGCACGAGCACTCCATACGCAGCTGCCAGTGTTGCACACGAGGTGTCCCACTATCGAACAGCTAGTGGTAAGCGTCAGCAGGCTGTTTTAAAGATGATGTCTTTGGGCGACAACAGACACACCGCGGAGGTACTGACCGACAACTTGCAGCGAGAAACTGAGTCATGGCTGGGCAGTCTACATCTTGCGCCAGGCAAGGTAGTCAGTGATAACGGCCGTAATTTTGTGGTGGCCATAGCCCTGGCAAAACTCAGACACATTCCTTGCATGGCTCACACCTTGAACCTGGTGGTGCAGTGCTTCCTAAATAATTGTCCAGAATTAACAGCCCTGCTCCATAAAGTGCGAAGACTGTGCTCGCACATCCGTCGCTCGCCCGTAGACTCCAGTCGTATGCAGAGGCTGCAGCGATCGCTCCACCTGGTCATGTGACTAGACGTTGTTAGTCATAGATTGTTTTGACATCTGTTATGTGCCTGGATTTTCTGATCAATTATGGATATAATCCTGTAGATGGGATATATTCCTGTGTTGCTGTGATCTACACTGTGTTCCAAATTATTATGCAAATAATATTTTCTCAGATTTTCCCAAATTACCTATATGAATTTCAGTCATTGTAATTTTCCAGTCAAATAACTATTAGAGTACAATTGAAAGGTTTTTGTTCAAACTGCCTATGATAACAGTATATTTTTTAAAAAATAAAACACTCAAACTCCACTCAAAATGCATGTTCCAAATTATTATGCACAGCAGAGTTTTAATAATAATAATAATAATAATAATCTTTATTTATATAGCGCCAACATATTCCGCAGCGCTTTACAGTTTAACAATTTCAAAACACAAGTCATAGGTAACAACGTTAACAATACAATAATTAAAGCAAAATAAGCCGACCCTGCTCGTGAGAGCTTACAATCTACAATGAGGTGGGGGAGATACAAAGTACAGGTGTATATATACAATGGTGCATTTACAATGATGGTCCAGCCATCTTGAGGGAGTGAGGGATGGATGGAGATAGTGAATGGGCTACACACACACACTTACACATAGAATGACTTTGGTTAGTGAATGTGATAGGCCGCTCTGAACAAATGTGTTTTGAGGGAGCGCCTGAAACCATGCAAATTGTGGATAGTCCTAATTTCTTGGGGTAGAGCATTCCAGAGGATTGGCGCAGCACGGGAGAAGTCTTGGAGTCGGGAGTGGGAGGTACGGATTAGTGCAGAGGTTAGTCGAACGTCGTTTGCAGAGCGCAGCAGTCGGTTGGGCCGATAGATAGAAATGAGGGAGGAGATGTAGGGGGGTGCTGCACTGTGGAGAGATTTGTGGGTGAGAACCAGTACTTTGAATTGGATCCTATAATGAATGGGCAGCCAGTGTAAGGACTGGCGAAGAGCGGACGCGTCCGAGTACCGATTAGCCAGATGGATGACCCTGGCTGCTGCATTAAGGATGGACTGGAGAGGTTTTCAACCTTTTCATTTTAATAAAGAACAAAATAATGGTTATTTTTGAAATTATAAGCATTAGCAGGTTATTACAAACTGAAATCAAACAGTTTTCAACTCAAAACTTTATTCTAGGTGATGTTACATTTGCACATAGGACCCCTTGTTCGAAAGGAGCTTCTGAACTCTCTCGTCCATTGAATTTGTCAGGTTTTTGATGGTTTCTGCTTCAATTGTTTTGCATGAGGACAGAATACCCTCCCAGAGCTGTTGGTTAGATGTGAACTGCCTCCCGCCATCATAGACACTCCTATTGATGATGCTCCAGAGGTTCTCAATGGGGTTGAGGTCAGGGGAGCATGGGGGCCACATCATAAGTTTGTCCCCTTTTATGCCCATAGCAGCCAGAGATGCAGATGTGTTATGTGCAGCATGAGACGGTGCATTATTATGCATAAAAATGATCTTGCTGCGGAATGCACGGTTCTTCTTCTTGAACCATGGCAGGAAGTGCTGTTTGAGAAACTCAACGTACACTATAGAGTTCATCTTTACCCCTTCAGGGATCCTAAAGGGGCCGACAATCTCTCTCCCCATGATTCCAGCCCAAAACATTACTCCACCTCCTCCTTGTTGACGCCGTAGCCGTGTTTGCATGGGGTGTCCATCAACCAGCCATCCTCCACTCCATCCATCTGGACCATCGAGCGTTGCACGGCACTCATCGGTGAACAAAACAGTTTTGAAGTCAGTCTTCATGTATTGTGTGGCCCACTGGAGCCGTTTCTGCTTGTGTGCAGTGGATAGAGGAGGTCGACAAGATGGCTTACTCACAGCTGCAAACCTCTGAAGGACCCTGCATCTTGTTGTTCGGGGGACATTGGAGGCACCAGCAGCTTCAAAAACTTGTCTGCTGCTATGACAAGGCTTTTTTGCCGCTGCTCTTTTAACCTGACAAAATTGCCTGTAGGAAAGAGTCCTCAATTTTCCCTTATCAGCATGCACACGTGTGTACTGTGAATCAGCTACATACTTCTTGATTGTGCTATGATCACGATGAAGTGTCTTGGCAATGTTGATTGTAGTCATGCCTTGACCTAAACACTCCACAATTTGTTGCTTCTCAGCAGCCAACACATCCTTTTTCTTTCCCATTTTGGCAGAAAATGTAGGCTGCTTAATAATGTGGGACAGCCTTCTTAAGTAGTTTTGCCTTTCATTGGACACACCTGCCAAACTAATTAGCACAGCTGTCTGCAATTGCTTACAGTGATATAAAGAGCCCTGACACACATCACCATCAATGAGTTTAACTGACAAACAAAAAAAATCTTACCTTATCACTCCTAAACAATTTTTGCATAATAATTTGGAACACAGTGTAGATAGTGCGCTTGCGCGATTGTGATCGCCGGTTTTCTCCTGGTTTTCGGCGTCTTTATGTCTCCATGACACCGGGTCGCGGTCTCGTGACCTGACGTCATTAGTCTCATGACGCTGGGGCTATGGACGGCTGGGGATTCCTCTTGCGCATGCGCTGTTGATATCGCGGTCGCACCAATCATGACAGACCTACAGGTATAAATATTACCGATTTCACTACAAACACACACCCCCTGATGAAGGAAAGATTTCCGAAACGTGCGTTGGGGAAGCGCCACGCCACGACATCACCCATAATAGGTATTATTTGAACTTTCAATTGACTTTGTAGTCATAATTTTTGGATATACTCTGATATTTATATTAAAGGGACATTGTAGACAACGATTTTTTTCACTTACCGATTTATTGCACTTTTTGCACTTTTATTTGCTATTTGCACAATTGTTGGATAATTTATAGATATCGTAGAGTGATTCATTTTGATGTTTATATAATGCACTTTTTTATATATATATACACTTATATAATCAACACTACACAAATTATATGTATATACCTATTATGGTTATTTATAAGTCTATCTTTATCTTGCTGTGGCCTTATATACTTCTAGTTGACAGAGTTTCTACCAATTTTATGTAATATTTTTATATGTTAAATCATTGATACTTAATAAAGATCATTAATTAATAACCCTCTTGTCACGTATATATATTTTTATACATTATACTACAGATTCATTTTTATCCAGGGCTGTTTGTTTAGTACTGTTTCCAAATGGTCTGCCATTCATCTTTTTCAGCAGTAATATAATAATATATGTTTCTGATTGTCATACTAATTACTGTTGTATAATTAACTAATTAATTACTGTGTTTTGCACAGGATTTTTGTTTCTGGAAATGGATCTTAAAACTAGAGAAAACGTCTGGCAGGGACGGGTTAACTAAGTATTTGGTGGAATTAACACTGCCACACCTGTCGCTATCGGTTTATATTATGAATTAAATTTTAAGAATATGAAAAGTCTTTTATACAAAAGAACCAGGATGTGGTGGAGCAAATCTTTTTTAGAGAATTACATTAAAAAAAATTTGATTCCTAGAGGTTTAGGGGTCAGGGTTACTCCAACTTTTGTTATCACGGATGAGGAGTTTATTACAAGTTGGGAAAATGTATGCAACAATACTTCAAAAAAATTGATGGAGCTATTGGTGAATTACAATGTCAAAGCTATGCTAAACATTGATAAAAAAAAATTGAGGAATCTCATAAAAAGGCAAAAGATGAATTATCCCCTGAACAAATGTCGGAAATTGAGTCCCAATTAAATAAAGACATGGACACCTGGGTAAAGGATATTCAAGAAAAACATGCTACTAAACTAAGTAGAGATCAGAAAGATTTTTCCACCGGGAATATATATTGATGGAGAAGAAATATAGAGAAAGGTCCTAATCGTGATCGGACTCCCTCTGTTTCATCTAATCTTCCAATGAGTGATATGTCTGGTGCCTCCTCTTCCGTCTCTGTGGCTATTTCTACTCCAAAGAGGAAACGTACTCTATGATTTCAACCAAATAAAAGAAATTTTACATATTCACCTGAAAAAAATTCCCTTAAGGTAATCAATTTGAGTACCCATCAATTTTCCATAACGGAAATTGATCTTCTTAGCAAAGGACTAATGTTTTGTCCCATAGCTGATTACAATAGTTTTATTGCAACAAAAGATCTTAATCTGTTTGCTCGGAAGTTATTATTTAAACGTTTTTTTCATAATGAAGATATTTTTAAATTATTTCCCACAGAGACGGAACAGGAGGCACTAGCTATCCTGGAAGAATTATCTTGTGAACAACAACTATCTAGAGGTGAGTTACCTGTATCCATTCGTCCGAAATCTCGTAAATTCCCTCCTCTATCTATCTGTCCAACAGTGGATATTTTTGTTAAAATGGTAAGTAAGTAATTAGATACCATTCCCAAACATCCCTGCTCTAGTATTATGACTAGAGAAGAAAAATTGGCCCTTACACGTCTACAGAAGATACAGGATGTGATATTTAAACCGGCCGACAAAGGCGGTAATATAGTAGTATGGCCCAAAAAGATGTATGAGACAGAGGCATTCCGTCATTTGAAAAATCCTGAATGGTATAAAAAATTGACTTTTAATCCTTCTGAAAAATATAAACAAGAATCAATGAAAATCTTACAATTGGCTAATAATGAGGGAATTATTTCTAAAGAATTGTTTATGGCCTTACAAGTTAATGAACCTACAACTTCGACGTTGTATTAGCTACCAAAAATACATAAGGACATGAATACACCTCCAGGACGTCCAATAATATCTGGATGTAATAATTATTTAGAGAATGTGAATAAATACATTGACTCCGAATTAAAACTCCTGGTATGTGAATTACCATCTTACATTAAAGATACTGGTGATTTCTTAAAGAGAATTGATGGCCTTTATGTTGAAGAAAATACTCTATTGGTAACGTGTGACGTTGAAAGTCTATACACGAATATTCGTCATAGTGATGGAATACGGGCTGCTGAATTCTTTCTAAATTCATCTAATAGAGATTCATCCATTAATTAATTTATTGTGGAGTTATTGGCATTTTCATTATCTCATAATTTCTTCACATTGAAGGGGTCCTTCTACCTACAGCTCCAGGGCACAGCAATGGGGGCATCCTTTGCGCCCTCATATGCTAATTTGTTTCTGGGGCTGTGGGAGAGGGACCTCTTTATGTCAGATGATTTGCCATCTATGTGTCAAGTCCTATTTTGGGCGAGATACATAGATTACATATTTTTCATCTGGCAGGGTACTATTGAATCTCTGGATAAATTTATCTCCCTGTTGAATTGTAATCAGCAAAATTGAGTCTATTGAATTTCTAGACATCAAGATTAAAAAAGATGTAAACAATTTTTTACAGACGGAAGTGTATCGTAAACCAACATCCGTAAATGCCCTGTTACATTCATCTTCTTCTCATCCCTCAGCAATGATTAGATCTATCCCATCAGTCAATTTTTAAGAATCAGGAGAATTGGTTCTAGTGATTTGGATTTTGAAAAAGAGGCCTTAATTTTGAAGTCCAGATTTATTGAGCGTGGATACAGTAATAGATCAATTAAGAGAGCATATAATAGAGCCAAAAATACAAATCGACATGATTCTCTGTATCCAGCAAGATCATCAGGTTCTAACCAATGTGTAAGATTTGTTACACAATTCCATGGTCAAATGCAATCTATAATTGATATTTTAAAAAACTTTTGGCCAATCTTACAGGCAGACCCAGTCATCTCAAGATATGTAGGTAATGGATCAAAAATGTCATATAAAAGATCTCCCAACATGAGAGACTTGTTAGTAGTAGTTAATATAAGACATATTTTCAGTTGTTTCACACTTTTTTGTAAAGTGTATTGTATAATTCCACATGTGTTAATTCATAGTTTTGATGCCTTCAGTGTGATTCTACAATTTTCATAGTCATGAAAATGCAGAAAAATCTTTGAATGAGATGGTGTGTCCAAACTTTTGGTCTGTACTGTACCTGGGTCTGATCCTTGCTATGCCACCACTGTTGTGAATGTGCTAGAAATGAATTCTGAGCAGAAGCTCCCTCTGGTGGTTACAAACAGTACTGAACTATCCAATGAAGATTGTGAAGATTGGCGATCAGGTGTTACTGACTGGTCTTATATAAGGGAGGTTCCCTCCCATCAGGGTTGCCGGTGATCAATTGTTCTGGTCTCATCTTTGATTCGTGTTCACTTTGTAGCTTGCTGTTTCGTGCCTGCATCTTCTGCTAACAGATAAGACATTTTCTTCTTTTAGTTTTTTGTGCTTGCTTTTTGCATTTTGTCCTGCACTTCTGTGGGGGTCTGCCGGGTCCCCTTCGGGGGCTTGTGCTCCTCTCAGTTTAGTTCAGCCACTGTTGTTTGTTCATTTGCCTTTTCCAGTTTTTTCAGTGGCTGCTGTTTAGTTTTTGTTACACCAGAGAACTAATTTAGGTGGTAGAGGTCGTGTGATCTCAGGTGTTTTTGTAATTAGTAGAGTTGGTACTTTTCAGGGTTTTTTGGGATTGCAGTAAGTGTCCTTCCTATCCTTTTCTATTTAGGAAGTTTGGGCCCCAACGTTTGCTCATACTATTTTCTGTCTGTGTCAGTATTTCCTCTTGTCTAACCGCCATTACATGTTTGGGGGCTTTCTATGTTCTTTGGGGATCTGCTCCGGGGCAGATAGCTTTCCTCTTTCTATCTTTAGGTGTAGTTAGCTTCTCAGGCTGTGACGAGGCGTCTAGGACCAACGTAGGTACGCTCCACGGCTGCCTTTAGTTGTGGTGGTTAGTCAGGGTACTGCAATCCCATAGATTCCAACCTCTCTGGTGTATTTCCTTTTTTGCCTGCTCTCCTCAGCTACCAAATCATAACAGTATCACCGGCCCAAACTGAAGATTATATGGTACTCACAGAAGGGAAAAATATTGTGGAAAGAAAAAAGTTGTCAGAGTTGTCAGAGATTTTTTTTTCTGTTTGTTGCATTTTTTTTTTCCCTCTGTATCTCTGGGTGCTGAGGAGGATTTTTTTTTTTTCTCTCAATGGAGTTTGCACAGTTGTGATAGGCCGCTCTGAACAAATGTGTTTTGAGGGAGCGCCTGAAACCATGCAAATTGTGGATAGTCCTAATTTCTTGGGGTAGAGCATTCCAGAGGATTGGCGCAGCACGGGAGAAGTCTTGGAGTCGGGAGTGGGAGGTACGGATTAGTGCAGAGGTTAGTCGAACGTCGTTTGCAGAGCGCAGCAGTCGGTTGGGCCGATAGATAGAAATGAGGGAGGAGATGTAGGGGGGTGCTGCACTGTGGAGAGATTTGTGGGTGAGAACCAGTACTTTGAATTGGATCCTATAATGAATGGGCAGCCAGTGTAAGGACTGGCGAAGAGCGGACGCGTCCGAGTACCGATTAGCCAGATGGATGACCCTGGCTGCTGCATTAAGGATGGACTGGAGAGGTTTTCAACCTTTTCATTTTAATAAAGAACAAAATAATGGTTATTTTTGAAATTATAAGCATTAGCAGGTTATTACAAACTGAAATCAAACAGTTTTCAACTCAAAACTTTATTCTAGGTGATGTTACATTTGCACATAGGACCCCTTGTTCGAAAGGAGCTTCTGAACTCTCTCGTCCATTGAATTTGTCAGGTTTTTGATGGTTTCTGCTTCAATTGTTTTGCATGAGGACAGAATACCCTCCCAGAGCTGTTGGTTAGATGTGAACTGCCTCCCGCCATCATAGACACTCCTATTGATGATGCTCCAGAGGTTCTCAATGGGGTTGAGGTCAGGGGAGCATGGGGGCCACATCATAAGTTTGTCCCCTTTTATGCCCATAGCAGCCAGAGATGCAGATGTGTTATGTGCAGCATGAGACGGTGCATTATTATGCATAAAAATGATCTTGCTGCGGAATGCACGGTTCTTCTTCTTGAACCATGGCAGGAAGTGCTGTTTGAGAAACTCAACGTACACTATAGAGTTCATCTTTACCCCTTCAGGGATCCTAAAGGGGCCGACAATCTCTCTCCCCATGATTCCAGCCCAAAACATTACTCCACCTCCTCCTTGTTGACGCCGTAGCCGTGTTTGCATGGGGTGTCCATCAACCAGCCATCCTCCACTCCATCCATCTGGACCATCGAGCGTTGCACGGCACTCATCGGTGAACAAAACAGTTTTGAAGTCAGTCTTCATGTATTGTGTGGCCCACTGGAGCCGTTTCTGCTTGTGTGCAGTGGATAGAGGAGGTCGACAAGATGGCTTACTCACAGCTGCAAACCTCTGAAGGACCCTGCATCTTGTTGTTCGGGGGACATTGGAGGCACCAGCAGCTTCAAAAACTTGTCTGCTGCTATGACAAGGCTTTTTTGCCGCTGCTCTTTTAACCTGACAAAATTGCCTGTAGGAAAGAGTCCTCAATTTTCCCTTATCAGCATGCACACGTGTGTACTGTGAATCAGCTACATACTTCTTGATTATGCTATGATCACGATGAAGTGTCTTGGCAATGTTGATTGTAGTCATGCCTTGACCTAAACACTCCACAATTTGTTGCTTCTCAGCAGCCAACACATCCTTTTTCTTTCCCATTTTGGCAGAAAATGTAGGCTGCTTAATAATGTGGGACAGCCTTCTTAAGTAGTTTTGCCTTTCATTGGACACACCTGCCAAACTAATTAGCACAGCTGTCTGCAATTGCTTACAGTGATATAAAGAGCCCTGACACACATCACCATCAATGAGTTTAACTGACAAACAAAAAAAATCTTACCTTATCACTCCTAAACAATTTTTGCATAATAATTTGGAACACAGTGTAGATAGTGCGCTTGCGCGATTGTGATCGCCGGTTTTCTCCTGGTTTTCGGCGTCTTTATGTCTCCATGACACCGGGTCGCGGTCTCGTGACCTGACGTCATTAGTCTCATGACGCTGGGGCTATGGACGGCTGGGGATTCCTCTTGCGCATGCGCTGTTGATATCGCGGTCGCACCAATCATGACAGACCTACAGGTATAAATATTACCGATTTCACTACAAACACACACCCCCTGATGAAGGAAAGATTTCCGAAACGTGCGTTGGGGAAGCGCCACGCCACGACATCACCCATAATAGGTATTATTTGAACTTTCAATTGACTTTGTAGTCATAATTTTTGGATATACTCTGATATTTATATTAAAGGGACATTGTAGACAACGATTTTTTTCACTTACCGATTTATTGCACTTTTTGCACTTTTATTTGCTATTTGCACAATTGTTGGATAATTTATAGATATCGTAGAGTGATTCATTTTGATGTTTATATAATGCACTTTTTTATATATATATACACTTATATAATCAACACTACACAAATTATTTTTTTTACTACTTGTCCCTGTATATACCTATTATGGTTATTTATAAGTCTATCTTTATCTTGCTGTGGCCTTATATACTTCTAGTTGACAGAGTTTCTACCAATTTTATGTAATATTTTTATATGTTAAATCATTGATACTTAATAAAGATCATTAATTAATAACCCTCTTGTCACGTATATATATTTTTATACATTATACTACAGATTCATTTTTATCTAGGGCTGTTTGTTTAGTACTGTTTCCAAATGGTCTGCCATTCATCTTTTTCAGCAGTAATATAATAATATATGTTTCTGATTGTCATACTAATTACTGTTGTATAATTAACTAATTAATTACTGTGTTTTGCACAGGATTTTTGTTTCTGGAAATGGATCTTAAAACTAGAGAAAACGTCTGGCAGGGACGGGTTAACTAAGTATTTGGTGGAATTAACACTGCCACACCTGTCGCTATCGGTTTATATTATGAATTAAATTTTAAGAATATGAAAAGTCTTTTATACAAAAGAACCAGGATGTGGTGGAGCAAATCTTTTTTAGAGAATTACATTAAAAAAAATTTGATTCCTAGAGGTTTAGGGGTCAGGGTTACTCCAACTTTTGTTATCACGGATGAGGAGTTTATTACAAGTTGGGAAAATGTATGCAACAATACTTCAAAAAAATTGATGGAGCTATTGGTGAATTACAATGTCAAAGCTATGCTAAACATTGATAAAAAAAAATTGAGGAATCTCATAAAAAGGCAAAAGATGAATTATCCCCTGAACAAATGTCGGAAATTGAGTCCCAATTAAATAAAGACATGGACACCTGGGTAAAGGATATTCAAGAAAAACATGCTACTAAACTAAGTAGAGATCAGAAAGATTTTTCCACCGGGAATATATATTGATGGAGAAGAAATATAGAGAAAGGTCCTAATCGTGATCGGACTCCCTCTGTTTCATCTAATCTTCCAATGAGTGATATGTCTGGTGCCTCCTCTTCCGTCTCTGTGGCTATTTCTACTCCAAAGAGGAAACGTACTCTATGATTTCAACCAAATAAAAGAAATTTTACATATTCACCTGAAAAAAATTCCCTTAAGGTAATCAATTTGAGTACCCATCAATTTTCCATAATGGAAATTGATCTTCTTAGCAAAGGACTAATGTTTTGTCCCATAGCTGATTACAATAGTTTTATTGCAACAAAAGATCTTAATCTGTTTGCTCGGAAGTTATTATTTAAACGTTTTTTTCATAATGAAGATATTTTTAAATTATTTCCCACAGAGACGGAACAGGAGGCACTAGCTATCCTGGAAGAATTATCTTGTGAACAACAACTATCTAGAGGTGAGTTACCTGTATCCATTCGTCCGAAATCTCGTAAATTCCCTCCTCTATCTATCTGTCCAACAGTGGATATTTTTGTTAAAATGGTAAGTAAGTAATTAGATACCATTCCCAAACATCCCTGCTCTAGTATTATGACTAGAGAAGAAAAATTGGCCCTTACACGTCTACAGAAGATACAGGATGTGATATTTAAACCGGCCGACAAAGGCGGTAATATAGTAGTATGGCCCAAAAAGATGTATGAGACAGAGGCATTCCGTCATTTGAAAAATCCTGAATGGTATAAAAAATTGACTTTTAATCCTTCTGAAAAATATAAACAAGAATCAATGAAAATCTTACAATTGGCTAATAATGAGGGAATTATTTCTAAAGAATTGTTTATGGCCTTACAAGTTAATGAACCTACAACTTCGACGTTGTATTAGCTACCAAAAATACATAAGGACATGAATACACCTCCAGGACGTCCAATAATATCTGGATGTAATAATTATTTAGAGAATGTGAATAAATACATTGACTCCGAATTAAAACTCCTGGTATGTGAATTACCATCTTACATTAAAGATACTGGTGATTTCTTAAAGAGAATTGATGGCCTTTATGTTGAAGAAAATACTCTATTGGTAACGTGTGACGTTGAAAGTCTATACACGAATATTCGTCATAGTGATGGAATACGGGCTGCTGAATTCTTTCTAAATTCATCTAATAGAGATTCATCCATTAATTAATTTATTGTGGAGTTATTGGCATTTTCATTATCTCATAATTTCTTCACATTGAAGGGGTCCTTCTACCTACAGCTCCAGGGCACAGCAATGGGGGCATCCTTTGCGCCCTCATATGCTAATTTGTTTCTGGGGCTGTGGGAGAGGGACCTCTTTATGTCAGATGATTTGCCATCTATGTGTCAAGTCCTATTTTGGGCGAGATACATAGATTACATATTTTTCATCTGGCAGGGTACTATTGAATCTCTGGATAAATTTATCTCCCTGTTGAATTGTAATCAGCAAAATTGAGTCTATTGAATTTCTAGACATCAAGATTAAAAAAGATGTAAACAATTTTTTACAGACGGAAGTGTATCGTAAACCAACATCCGTAAATGCCCTGTTACATTCATCTTCTTCTCATCCCTCAGCAATGATTAGATCTATCCCATCAGTCAATTTTTAAGAATCAGGAGAATTGGTTCTAGTGATTTGGATTTTGAAAAAGAGGCCTTAATTTTGAAGTCCAGATTTATTGAGCGTGGATACAGTAATAGATCAATTAAGAGAGCATATAATAGAGCCAAAAATACAAATCGACATGATTCTCTGTATCCAGCAAGATCATCAGGTTCTAACCAATGTGTAAGATTTGTTACACAATTCCATGGTCAAATGCAATCTATAATTGATATTTTAAAAAACTTTTGGCCAATCTTACAGGCAGACCCAGTCATCTCAAGATATGTAGGTAATGGATCAAAAATGTCATATAAAAGATCTCCCAACATGAGAGACTTGTTAGTAGTAGTTAATATAAGACATATTTTCAGTTGTTTCACACTTTTTTGTAAAGTGTATTGTATAATTCCACATGTGTTAATTCATAGTTTTGATGCCTTCAGTGTGATTCTACAATTTTCATAGTCATGAAAATGCAGAAAAATCTTTGAATGAGATGGTGTGTCCAAACTTTTGGTCTGTACTGTACCTGGGTCTGATCCTTGCTATGCCACCACTGTTGTGAATGTGCTAGAAATGAATTCTGAGCAGAAGCTCCCTCTGGTGGTTACAAACAGTACTGAACTATCCAATGAAGATTGTGAAGATTGGCGATCAGGTGTTACTGACTGGTCTTATATAAGGGAGGTTCCCTCCCATCAGGGTTGCCGGTGATCAATTGTTCTGGTCTCATCTTTGATTCGTGTTCACTTTGTAGCTTGCTGTTTCGTGCCTGCATCTTCTGCTAACAGATAAGACATTTTCTTCTTTTAGTTTTTTGTGCTTGCTTTTTGCATTTTGTCCTGCACTTCTGTGGGGGTCTGCCGGGTCCCCTTCGGGGGCTTGTGCTCCTCTCAGTTTAGTTCAGCCACTGTTGTTTGTTCATTTGCCTTTTCCAGTTTTTTCAGTGGCTGCTGTTTAGTTTTTGTTACACCAGAGAACTAATTTAGGTGGTAGAGGTCGTGTGATCTCAGGTGTTTTTGTAATTAGTAGAGTTGGTACTTTTCAGGGTTTTTTGGGATTGCAGTAAGTGTCCTTCCTATCCTTTTCTATTTAGGAAGTTTGGGCCCCAACGTTTGCTCATACTATTTTCTGTCTGTGTCAGTATTTCCTCTTGTCTAACCGCCATTACATGTTTGGGGGCTTTCTATATTCTTTGGGGATCTGCTCCGGGGCAGATAGCTTTCCTCTTTCTATCTTTAGGTGTAGTTAGCTTCTCAGGCTGTGACGAGGCGTCTAGGACCAACGTAGGTACGCTCCACGGCTGCCTTTAGTTGTGGTGGTTAGTCAGGGTACTGCAATCCCATAGATTCCAACCTCTCTGGTGTATTTCCTTTTTTGCCTGCTCTCCTCAGCTACCAAATCATAACAGTATCACCGGCCCAAACTGAAGATTATATGGTACTCACAGAAGGGAAAAATATTGTGGAAAGAAAAAAGTTGTCAGAGTTGTCAGAGATTTTTTTTTTCTTTTTTGTTGCATTTTTTTTTTCCCTCTGTATCTCTGGGTGCTGAGGAGGATTTTTTTTTTTTTCTCTCAATGGAGTTTGCACAGTTGTCTGGCCATGTGGATTAGCTCTGCCACTTTGATGTCTCCATTTTTCTGCAATTTTGGGTTTCACCCTCGATTTTCTTCAGGACAGACGGAGGCTTCTGTCTGTCCAGGTGTTGACTCTGTTGTGGAGCGTATGCAGCAGATTTGGGACCAGGTAGTGGAGAGGTTGTCCCTCTCTCAGGAGAGGGCCCAGCGGTTTGCCAACCGGCATAGGACTGATGGTCCTCGGTTTAAAGTGGGGGACTTGGTCTGGTTGTCCTCAAGAAATATCCCTATGAGAGTTGCATCTCCTTAGTTTAAGCCTAGGTTCATTGAACCTTATAAGATCATGGAGATTCTTAATTCTATTTCCTTTCGTTTACTTCTTCCAGGGACATTTAAGATCCATAACGTGTTACACAAGTCCTTATTGAAGAGGTTTGTCGAGCCAGTGGTTCCTATGGCTGTGCCTCCTGACCCTGTTTTGGTTGAGGGCAATCTGGAGTATGTGGTTGAGAAAATATTGAATTCTCGTTTTTCTAGACGGAGACTCCAGTATTTGGTTAAGTGGAGAGGTTATGGTCAGGAGGACAATTCTTGGGTGTTTGCTTCGGACATCCATGCTAGGAGACTCATCCGTGCGTATCACAGAGCTCATCCTGACCGACCTGGTTGCTCAAATGAGGGTTCGGTGACCCCTCCTCAAGGGGGGGGTACTGTTGTGAATGTGCTAGAAATGAATTCTGAGCAGTACTGAACTATCCAATGAAGATTGTGAAGATTGGCGATCAGGTGTTACTGACTGGTCTTATATAAGGGAGGTTCCCTCCCATCAGGGTTGCCGGTGATCAATTGTTCTGGTCTCATCTTTGATTCCTGTTCACTTTGTAGCTTGCTGTTTCGTGCCTGCATCTTCTGCTAACAGATAAGACATTTTCTTCTTTTAGTTTTTTGTGCTTGCTTTTTGCATTTTGTCCTGCACTTCTGTGGGGGTCTGCCGGGTCCCCTTCGGGGGCTTGTGCTCCTCTCAGTTTAGTTCAGCCACTGTTGTTTGTTCATTTGCCTTTTCCAGTTTTTTCAGTGGCTGCTGTTTAGTTTTTGTTACACCAGAGAACTAATTTAGGTGGTAGAGGTCGTGTGATCTCAGGTGTTTTTGTAATTAGTTGAGTTGGTACTTTTCAGGGTTTTTTGGGATTGCAGTAAGTGTCCTTCCTATCCTTTTCTATTTAGGAAGTTTGGGCCCCAACGTTTGCTCATACTATTTTCTGTCTGTGTCAGTATTTCCTCTTGTCTAACCGCCATTACATGTTTGGGGGCTTTCTATATTCTTTGGGGATCTTCTCCGGGGCAGATAGCTTTCCTCTTTCTATCTTTAGGTGTAGTTAGCTTCTCAGGCTGTGACGAGGCGTCTAGGACCAACGTAGGTACGCTCCACGGCTGCCTTTAGTTGTGGTGGTTAGTCAGGGTACTGCAATCCCATAGATTCCAACCTCTCTGGTGTATTTCCTTTTTTTGCCTGCTCTCCTCAGCTACCAAATCATAACACACCACGGCAGAGACTCATTGGCCACTAGGGGACATACCTGGGTGAGGACAACCCCCAGCCAGACCCCTGCTCTCTGTCACTGCTAAAAAAAAGCTCTACTATCTGGGTTCTCATGAGCCGCGCCAGCCGCGTCCTCCTGTTCCTGGTCACATTAGTGCAGCATCATCAAAGTCATGTGAGCCGTGACGGCGGCGTCCTCCGGCATGTGACCAGGAAGAGGAGGACGCAGCCAGCACAGCTCATTGACAACTGGTGAGTAGTGCTTTTTGCTTTGCGGGTCTCACCTGCACACCCACAGTCAGCAATGTGACAGGTGTGCAATGAATGTGCCTTTTCATAATGCATAAAACATACATTATGGGAAGCCAAGGATATATCTGCAGATACTGCAATAATCCCACTCCAGACGGATTGTATCTGTGCACCTCACTATCCAAGCGGATAACGGATCCGCCCAGATAGATCAGCTCATCCCTAGTAGTAGATGTTCCCTGCAGTCCTGTGTAACACCACAGATAGCACAGTGATAACGGAGGACAGATAATGTAGTAGATGTCCCCTGCAGTCCTCTGTAACACCACATATAACACAGTGATAACTGAGTACAGATAATGCAGTAGATGTCCCCTGCAGTCCTATGTAACAAAAAGAGAAAATCCAGCTCAACGATGAAGTGAAGATAAAAAAATCTTTATTCACTTGACATTCCAAATACAGAGGAGTATCAGCATAGATGGCAGCAGATGAATGCGTTATCAATGCGTTTCAGGTGACGCAGCACCCTTAGACATGACTAAGGGTGCTGCGTCACCTGAAACGCGTTGATAACGCATTCATCTGCTGCCATCTATGCTGATACTCCTCTGTATTTGGAATGACAAGTGAATAAAGATTTTTTTATCTTCACTTCATCGTTGAGCTGGATTTTCTCTTTTTGCAATGTTCTACGTCTGACACAGCGGTTCCTTGCTCCGATTCCTGGTATGCTGCACTGGTGCGCTGGACTTTCATTTCTACTTTCAGTCCTATGTAACACCACAAATAACACAGTGATAACTGAGTACAGGTAATGTAGTAGATGTTACCTGCAGTTCTATGTAACACCACAGAAAACACAGTGAGAACTGAAGACAGATAATGTAGTATATGTCCTCTGCAGTCCTATGTAACACCACAGATATCAGTGATACTCCAGAGTACAGGTAATGTAGTAGATGTTTCTGCATTCCTATGTAACACCACAAATAAAACAGTGATACCTGTGAGTACAGATAGCAGTAATAGATATCCCCTGGATCACACGGCTTGCTGGTTTTTCCTGAGCTCAGTATGTGCTCCATGTGCTGAGCTGGGGGGAGGTGTAAGGCAGAATCAGTGAGTGATGAGACACATTGTATCTATTGATGATCATAACAGACTGGTACAAATGTGTTTGCAAAGCACAGATCTGCAAAATTTTTGCACTAGGTCAACCCAAAATCACAAGATTATTGCATATCATGTGAACATCCTTGCACCTCAAATATCACAGATCCAAAACTTTGTGATGCTGCAATGGTGCAAAATTGTGTGGGCAAATTTCCTTGTGGGGAAAATTCTGCGTGGGCAAATGTCCATGTGGGCAAATTTCCATGTGGGCAAAATTCTGTGTGGGCAAATTTCCATGTGGGCAAATTTCCATGTGGGCAAAATTCTGTGTGGGCAAATTTCCATGTAGGCACATTTCCATGTGGGCAAAATTCTGTGTGGGCAATTTTCCTGTGGGCATTCATGACTGTGGGTTTTTTTCTGTGGGCATTTTTCATGTGGGCATTTTTCATGGAACCGGGCCCATCATATACTGGAGCATCATATGGGGTTCATTATTTATGGGGCATCATATAGGGTATGGAGCATCATATGGAGCACATGGGGCCTATTCTGTATGGAACATTATATGGAGCCCATTCTGTATGGAACAATATATGGGGCCCATCATATACTGTATGGAGATTTATATGCAACTCATTATACTGTATGGAGCAATATGTGGGGCTCATTATACTCTATGGGGACCGTCCTATACTGTATGGCACATTATATGGGGACCATCATATACTGTAGCATTATGTGGAGCTCATCATATACTGTATGGAACATTATATGGGACCAATTATTCTGTATGGAGCAATATATGGGGCTCATTATTCTGTATGGCGCACTATGTGGTGGCCATAATACTGTATGGAGGAATATACTGTCCGGTTTTTGAGCTATTGTAGAATTTAAAATAGATATCAATCATGTAATATGAGAAGTGAAGTATTTGTCATTGTACTACACCTATATTTCTCTGCCGTATCGGAGCATCATGAATTGTGGTATGAGTTGAAGGGGCCCACTGATACTCTTTTGCCCGGGGCACACGAAAACCTGGAGCCAGCCCTACCCCCCACAACTTTAGCCAAATAACCCCCAGTTTTCAATGTGCAACTATTATTATAAAGTAAATTAAGGTTGCCAGGCTTAAGTAATAAGAATTGATGTCGTTGGCATTGAAATGGGCACTGCAGGTGTGTTTACTGTCCTCCACTCCCTGCCGACTTTGCTTCCCCATTGACTTGCATTGGGTTTCGTGTTTCAGTCGGAACTCCGACTTTTATCGATAGTCGGCCGATTTAGTTCGACTCGACTTTTGAGAAAGTCGGGTTTCACGAAACCCGACTCGACCCTCCAAAAGGCAAAGTTGCTCATCTCTACTTAACACCTCAGCCCGCATAGACTGCTACACAGATTGGCATTAGAATCGTGTTGTCCATCTCCTCTGGTAACATGTCTTCCAAGAACAAAGGCTGACTGTTCTCCAAAATATCAACTGGAAGATGTTTTTCATGTGTATTACATTCTTTAGTCCTTAAAGTGCTTTGGGGCAGAAGAAACAGGTGACATTGAAGGATTAGAAATTTTGCTCTGGAAATTTTGTTCTATACAACATT
The DNA here is from genome assembly GCA_033576555.1 of Oophaga sylvatica. NCBI lineage: Eukaryota > Metazoa > Chordata > Amphibia > Anura > Dendrobatidae > Oophaga > Oophaga sylvatica. The sequence continues at coordinate 147,588,545 of JARQOD010000006.1, read as the reverse complement.
AACTGTTATGGCAGTGGAGGATGTGGACTCAGCATAACTCTGATTCCAGCTGATGGTGTCACTTGCAGAAGCCACAGCATCTTTCTGTGATTGAGATGATCTGACAGATGGGACATATACTCCATTACGCCCTTAATTTCCCCACCGCTAATGTGCTGTCTAGAGTTATCAGAGGAGGCCAAATGTGCTATGCAATTGGTACTTCTACTGCAGAGATAGTTGCTGGGTACTGCTGTAATGACCAGAGGTCCGAATAAGATCCAGTAGGTCACAAACCGAGACTGAGGCAGAAATAACAATACTATCTTTACTAAAAATACAGTAGGAGTGAAATCTAATATTTGAAGGAAACAGACTGAAATCCCCTTATTTAGTACACTCACTCAGCCGAAGCGGAAATCAATGTGCCAATCCCAAAGTTCCCTGTTTGAGTGTGTTACACAGAGGTTTAGAATAAATTTACCTATCCAAAAGGTAAAACAAGGTACAAGAAAAAATAGGTGTGAATCGAGTGAGGTGGTCTTATGGGTCCCCCTGGGATGTCACATTGAATACAAACTGTTCAAAACCCACAACAACAATACATATAGATATAACAGGAGCTCTTAAATACTTAATCTGGAGTTACCCGGGTATCTATTACTACAGTAATGTTAACCTGAGGTGAGTCTCCACTCAGGCATATAATTTGCATCGGCTGAAGCCAGTCCCACAATCTTTTGTGCCAAAACAACCACAGAAAAACAAAGTTCAGCGTCTTGTCGGCCGTTGCCGAGCCAACATGCCGGGGACTTACAGTTCTGTAGCCTCAGGATACAGTCCTGGAAAGCACTTCAACGGGGCTTGTCAGGATCCCTCTCAATACGGATGGCACAGGATACCGTCTTCTCCAACAGCAGTCACTCACAGGTTCCCTGAAAGCAATCCGCCTGGGTTTGCACAGGGTCAATGTCTCCTGTTACTTTTTAGCCTCAGCACAGCAGGGATTACAAAGAGCTTCAAAGTCACACAGATCTCATGAATGCTCTGAATTTGTTCCACAGCAGAACAACAGGTTCCCAAGAGGAAGGGGGTAACACCCTCCCAAACCCCTTGGCAGTAAACAGTCTTTACAGAGTCCAGATTTCTCCCTTCTTATCAGCTGCCTCACACCCACACACATAGCAGTCTCTCTGCTTCTAGAATCATCACTTCCAGTGTCCTATACAGCAGACACTAGGCCCCACCCCCCTGCACACACAGTTTCTCAGGCTTTCACTGTTAGCCCAGACATTAGTGTTGAGCGATACTTCCCGATATCCAGAAATATCGGATCGGATTGGATTGGACCGATACTCAAAAAGTATCGGGTATCGCGGATTCCGATACCGGAAACCCAATGCAAGTCAATGGGGCAGAAATATCGTAATTAAAGAAAACCCTTTCTTTCCTTGTAAACACTAGATATACACACGTAGAATACATATATATATATACATGTCATAGTGACATATATATATATTACACATATATTTATAGTTCATACACTTCTACATAGTAAAATAGCCGCTGGTTCAATTGCCGGGCAATGCCGGCTTTTGTGAAATTACAGAACCACCCGACATGAAATGACACATGGTTTACATAGAGTTAACCATGTCATTTCATGTACTTTGATATATGGTTTTCACTAACAATTACATGAGTGTATGTGTGCAAAATTTCACACATGTAGGGGTTAATTAAAGGTGTAAATTCGTTGTAAAAAAAACGCATTTTTTTTCTATGAATTTACACCTTTAATTAACCCCTACATGTGTGAAATTTTGCACACATACACTCATGTAATTGTTAGTGAAAACCATATATCAAACTACATGAAATGACATGGTTAACTCTATGTAAATCATGTGTCATTTCATGTCGGGTCTGTAATTTCACAAAAGCTGGCAATTGAATTAGTGGCTATTATACTATGTAGAAGTGTATGTACTATAAATATATATATATATATATATATATATATATATATATGTGTGTCACAATGACATATATATATATATATATATATATGAGGTGTAAAATTGTTGAAAAAAAAATGTGTGGGCTCCCGCCCTGTTTTTTCAACCAGACAGACAAAGCCAGCGAGTGGGGGCAGATAATAATAGCCCAGAGAGGGACCATTATTTTTGCCCCCCCCCCCTTGGCTACTAACATCTGCCCCCAGACACCCCATAAAAGGCAAATCTATAATTAGATTCGCCCTTTCTGGCACTTAGCCAGTATATTCCCATTGCCCTGTATCAGTGGCGAATGGGTTAATAATGAGTTAAAGCCACCTTGCTATTGAAAGTATATCCAAAAAAGAAAGGATAATGGGCAAATTAAATGCAAAATATTTATTAAATAACAATACAAAATCACATTAATAAAAACAGGAGAAGAAACATATAGGTGTATCAGCGCATCTATGCACACTACGCATGGTTCACAGAGAAGGTGTGTATCCAAAGTTAAAAAAATAATAACAAATACTTGTGCAATACACAGAATTTAAATGGACAACACAACACATATGCATGGCAGTGTGATCTACGAGGGGCCACCAGCATCCATAGGAGCAATCAATGGTTTAAACGGCAAAAAATGGGTGAAAATGCCTGTTATTAAATAGCTCCTGATTAGGAACAGATGACCCACCGCAGAGCACCGTAGTCCATATTGCACACTATCCCAAAGCAGTACAGACAGAGTTGTCCAGTGTTGCATATAGGTTAACAGCCTGCATATATAACGGGTAAAGATATCCCAAACTCCGTGAACAAACGCATACGAATCAAAGTGCTCAGTGCATATTACCTGACGCTGTAAGAACCCCGACGCACGTTTCGCATCAGCTTCCTCGGGGGGTTGTGTAGAAACTGTGACTAGGTCTCCCTTAAATACCATGTGGGTCCCGGCAATTCAACATACAGACGGTATGGTGGCGCTTCCGGTATCGGCCCCGGGAGCCGGAAGCCACAGAAGCAGCGTCCGACGTCACGAGATCAGCCCACCAGCGACGCGTCAGCTGGAGGGCCGGGCCCACGACGCTGCAAGGACGCGTCTCCATGGCAACCAGCGCCCTGCCCACACCAGGAGCGCACACCGCTGTAAAGTGTAATGCTATATAACTCTGGGATATAACGCAAGGATGAATATCCCAGCATACTGAAAGTGGTAAGAAACTCCAACATTGTATCCCTGAAAACAAATGATTCCAAAATACTGGGCAAATATCTGCAGGGCAGGGCCTGTGATGCTGCAAGGGAGTTTCCACAACAGCCAGCGTCCCGCCCACACCAGGAGCGCACACCGCTATAAAATATACGCTGTGTAACCCTGGGATGAAATATAAAGACGGATATACCTGCACACTCAAGGTAGTAAAAATTATCAAACGCTGTATCACCTGGAGACAGATAGTTCCAGTATATTGGGCAGATATCTTGCCGTTGTTAACATACATAGAAGGGGTACATCATGGAAAAAATTATAAAACCAATTCAACCTCCTCCTAAACAACCAAAACCCCCATATACGCTGGAAAATATAAATAAACAATGAGAAGAAAAACCCAGAGTGGGAAAAAAGTCATATCCAAAACATAATCAACAAAACCAAAAAAGGGGAAAAAATAAAAATACCGTCAGAAAAAATAAAAATAAAAAATGAGAAAACTGAAGAAAGAAAGGGAAAAGAATATAATAGAAAATAATAATATATCAAATCAGAATATTGTTGATTGATGATCCCCTTCTTTATCCATCTTCATTTGTTCATACAGTCCATATAGAGGGATAGATAAATAATGTCATGTTATATATAGCCGGTTCAAAATTAAGGGAGCCTGAAGTAACAAAAAGAGAGTTAAAATCAACATAAGGAATAAAATAAATTTAAAAACCACACATTGGGACAATAGAAACTACAAAAAAGGAGCAAAACTCAAAACTTTGTTCAAACCCTTGGGTTTGACACAATCTACTCTCATGATCCACTTGGCTTCTAATTGTGATAATTTCTTTTTAAAATTGCCCCCTCTGCCATCTTCAAGGACCCTATCAATTCCACGCACCCTTAGTAACTTGGCGTCACAGGAATGCGCTAACTTGAAATGTCTGGGAATCGGTTTTAGTGACGAGATATCAGAAATCCCATCCGCCTTGATGATGTCACGGACATGTTCACGTACTCTGATCCGCAATTGACGTGATGTGAGACCGACATAAATTAGCCCACATGGGCACGATGCATGGTATACCACCCCCACTGTGCTGCATGTGATGTGATGTGTAATCTTGAATTCCTTCTGTCCATCACTAGAATGGAAGGAAAAGCAGCGTTCAAGATTCGCACATGCCGCACAATCTCTGCAGGGGAAAAAACCCATTTTAAACCCTTTGATCCAAAGCTCCCCGAGGTGGCAGACTCCCTGTAAAAACTGTGCACCAAAAGGTCTTTTAAATTTTTTGCCCTTCTATATGTGATAGATGGGTATCCAGTAACATGTTTTGCCAAGGTGGAATCGTTGTTCAAGATAGGCCAAAACTTCAATAATGATTTCTTCATATGAAGGTTCTGTTCATTAAAGGTCGAAATAAACCATTGTCTGGGAAAAGGAAGTACAGGAGAGTAAAGCAAAACAATTTTCAAGAGATCTTCTTGATTATAAAAACAGCACTGTATACAGATGGCATAGGACCACATTGACTCCTCGTGCATCTTCAGTTTCATCATTATCCTCGATGGAAGATTCTATGGAGAATAATACACAAAGACCTTATCCCTCTACAAGGGGCAGGTATAAGGGATCTAATAAAAAGAATCATACCAACAAACGTACACCTGGACAGATGTCGACCAGCTCTACACCCCAGGTGATTAACCTCTCTGACATCCATTTGTCTGACGAAAAATAAAAGTGTTAAATTTGGGCCTGACTTTTGCTCCATCCGCATCCTTTGATGTTTTTACAGCCATAAAAGACTTACATTTATTTGCACGTAAGCTCACTTTAAAGAAACTGCATGAGAGGAACACTGGTGATGAGGAATGGACACCAAGAGAACAGGAGACAATTAGACTACTGGAAGATCTGGCTGAGGAAGATGGTGACGGGGAAGAAACATCAAGACAGGGTAAGTTTGTGGTCCCTAAAATAAAGAAATTTCCCCCTCTCAACCTGTTTGCAAACATTGAATTGTTTGTAAAATTGGTTACGGAGGAATTCAAAAAAATCCCTACTAAGATACGACATGACAATCTATCAAAAACCCAACGGGTAGCACTGCAGGAATTGAAATAAATGAAGGGGGTGGTAATTAAACCTGCGGATAAGGGGGGCAACGTGGTCGTGTGGCCCACTACCATGTATGAAAAGGAAGCACACAGACAGTTGCGAAACCCTGAATGTTACCGTAGACTATCATTCAACCCCACTTCTGTGTTTCAGGCAGAATTAAGGGAGATTTTGGATGAGGCCTTCCAATTAGGACTTATTTCTAAAGAGACCAAGGATGGACTGGTCCCTGAGTATCCACGCACCCCGTGCCTATATTTGCTCCCGAAGGTGCATAAGAACCAAACATCCCTACGGGTCGTCCAATTGCGTCGGGGAATGGTGGACTGAATGAGTTGACGGGTAAGTTCCTGGACTTCTATCTAAGATCAAGTGTTGAAAATCTACCGTCCTATCTCAAGGATACAGGTGATGTACTTCGGAAGTTGGAAAACATCACTCTAGAGGAAGATATGTGGCTAGTAACGTTGGATATAGAGGCGTTGTATACGTCTATCAGACACCCTGATGGCCTACGAGCGGTCAATACATTTTTATGTATGACAACAATGGAACATGAATTTATATCCTTTCTAATGACACTTCTGGAATTTTCTTTGACTCATAATTTTTTTATTTTTAAGTATACCCTCTACCTACAGCTCCAGGGCACAGCTATGGGGCAGCTTTTGCCCCCTCATATGCTAATTTGTTCCTGGGACTGTGGGAGAGGGATGTTTTCTGTTCCAATTCATCACCATTAAACAGCAAAATTATATTTTGGGCTCGTTATATAGACGACGTTCTAGCAATTTGGCAGGGGAGTGAAGAAGATTTACTATCCTTTATAGGCGTATTAAACAACAATGATATTAATCTTAAGCTCACATATCATTATAGTCGCTCTACGGTGGACTTCCTGGATACACATATTTGGAAAGATGAAAAGGGCCTACTACATATGGAAATCTATAGGAAGGAAATGGCTGTCAACTCATTGCTACATGCGATATCTGCCCACCCACGTACCCTGAAGAACAGTATTCCGACCGGACAATTTCTTCGGACCAGGAGAGTATGTTCAAGTGACTCTTCCTTTTCAAGGCAAGCACAAGAGTTGGCACTGAGATTCGGGGAGCGTGGTTACTCGGAGCGCTCCATCCAATATGGATGGCGAAGGGCATCAAGATCCAGACGTGAAGATCTGTTACACTCTGCTAAACGGAAATCTAGTACAACACAGGTGAGGTTTATTTCGACCTTTAATGAACAGAACCTTCATATGAAGAAATCATTATTGAAGTTTTGGCCTATCTTGAACAACGATTCCACCTTGGCAAAACATGTTACTGGATACCCATCTATCACATATAGAAGGGCAAAAAATTTAAAAGACCTTTTGGTGCACAGTTTTTACAGGGAGTCTGCCACCTCGGGGAGCTTTGGATCAAAGGGTTTAAAATGGGTTTTTTTCCCCTGCAGAGATTGTGCGGCATGTGCGAATCTTGAACGCTGCTTTTCCTTCCATTCTAGTGATGGACAGAAGGAATTCAAGATTACACATCACATCACATGCAGCACAGTGGGGGTGGTATACCATGCATCGTGCCCATGTGGGCTAATTTATGTCGGTCTCACATCACGTCAATTGCGGATCAGAGTACGTGAACATGTCCGTGACATAATCAAGGCGGATGGGATTTCTGATATCTTGTCACTAAAACCGATTCCCAGACATTTCAAGTTAGCGCATTCCTGTGACGCCAAGTTACTAAGGGTGCGTGGAATTGATAGGGTCCTTGAAGATGGCAGAGGAGGCAATTTTAAAAAGAAATTATCACAATTAGAAGCCAAGTGGATCATGAGAGTAGATTGTGTCAAACCCAAGGGTTTGAACGAAGTTTTGAGTTTTGCTCCTTTTTTGTAGTTTCTATTGTCCCAATGTGTGGTTTTTAAATTTATTTTATTCCTTATGTTGATTTTAACTCTCTTTTTGTTACTTCAGGCTCCCCTAATTTTGAACCGGCTATATATAACATGACATTATTTATCTATCCCTCTATATGGACTGTATGAACAAATGAAGATGGATAAAGAAGGGGATCATCAATCAACAATATTCTGATTTGATATATTATTATTTTCTATTATATTCTTTTCCCCTTTCTTTCTTCAGTTTTCTCATTTTTTATTTTTATTTTTTCTGACGGTATTTTTATTTTTTCCCCTTTTTTGGTTTTGTTGATTATGTTTTGGATATGACTTTTTTCCCACTCTGGGTTTTTCTTCTCATTGTTTATTTATATTTGCCAGCATATATGGGGGTTTTGGTTGTTTAGGAGGAGGTTGAATTGGTTTTATAATTTTTTTCCATGATGTACCCCTTCTATGTATGTTAACAACGGCAAGATATCTGCCCAATATACTGGAACTATCTGTCTCCAGGTGATACAGCGTTTGATAATTTTTACTACCTTGAGTGTGCAGGTATATCCGTCTTTATATTTCATCCCAGGGTTACACAGCGTATATTTTATAGCGGTGTGCGCGGGACGCTGGGTGTTGTGGAAACTCCCTTGCAGCGTCACAGGCCCTGCCCTGCAGATATTTGCCCAGTATTTTGGAATCATTTGTTTTCAGGGGATACAATGTTGGAGTTTCTTACCACTTTCAGTATGCTGGGATATTCATCCTTGCGTTATATCCCAGAGTTATATAGCATTACACTTTACAGCGGTGTGCGCTCCTGGTGTGGGCAGGGCGCTGGTTGCCATGGAGACGCGTCCTTGCAGCGTCGTGGGCCCGGCCCTCCAGCTGACGCGTCGCTGGTGGGCTGATCTCGTGACGTCGGACGCTGCTTCTGTGGCTTCCGGCTCCCGGGGCCGATACCGGAAGCGCCACCATACCGTCTGCATGTTGAATTGCCGGGACCCACATGGTATTTAAGGGAGACCTAGTCGCAGTTTCTACACAACCCCCCGAGGAAGCTGATGCGAAATGTGCGTCGGGGTTCTTACAGCGTCAGGTAATATGCACTGAGCACTTTGATTCGTATGCGTTTGTTCACGGAGTTTGGGATATCTTTACCCGTTATATATGCAGGCTGTTAACCTATATGCAACACTGGACAACTCTGTCTGTACTGCTTTGGGATAGTGTGCAATATGGACTACGGTGCTCTGCGGTGGGTCATCTGTTCCTAATCAGGAGCTATTTAATAACAGGCATTTTCACCCATTTTTTGCCGTTTAACCATTGATTGCTCCTATGGATGCTGGTGGCCCTCGTAGATCACACTGCCATGCATATGTGTTGTGTTGTCCATTTAAATTCTGTGTATTGCACAAGTATTTGTTATTATTTTTTTAACTTTGGATACACACCTTCTCTGTGAACCATGCGTAGTGTGCATAGATGCGCTGATACACCTATATGTTTCTTCTCCTGTTTTTATTAATGTGATTTTGTATTGTTATTTAATAAATATTTTGCATTTAATTTGCCCATTATCCTTTCTTTTTTGGATATATATATTGTAGGAAGGGCCTATAATTGACCTCTGTGTTTGGGTTCTTGCTTTCAATTATTAACCTGGCTTAAAGTCACCTTTCAATAGGTGACTTTAAGCCAGGTTAATAATTGAAAGCTGTCAATTAGACAACTATCAATTATTAATCCTATTGAAGTAAATAAAAAACACACACACACATTAAGAATAAATAATTTTAATGAAATAAAAACACATTTTTTTGACCATCTTTTATTGTACTGTTAATCCTCGATTCCCTTGTTCTCCTGAAAAAAAAATAAAATAATAAAGCAATATTATTCTTACCTATCCGACGCACAGTCAGGTCCCCCGATGTAATCCTTCTGAAAGGGTTAACGTTTACTGCAGGTACCGCAGCTAATGCTGACAGCCTCGCAGTAAACCCCCGACTGAATCATCTCCTCTCCTGGCTGACAGGAGAGGAAGTGGTTAGCATAATTGATTGCTTCCCACTTTCACTTCAGGTCAGCCAGGGACACCGCACAGCATCAGTGACGTCAGAGGGAATCCCGGCTGACCTGAAGTGAACTGATTAACAAAGATAGGGGATCTGTTATGTTAGGTAGCTGAGGAGGACAGGAACAACAGTCGGGCAGCCGAACACCTGAGATGTTGGTAACTAATGGGTTGCAGATTCCTAAACCAACCACACAACTAGAGGTAGCCGTGGAGCGTTCCTACGTTGATCCTAGACGCCTCATCACAGCCTGAGAGATAACTACACCTTAAGGCAGAAAGATGAAAGCTATCTGCCCAGGAGCAGATCCCCAAAGAAAATAGGAAGCCCCCAAACATGTAATGGCGGTTAGACAAGAAGAAAGCACGGACACAGACAGAAAATAGAATGAGCAAACGCTGGGGTCACAAGCTGACTAAATAGGATAGGACAGGAGAGATTACTTTCTGCAACCCAGAAAACCCTACAAACATCCAACAATTCTGATTACATAAAATACTGAGATCACACGATCTCGCCACTGACTAAATCAGATCTCAATGTGAACAAAACCAAGACGCAGCCGCTGAAAAAGCAAGAAAAGCAAATGAAAAAACAACAGTGGCTACAGGCAAACTGTGAGGAGCACAGGCCCCAGGAGGGGACCCGGCTGTCCTCCACAAATGTGCAGAAAACTATGCAAATAGCAAGCACAAAAAGAAAAGCAGAAAATATCTTATCTGAAAGCAGCAGACGCAGGCAAGACACCAGCAAACTTCCAAATGAACCAGGAAACACAATTGAGACCAGAACAATTGATCACCGGCGACTATCATGGGAGGGTACCTCCCTTATATCAGTCCAGTCAGTGATCCCAGATTGCCATTCTTCGCTGGAAGGTTCAGTACTGTGTGTAACCACCAGAGGGAGCCTCTGCTCATTCACAACAGTAACCCCCTTGAGGAGGGGTCACCGAACCCTCACTTGTGAAACCAGGCCGATCAGGATGAGCTCGGTGATAGGCACGGATCAGTCTCCTAGCATGGATGTCCGAAGCAAACACCCAAGAATTGTCCTCTTGACCATAACCTCTCCACTTAACCAAATACTAGAGTTTCCGTCTAGAAAAACGAGAATCCAATATTTTCTCAACCACATACTCCAGATTGCCCTCAACCAAAACAGGGTCAGGAGGCGCAGCCTTAGGAACCACTGGCTCGACAAACCTCTTCAATAAGGACTTGTGGAACACGTTATGGATCTTAAATGTCCCTGGAAGAAGCAAACTGAAGGAAACAGGATTAAGAATCTCCATGAGCTTATAAGGTCCAATGAACCTAGGCTTAAACTTTGGAGATACAACCCTCATAGGGATATTTCTTGAGGACAACCAAACCAAATCCCCCATTTAAACCGAGGACCAGCAGTCCTATGCCGGTTGGCAAACCGCTGGGCCTTCTCTTGAGAGACAACCTCTCCACTACCTGGTCCCAAATCTGCTGCATTCGCTCCACAACTGAGTCAACACCCGGACAGACAGAAGCCTCCGCCTGTCCCGAAGAAAATCGAGGGTGAAACCCAGAATTGCAGAAAAATGGAAACATTAAGGTAGCAGAGCTAGCCCTATTATTAAGAGCAAACTCAGCCAAAGGAAAAAAAAGACCCAGTCATCTTGATCAGCAGAAATAAGTCTCAAATAAGTCTCCAAGATCTGGTTTGTTCTCTCGGTTTGTCCATTGGTCTGAGGATGAAATGCAGAGGAGAAAGATAATTGAACACCAAGTTTAGAATAAAATGTCCTCCATAATCTGGAAACAAACTGGACTCCTCTGTCAGACACAATGTTCTTCTGAATGCCGTGCAACCGAACCACGTGCTGAAGGAACAAAGGCACCAACTCGGAGGAGGAAGGCAACTTAGGTAATGGCACAAGATGTATCATCTTGGAAAACCTATCACAGATTACCCAGATAACGGTCATTCTCTGAGAGACAGGGAGGTCAGAAATAAAATCCATAGAGATATGGGTCCATGGCCTCTTGGGCACAGGTAATTGCATCAACAAACCACTAGAGCGAGAGCAAGGCTTGGAACGAGAGCAAGTCCCACAGGACTGCACAAAGTCCCTGACGTCACGAGACAAAGTAGGCCACCAAAAGGACCGACTCACCAAGTCTCTGGTACAAAAAATCCCGGGATGACCAGCCAACGCGGAACAATGAATCTCGGACATCACACTCTTCTTCCACTGGTCTGGGACGAACAATTTCCCAACAGGGCAGCGCTCGGGTTTATCCTCCTGACACCCCTCCAGAGCCAGTCTCAAATTGGGCGAGATGGCGGAAAGAACTACACCCTCTTTCAAAATAACAGCAGGATCAGATAACTCAGGAGAGTCCGCAAGGAAACTCCTCGAGAGGGCATCCGCCTTAACATTCTTATTGCCAGGAAGAAAGGAAACCACAGAATTAAAACGTGTGAAAAACAAGGCCCACCTGGTCTGTCTAGGATTAAGTCGCTTGGCTGATTCGAGATAAACCAGGTTCTTATGGTCCATTAGAACCACCACCTGATATTTGGCTCCTTCCAGCCAATGTCTTAACTCTTCAAAGGCCTACTTCATGGCCAATAACTCCTGATTACCCATGTCATAATTACGTTCAGTTGGAGAAAACTTTCGAGAGAAAAAGGCACAAGGGTTACTCTTAGAGGTCTCTGGATCCCTTTGGGACAAAACGGCACCTGAGCCAATTTCAGAAGCATCAACCTCCACCTGAAACGGTAGAGAAACATCAGGCTGCCGTAGAACAGGAGCAGAAGTGAATCTCTGCTTAAGTTCCTGAAACGCAGAAACTGCCACAGGAGGCCAATTCACCACATCAGAACCCTTTTTGGTCAAATCAGTCAATGGTTTTACAATACCGGAGAAATTACCAATAAATTTATGGTAAAAATTGGCAAAACCCAAAAATCTCTGAAGAGCCTTTAATGAAGAGGGTTGAACCCAATCACAGAAGGCCTGAACCTTGACCAGGTCCATTTCAATAACAGACGGAGACAAAATGAATCCCAGAAATGAGACCTTCTGTACGCCAAAAAGACACTTTGATCCCTTCACATACAGTGCATTCTTTCTCAAAATCTGGAACACAGTCCGAACATGTTTCACATGAGAGTCCCAGTCGTTGGAAAAAATCAAGATATCATCCAAATAAACAATCAGAAATTTATCCACAAAATCCCTGAAAATGTCATTCATGAAGGATTGGAAGACGGAAGGAGCATTAGTGAACCCAAAAGGCATCACTAGGTACACAAAATGCCCCTCTGGGGTATTAAACGCCGTCTTCCATTCATCCCCGTGCTTAATGCGAATAAGGTTATACGCCCCCCTGAGATCAAGCTTGTTAAACCAACTAGCACTTTTCACTCTGGAAAACAGGTCAGAAATCAAGGGTAACGGATATTGATATTTCACAGTGATTTTATTCAGGAGGCGATAATCAATACACGGCATCTATGAACCATTCTTTTTGGCCACAAAGAAAAAACCGGCGCCCAAGGGTGAAGAGGATGGTCTGATATGACCCTTCTCCAATGACTCCTTGATATAAGATCGCATAGCATTGTGTTCAGGTACAGATAAGTTAAAAAGGCGACCTTTAGGAAATTTACCACCAGGCACTAACTCAATAGCGTAATCGTAGCTTCTGTGAGGAGGTAAGGACGCAGACTTACTTTCACTAAACACATCAGAAAAATCAGTCAAAAAGTCAGGGACATCCTGAGATTGGGGAGAGGCACAAAAAACAGGAGTGTCAGTATTAACACATTGGCAACCCCAACTGGTCATAGACACAGATTTCCAATCCAAAAGAGGATTATGAGTCTGTAACCAAGGGAAACCCAGTACAATTATGTCATGCAGATTATGCAACACCAGAAATTTGCAACTCTCCTGATGATCAGGTTCAACCCTCATTATCACCTGAGTAGAAAATTGGGGTTTATTCTTCGCCAAAGGGGTAGAATCAATGCCCAGTAAAAGAATAGACTTCCGCAGGGGTATCATGGGAAACCCACAACGTTTGGCAAAGTCAAAATCCATCAGGTTAATAGCTGCTCCCGAATCAACAAAAGCCTGAGCCGAAAATGTGGACATGGAGCAAATGAGGGTAACAGTCAACAGAAATTTAGTCTGAACACTACCCAAGATAACTGAGCGCGCAAAACATCTTCCCCGCTTAGGACAGACGGAAATAGCATGAGAGGCGTCACCACAGTACAAACATAACCCATTGCGCTTTCGAAATTAATGACGCTGTGCCCCAGAAGTCACTCCATCACACTGCATGGGCTCAGGAGCTGGCTCACAAGGCAACAGCATCTCACGCATACCTCTGCGCTCACGCAAACGTCTGTCAATTTGAATAGCCAATGACATAGAATCATTGAGACAAGAGGGAACAGGGAACCCCACCATAACATCCTTTACATTCTCTGACAGCCCCTTCCGAAAAAGGGCTGCCAAAGCATCATCATTCCATTTGGTCAGTACTGCCCACCTTTGGAATTTCTGACAGTACAATTCAGCGTCTTCAAGACCCTGATTTAATGCCAACAAGGTCTTTTACGCTTGATCAGTGAAATTAGGTTCATCGTACAATAACCCCAGAGCCTGAAAAAATACATCAATATCATTCAAAACATGATCCCAGGTGTCAGGGAAAAAGCCCAATCTTGAGGGTCGCCGTGCAGGAGAGAGATGACAATTTGAACCTGCTGTGCCGCGTTCCCTGAGGACTTAGGTTTTAAGGCAAAAAACAACTTACAGTTATTTTTGAAATTCAGAAATTTAGCCCAATCCCCCAAAAACAAATCTGGCATGGGAATCCTAGGTTCCACAACCGGCAACCTAGCAAGATAGGTAGCAATACTCCGAACCTCAGTGGCAAGCTGATCCACACGGCCAGACAACAGTGCAAACTCCATAGAGAGAAAAAAATATCCTCCTCAGCACCCAGAGAAAAAGAGGGAAAAAATGCAACAAACAGAAAAAAAAAAAAAATAAATCTCTGACAACTCTGACAACTTTTTTCTTTCCACACTATTTTTCCCTTCTGTGAGTACCATATAATTTTCAGTTTGGCCGGTGATACTGTTATGTTAGGTAGCTGAGGAGGACAGGAACAACAGCCGGCAGCCGAACACCTGAGATGTTGGTAACTAATGGGTTGCAGATTCCTAAACTAACCACACAACTAGAGGTAGCCGTGGAGCGTTCCTATGTTGATCATAGACGCCTCATCACAGCCTGAGAGATAACTACACCTTAAGGCAGAAAGATGAAAGCTATCTGCCCCGGAGCAGATCCCCAAAGAAAATAGGAAGCCCCCAAACATGTAATGGCGGTTAGACAAGAAGAAAGCACGGACACAGACAGAAAATAGATTGAGCAAACGCTGGGGCCACAAGCTGACTAAATAGGATAGGACAGGAGACATTACTTTCTGCAACGCAGAAAACCCTACAAAAATCCAACAATTCTGATTACAAAAATACTGAGATCACACGATCTCGCCACCCACTAAATCAGATCTCAGTGTGAACAAAACCAAGCCGTAGCCACTGAAAAAGCAGGAAAAAGCAAATGAGCAAACAACAGTGGCTACAGGCAAACTCGGAGGACCCGGCTGTCCTCCACAAATGTGCAGAAAACTATGCAAATAGCAAGCACAAAAAGAAAAGCAGAAAATATCTTATCTGAAAGCAGCATACGCAGGCAAGAAACCAGCAAACTTCCAAATGACCCAGGAACCACAATTGAGACCAGAACAATTGAACACCGGTGACCATCATGGGAGGGAACCTCCCTTATATCAGTCCAGTCAGTGATCCCAGATTGCCATTCCTCGCTGGAAGGTTCAGTACTGTGTGTAACCACCAGAGGGAGCCTCTGCTCATTCACAACAGGGATCCTCTCGAAAAAAAAAATGGCGTGGGGTTCCCCCTATTTTTGTTAACCAGCCTGATGAAGCAGACTACTGAGGCCTGGTTTTTCAGGCTGTTAAGGAGCCAATATCCTTGGACCTTGCAAGCCTGATAATACCAGGCCACAGCAGTCTACTTATCTTGGCTGGTTAACAAAAATAGGGGATCCCTCGAAAAAAAATGGCATGGGGTCCCACCTATTTTTATTAACCTGCCAGATGAAGCAGACTGCTGAGGCCTGGTGTTATGAAGGTTTTAGAAATGAATTCTGAGCAGAAGCTCCTCTGGTGGTTACAAACAGTACTGAACCATTCAATGAGGATTGGCAATCAGGAATCACGGACTGGCTGGATATAAGGGAGGTTTCCCCCCATCATGGTTGCCGGTGATCAATTGTTCTTGTCTCAATGTTGTTTCCTGGTTCACTTGGAAGCTTGCTGAGTCTTGCCTCTTCTCCTGCTTTCAGATAAGATATTTTCTGTTTTTTGTTTTTGTGCTTGCCATTTGCATATTTCTCTGCATTTCTGTGAGGTTGGCCAGGTTCCCCTCCCCGGGGGGCTTGGTCTCCTCTCGGTTCCTCTGGAGCCACTGTTGTTTGTTCATTTGCCTTTTCCAGTTTTTTTTTCTGTGACTGCGGCTTAGTTTTGTTACACCAGAGAACTAATTTAGGTGGTAGAGGTCGTGTGATCTCAGGTGTTTTTGCAATTACTAGCGTTGGCTTTTTTTTAGGGTTTTTTTTATTGCAGTAAGTAGCCTTCCTATCCTTTTCTGTCAAGGCAGATTGGGCCCCAGCGTTTGCTAATACTATTTTCTGTCTGTGTCTGTATTTCCTCTTGTCTAACCGCCATTACATGTTTGGGGCTTCCTATGTTCTTTGGGGATCTGCTCTGGGGCAGATAGCTTTCCTCTTTTTACCTTTAGGTGTAGTTAGCCTCTCAGGCTGTGACGAGGCGTCTAGGACCAACGTAGGAATGCTCCACGGCTGCCTTTAGTTGTGGTGGTTAGTCAGGGTACTGCAATCCAGTAGATTCCAACCTCTCTGGTGTATTGCAGTTTTTGCCTGCTCTCCTCAGCTACCAAAACACAACAGTATCACCGGCCCAAAACTGAAAATTATATGGGACTCACAGAAGGGAAAAATAGTGTGGAAAGAAAAAAGTTGTCAGAGTTGTCAGAGATTTATTTATTTATTTTTTCTGTTTGTTGCATTTTTTCCCTCTTTTTCTCTGGGTGCTGAGGAGGATTTTTTTTTCTTCAATGGAGTTTGCACAGTTGTCTGGCCGTGTGGATCAGCTTGCCACTGAAGTTCGGAGTATTGCTACCTATCTTACAGGGTTGCCGGTTGTGGAACCTAGGATCCCCATGCCAGATTTGTTTTTGGGGGATCGAGGTAAATTTCTGAATTTCAAAAATAACTGTAAGTTGTTTTTTGCCTTAAAACCTAAGTCCTCAGGGAACGCAGCACAGCAGGTTCAAATTGTCATCTCTCTCCTGCGCGGCGATCCTCAGGATTGGGCTTTTTCCCTGACACCTGGGGACCCTGTTTTAAGTAATGTTGATGCATTTTTTCTGGCTCTGGGGTTATTGTACGATGAACCTAATATCACTGATCAAGCTGAAAAAACCTTGTTGGCATTAAATCAGGGGCTTGAGGACGCTGAGTTGTACTGTCAGAAATTCCGAAAGTGGGCAGTTCTTACCAAATGGAATGATGATGCTTTGGCAGCCCTTTTTCGGAAGGGTCTGTCAGAGAATGTAAAAGATGTTATGGTGGATTTCCCTGCTCCCTCTGGTCTCAATGATTCTATGTCATTGGCGATTCAAATTGACAGACGTTTGCGTGAGCGTAGAGGTATGCGTGGAATGGTGCTGCCTTGTGAACCAGCTTCTGAACCCATGCAGTGTGATGGAGTGGCTTCTGGGGCACAGCGTCATGAGTTTCAAAAACGCAATGGGTTATGTTTCTACTGTGGTGATGCCTCTCATGCTATTTCAGTCTGCCCTAAGCGGGGAAGACGTTTTGCACGCTCAGTTGTCTTGGGTAGTGTTCAGACTAAATTTCTGTTGACTGTTACCCTGATTTGCTCCCTGTCCACATTTTCTGCTCAGGCTTTTGTTGAATCGGGAGCAGCTATTAACCTGATGGATTTTGATTTTGCTAAACGTTGTGGGTTTCCCTTGATACCCCTGCGGAAGTCTATTCCCCTACTGGGGATTGATTCTACCCCTTTGGCGGAGAATAAACCCCAGTTCTCTACTCAGGTGATAATGAGGGTTGAACCTGATCATCAGGAGAGTTGCAAATTTTTGGTGCTGTATAATCTGCATGACATTATTGTACTAGGTTTCACTTGGTTGCAGTCTCATAATCCTGTTTTGGATTGGAAATCTGTGTCTGTAACCAGTTGGGGCTGCCAATGTGTTAATGCCAACACTCCTGTTTTTTCTGCCTCTCCCCAGGCTCAAGATGTGCCTGACTTTTTGACTGATTTTTCTGATGTGTTTAGCGAAAGTAAATCGCATCCTTGCCCCCCCATAGGAGCTATGACTGCGCTATTGAATTAGTGCCTGGTAGTAAATTCCCTAAAGGTCGCCTTTTTAACTTGTCTGTACCTGAACATGACGATATGCGGTCTTATATCAAGGAGTCATTGGAGAAGGGTCATATCAGACCATCCTCTTCACCCTTGGGTGCCGGTTTTTTCTTTGTGGCCAAAAAGGATGGTTCATTAAGGCCGTGTATTGATTATCGTCTCTTGAACAATATCACTGTGAAATATCAATATCCATTACCCTTGATTTCTGACCTGTTTTCCAGGGTGAAAAGTGCTACTTGGTTTACCAAGCTTGACCTCAGGGGGGCGTATAACCTTATTCGCATTAAGCACAGGGATGAATGGAAGACGGCGTTTAATACCCCAGAGGTGCATTTTGAGTACCTAGTGATGCCCTTTGGGCTCACTAATGCTCCTTCCGTCTTCCAGTCCTTCATGCATGACATTTTCAGGGATTTTGTGGATAAATTTCTGATTGTTTATTTGGATGATATCTTGATTTTTTCCAATGACTGGGACTCTCATGTGAAACATGTTCGGACTGTGTTCCAGATTTTGAGAGAGAATGCTCTGTATGTGAAGGGATCAAAGTGTCTTTTTGGCGTACAGAGGATCTCATTTCTGGGATTCATTTTGTCTCCATCTGTTATTGAAATGGACCCGGTCAAGGTTCAGGCCATCTGTGATTGGGTCCAACCTACTTCATTAAAGGCTCTTCAGAGATTCTTGGGTTTTGCCAATTTTTATCGTAAATTTATTGGTAATTTCTCTATTATTGTTAAACCATTGACTGATTTGACCAAAAAGGGTTCTGATGTGGTGAATTGGCCTCCTGAGGCAGTCTCTGCGTTTCAGGAACTTAAACAGAGATTCACTTCTGCTCCTGTTCTACGGCAGCCTGATGTTTCTCTGCCATTTCAGGTGGAGGTTGATGCCTCTGAAATTGGGGCAGGTGCCGTTTTGTCCCAAAGAGATCCTGAGACCTCTAAAAGTAACCCTTGTGCTTTTTTCTCTCGAAAATTTTCTCCAACTGAACGTAATTATGACGTGGGTAATCGGGAGTTATTGGCCATGAAGTGGGCTTTTGAAGAGTGGAGACATTGGCTGGAGGGAGCCAAACATCAGGTGGTGGTCCTCACGGACCATAAGAATCTGGTTTATCTGGAATCAGCCAAGCGACTTAATCCTAGACAGGCCAGGTGGGCCTTGTTTTTCACACGTTTTAATTTTGTGGTTTCCTTTCTTCCTGGCAATAAGAATGTTAAGGCGGATGCCCTCTCGAGGAGTTTCCTTGCGGACTCTCCTGAGTTATCTGATCCTGCTGTTATTTTGAAAGAGGGTGTAGTTCTTTCCGCCATCTCGCCCAATTTGAGACTGGCTCTGGAGGGGTGTCAGGAGGATAAACCCGAGCGCTGCCCTGTTGGGAAATTGTTTGTCCCAGACCAGTGGAAGAAGAGTGTGATGTTTGAGATTCATTGTTACGCGTTGGCTGGTCATCCCGCAATTTTTGGTACCAGAGACTGGGTGAGTCGGTCCTTTTTGTGGCCTACTTTGTCTCGTGACGTCAGGGAGTTTGTGCAGTCCTGTGGGACTTGCTCTCGCTCCAAGCTTTGCTCTCGCTCTAGTGGTTTGTTGATGCCATTGCCTGTGCCCAAGAGACCATGGACCCATATCTCTATGGATTTTATTTCCGACCTCCCTGTTTCTCAGAGAATGACCGTTATCTTGGTGATTTGTGATAGGTTTTCCAAGATGATACATCTTGTGCCATTACCTAAGTTGCCTTCCTCCTCCGAATTGGTGCCTTTGTTCCTTCAGCACGTGGTTCGGTTACACGGCATTCCTGAGAACATTGTGTCTGACAGAGGAGTCCAGTTTGTTTCCAGATTTTGGAGGACTTTTTGTTCTAAACTTGGTGTTCAATTGTCCTTCTCCTCTGCTTTTTATCCTCAGACCAATGAACAAACCAGACATTGGAGACTTATCTGAGATGCTTTGTGTCTGCTGATCAAGATGACTGGGTCTCTTTTTTGCCTTTGGCTGAGTTTGCTCTTAATAATAGGGCTAGCTCTGCCACTTTGATGTCTCCATTTTTCTGCAATTTTGGGTTTCACCCTCGATTTTCTTTGGGACAGACGGAGGCTTCTGTCTGTCCGGGTGTTGACTCTGTTGTGAAGCATATGCAGCAGATTTGGGACCAGGTAGTGGAGAGGTTGTCCCTCTCTCAGGAGAAGGCCCAGCGGTTTGCCAACTGGCATAGGACTGATGGTCCTCGGTTTAAAGTGGGGGACTTGGTCTGGTTGTCCTCAAGAAATATCCCTATGAGAGTTGCATCTCCTAAGTTTAAGCCTAGGTTCATTGGACCTTATAAGATCATGGAGATTCTTAATCCTGTTTCCTTTCGTTTACTTCTTACAGGGACATTTAAGATCCATAACGTGTTCCACAAGTCCTTATTGAAGAGGTTTGTTGAGCCAGTGGTTCCTATGGCTGCGCCCCCTGACCCTGTTTTGGTTGCGGGCAATCTGGAGTATGTGGTTGAGAAAATATTGGATTCTCGTTTTTCTAGACGGAAACTCCAGTATTTTGTTAAGTGGAGAGGTTATGGTCAGGAGGACAATTCTTGGGTGTTTGCTTCGGACATCCATGCTAGGAGACTGATCCATGCGTATCACAGAGCTCATCCTGACCGACCTGGTTGCACAAATGAGGGTTCGGTGACCCCTCCTCAAGGGGGGGGTACTGTTATCAATGTTTTAGAAATGAATTCTGAGCAGAAGCTCCCTCTGGTGGTTACAAACAGTACTGAACCATTCAATGAGGATTGGCAATCAGGAATCACGGACTGGCTGGATATGAGGGAGGTTTCCCCCATCATGGTTGCCGTTGATCAATTGTTCTTGTCTCAACGTTGTTACCTGGTTCACTTGGAAGCTTGCTGAGTCTTGCCTCTTCTCCTGCTCTCAGATAAGATATTTTCTGTTTTTTGTTTTGTGCTTGCCATTTGCATATTTCTCTGCATTTCTGTGAGGTTGGCCAGGTTCCCCTCCCCGGGGGGCTTGGTCTCCTCTCGGTTCCTCTGGAGCCACTGTTGTTTGTTCATTTGCCTTTTCCAGTTTTTTTTTCTGTGACTGCGGCTTAGTTTTGTTACACCAGAGAACTAATTTAGGTGGTAGAGGTCGTGTGATCTCAGGTGTTTTGCAATTACTAGCGTTGGCTTTTTTTTAGGGTTTTTTTGGATTGCAGTAAGTATCCTTCCTATCCTTTTCTGTCAAGGCAGATTGGGCCCCAGCGTTTGCTCATACTATTTTCTGTCTGTGTCTGTATTTCCTCTTGTCTAACCGCCATTACATGTTTGGGGGCTTCCTATGTTCTTTGGGGATCTGCTCTGGGGCAGATAGCTTTCCTCTTTCTACCTTTAGGTGTAGTTATCCTCTCAGGCTGTGACGAGGCGTCTAGGACCAACGTAGGAACACTCCACGGCTGCCTTTAGTTGTGGTGGTTAGTCAGGGTACTGCAATCCAGAAGATTCCAACCTCTCTGGTGTATTGCCGTTTTTGCCTGCTCTCCTCAGCTACCAAAACACAACAGCCTGGTTTTTCAGGCTGGTAAGGATCCAAGATCCATGAACCTTGCAAGCCTGATAATACCAGGCCACAGCAGTCTGCTTAGCTTGGCTGGTTAACAAAAATAGGGGATCCCCTCTAAAAAAAAATGGCGTGAGGGTCCCCCTATTTTTGTTAACCAGCGAAGTAAAAAGCAGACTACTGCGGCCTGGTATTAAAAGACTGTCAAGGCCCATGGATTTTGGCCCTCAACAGCCTAAAAATACCAGGCTGCAGCAGCCTTTACCCGGCTCTTCCCACTTGCCCTGTAGCAGTGGCAAGTGCTGGTAACAAGGGGTTAATGTCACCTTTGATTTAATGGTGACAATAAGCCCGGTTAATAATGGAGAGGAGTCAATAAGACACCGATCCATTATTAATCATAAAGTTTGAAAATGGTTAAAAAAAAATACACAGCCAGAATATATTATTTTTATTTCACGCTCATCCTGCGACGCCATCGATCTCCTGTAAAAAAACAAAAATAACAACCCAACACAAATACTCCCTGTCCGACGCAGTCCAAAATCACGAGTGTCCCACGACGAGTCCAGCTCTGCTACATCTGGATGCCAGACTGAGCCTGACATCCAGATGTAGCAGAGCTGCTTACCTGAGGAGATTCCCCGGCGGTGACTTCATCCGGACTGCTGTACTCTCGCGACAGCTGGCCGAGATTACCCAGTACCCAGCAGCACGTGCAGTTATCGCGAGAAGCTGCACGTGACTGCCAGGGAGAGGGTAATGGCGGCCATCCAGGAGTCCAGGACGTGACCACCAGGGATCTTCTGCCAGGTAAGTGCTGCTGACTCCTGACAGACCCGACCGACACTGACAGCGACACTTTCGGGAAGTTCCTGTGTCACGTACTTCGTTCTGTGACACAGGAACTCCCCACATACTTTACTGCCAACATCCGATTCCGGTATCCGATATGCAAAAAATATCGGATCTCAGAATCAGAATTCCGATACAGCGAATATCGGCCGATACCCGATATTTGCAGTATCGGAATGCTCAACACTACCAGACATGCAGCAGCAAAGTCCTAATGCTCTCCTGATGTCATCACAGTTCACCCTCTTACACTGCCAGCACTACGTATGGTTTTAGAGCTGCTGCTAGTGGCAACAACATTCTTATCCGTGCTATTAGGGTTTGTTTGCTGCTAGCAGCAAACACATTCTTATCCATGATATTACGGTAGTTTTTTTTCTGCTACCTTGCCATGTTCATTGCCCGTTCCATTTTTAGGTTTAGCATACATTTTGTACAAAAGTATAACATTTAATTTGTTTATAAACCTTGCTAATAAACTTAACAATTTTTTTTTTTAATTTTCCCACTCTTGACAAAAAAAGCTTAACCCTAAGTAAAGAATTGCAGTGTAAGTACACGCAAGGAAAGTAATTTGCGGTAACAGCCAGCAATATTGCAGTGATGTCTATGATTATTAACTAGTCAAAGAGTTGCAAAACCTGATGCCCTAATTAGCATTTTTAGTCCATGTGCTTTTACCAAAGAGGATGGGACCAGAAAATCTAGGTGGAAACACTTCCCAATTGCAAGCAGGTGTAGCTGGTCGCTCTATTGAGGTGACATGTTAAAATTGTATTTAACACTGATGTAGTTTTTTATAGTATTTGGAAATAAATTTAATTGATTTTAGCATATATTTGCGTGCTGGATAATCTAATACCTTATGGGTACCTTTATACGAATTACTGTCCTATCTGATCTGTGTGAACCTGTGTATACTGCGATGGCCCACCATTTAGAGGGCAAGAGTATTTTTTCTTTTTTGTATACTACAGTGCAGCTAGTCACTGCCACGATTTCTCCACTTAGTGTGATGAGTGGCAGCTCAGCCATCCAATTTGGGGCAAAGGTGTGCTGTGCTGACAGCATTGTGATAAACAGCTCAGACATCCAATCTGAGGCTGGGGCATGCTGAGCTGTCAGTGTTGTGAGTGACAGTCCAGTTGCCTAAGCAGGGCTAGGGAGTGCTGAGTTTCCTACAGTTGTTTCCTGTTCTGAGTGATTCCTTGACTTTTTTAAATCAGATAAATTTTTATTGAACAAATTTTCCCATACAACATTATTCAAAACAACTGAATTGACGGGGTCGTCTCGTCAATCACTCATCCTCCAGTCACTCCAAATTTAGGCTAAGAGCATGAGTCGACTTATCAAAGAATGAGTCAGACAATCAAGCTGGTTCAAACTTAGAGCACGCTCAGGAGGGTACTAGCAGGCACCGATCTCAGCAATGTTCTGCTTTATTTCCGCATACACGAGATTATATAGCCAAAACACATCATACGATGTCAAACAGGATAACAGGGTGGGGTAAAGGGTAAAACAGTATATTGCTAACACCTGCAAGCGTGGGCAAACGATATATGTCTAGCATCTTCCATCTCTGATTGGTTAGGTCTTATTCAAGCAGGCTGTAAATGTAACGGCAGGAAAATGTAGCCGCGTGGGCACAGTTCTATGTCTATATGATATTCAGCAGATATAACATTTCATGTAAAGTTCAGCCGCTGTAACACTTCTTGTTGTGGTCTTGTTCAGCCGTTGTGACATTTCCTCAGAGGAAACAGGTGTGGGTGTCGGTTGATGCTGGTGCCTTCTTAGCTCAAGCTTTGTTTCTGATATATCTGATATAATACTCGACAAGGAAAAACTTATTGTTTTCAAAATGGCAGCGATGAAACAAAATGGAAGCGAAGCATAACAGCATAGGAATATTTACCTTGACAATCCCCCCTAAACACTAAGTTTTCCCTTAACGAGGTGACCTTTGAGACTGTCCATGTGTGGGGAGAGGGGAGGTGGATTTCTTCACCCAGCTATCTCAGAGACAGCCCCCTTGCGAGACGCCCCCAGACAACTGGATCCCTACGTTGGTTAACACATGGAGTTCTCCCATCTGTCCCTAAACTAACTCTCTTGTTTGTACCTTGTCATAGAGGGTTTTGTCAGATTTGTCCAGTGGGGTATATTTTTCCATATCCCCTACGTTCATATACATATCTTCTTGATAAAGGAAAGTACCTGAGGGGTCTGTTGCATTGGTTACAGCTTTCCTGTATATGGGTACCACACAACACAGAATTATCAATCCTATGACTAGAAGCCCGGCTACCACCAAACAGGCCTGTTGGAGAAATCCTTTGAAGCCTCCCAACCATTCTGAGAAGAAAGAGGTGTCAACTCCTGCATTCTCTTTCACCTCCCGAGCCAGCTTTTTAATTTTTGTGAGGGCTATCATAATTTTTCCATTGTCCCCAGAGTTTTGAGGGATATAAGTACAACATTCTTCTCCTATCATCCCACAGACCCCACAGACCCCACCTTTCTCAGCTAGGATCATATCAATGGCCAGTCTATTTTGGAGAGTCATCCTTGTGTTGGGGCCCAGTTCCTCAACTATGCCCTGGAAAGCATCTCGACTAAAATTGATAAATCTTTGCTCGGTGTAGTATATATAATTTATCCAGTCTACATTGTAATTGATTTGTACCTGAGGGATAATAGAGCGGAAACCTGCATAAATCTGATTTTGGGCTTTATATTCGTCTGGGACCCCCCTTGGAACTCCTATGGAGTCTATATAAATTTTGGGATCCTCAATATAACCAAGGTGTAGTTGATCTAGGCTCCTTTTACTTCTGGATGTTAATGGAGTGGACATTTCAGGGTTGTGGCTACTAGGGTCATCCCAGGGCATGATTCTGAACTGCATTGCCAATTTTACCAGGGTGCATTGCCCAGTCCAAATTGTGGGGAGCTTGGACCTAAGTCGCCCATTCCCACAGAGCCAGTATATATCATACATATATTTGGTATGATTGGTCAGTAAGTCTGTTTCTAGAGTCTCATTGTTCTTACAAAAACCATCCTCAAAGATGCCCAGAGAAAGGCCTTTGGAGTTGTCAGGGGAGTAGCAGGTATAATTGTCAGGGGTGACAATAACATTACCCGGGATCCTAATTCTACCTTTTTCCCTAACTAGAGGAATATAGGCAGGGCAGGCAGTATCATTGGATCCCTTCAAGAGTCTAAGCAGACAGAGGGTGGTGGTGTGGTCAGCTGGGAAAGCATGAGTATACAGGTGGGCATTTGGAGCAGCACAGGCAACACATCCTACTGATATGTTTTGAACTTTAACATTATATCTGACCCATTCAATCCAGAGATTTTTTCGGGGACTGACTTGAGAAAAGACATCTTCCCTTTCGAGCCCTGGGATTGGAATTTCTTCATTGATCAGCTGTTGTAACTTGTCAGGGGCTGGAGTGGGTCTGGGTTTTATATCCTTCAAACATATGTGTCCATATTTATATCCGTCTTCAGAAGGATATATGCTTAAAACGTATTTTCCCAAATCTGCAGGCTGAGGGTTCTCCAATTTTAACACCAATTTCCCATTACACACCTTTATCCCCCGCTGGGATTGATTAGCTCTACTTTTGATTTGTCAATAAGTGTTAATCTAGTTTTCAAAGGCTTGCCATTCTTATCCTTCCTATCCATAGCCTCTTTGGGCTTGTACCCCCAGTCTGTCCCTGTATTCCATCCCGCATCTGACCAGGAATAACAGTTGTCATTCCCAGGCCTAGTTGGACACATATAATGTTCGTCTTAACAACCAAGAAAACCTCTTATAACTTGGTTATTTGTAAAGTTCCAGACGTTGACTGGGTTATCCATATCGACCCAGAAAGTGAAGCACCACCCATAAACAGTAGGAGCAAACAAAGCTGCAGAAAGGATATATATCAACAGCTTCATGGCTGTTGACTAGTCTTGTCTCTTTTACAGTGCGAGGCGTGAATCCAGGTGCTCTTGCCCTCAAGCTTCAGGGCTGTTGGGGTGGTCAGAATCACGGTGTAGGGACCCTCGAATCTGGGATGGAGGCAGTCTTTCCTCACAAACTTTTTCACATACACCAGGTCACCAGGCGAGAAGTTGTGCACCGTGTCACCTGTGGATTCTGGGAGAGAAGCAGACACTGTAGAGTGGGTGTTAGTCAACTCTTTAGACAAAGCAATTACAAATTTTACTACTTTATCATTAGTCTCAGACAGTTCCTGGGGCCTGATATCTCCTATCTTGGGAGGGGCCCCAAACAGAATCTCATGAGGAGTCGACCCATGTTTGGCCTGGGGAGTGTGCCTAAAGGTACTGCCACACTAAACAATCCCGCTAGCGATCACGATAACGACGCATACTAATGCGATCGCTAGCGGGATTGTTTCTATATCGCTAGTAGCAGCCTAATTTAGCGATGTCGTTAAGGACGCTATCGCGGTTAGCGATCTCCTTAACGACTTTAGCGGTACAAAAGTACCGCTAAATCGCTAACAAAAGGTGCTACACTCAGCGATATATACTTACCAGCGGGGCGCCGACGATAAAAATAGGGTCCGGAACGATGAGAACGACGAGCGAGATCACAGCAGGATCTCAGCAGGGGCCACGTCGCTGGTAGATGCCGCACACAACAACATCGCTAACGGGATCGCTAAATAGTGATGTTTTTTAGCGATCCCGTTAGCGATGTTGTTTAGTGTGGCATACCCTTAATGTGATACAGCAATATGGGTAAGAGGTCAGGCCAGGGGAGGGGGTGGTCTTGGGTCATTTTCAGAAGTTGGGTTTTGATTGTGGAGTTCATTCTCTCCACCTTGCCTGAACTGGCTGGATGGTATGGGGTGTGTAGGCCCAAGTCTGTTCCTAGCATGTTCCACAGCTCCCTGTAGACACTTGCAGTGAAGGCTGGGCCTTGATCTGATTCCACAACTTCAGGTATCCCAAACCTGCAGGCAATCTCAGTAATCAGCTTCTTGGCTGTAGTTTTTGCAGTCATGTTGGTGACTGGGTAGGCTTCTGGCCAGGCAGAGAACATGTCTACAGCCACAAGAACATATTCATATTTTCCGGCTTTGGGCATCTGGATATGGTCCACTTGTATCCTCTGCCAAGGGTAATCTGCTTTGGCCAAGTGTTGAAGAGGGACTTGCTCGGTGGCAGTTGGATTGCAGGTAGCACAGACAGCGCAGGATCTTGAGTAGGCAGCTACTGCAGAGGAAATTCCAGGTGCATAATACAGTTTCTGAATGCAGGCTATGGCTTGATTCTTTCCTCTATGAGTGGGTCCATGAGCCCACGCAGCCACAGCTGGGTACATGCGCTTGGGCAGGCAGGGTCTTCCGTTGACCTTATAGAATGGAGGATATGGACCTGATCCTGTGGCCCCTGCAGCTTTCCATTGTTTTACTTCCTCAATGGGGGTCTTCTTCTGTTCTTCCCATAGCTTTTCCTCTGGCGTCCTTGGGAGCTGTTGCAAGATGGTCAGATCCGAATGTTCCACTTCATCAGCTTCAATCATTCGTTTCTTTTTCTTTGCCCTGTGGGCCTGATCAGCCTGTTCCTTGGCCTTTGCTCTGGTAAGGTAAGCCATCACCACTGGTTGTGGGTTTTTTTCTGATTCTTCCATCTTCTCCTGCCACTTTGGTGACACATTCTGCATTGCTGCAGCTTTGGCAGCTTGATCTGCCAGGTTATTTCCTCTGGCTTCTCTTGAATTCACTTTTCCATGAGCTTTGACTTTGACAACAGCAATCTGAGAGGGTTTTTCCAGGGCCTCCATCAACATCTTGATCCATACAGCGTGTTTTACTGGTGTCCCCGCAGCCGTGATGAACCCTCTAGTTTTCCACAGGAATCCAAAGTCATTGGAGATACCATGTGCATATCTTGAGTCTGTGTAGACATTGACTGTTGTTCCTGTCGCCAAATGACAGGCTTCTATCAAGGCCACAAGTTCAGCTTCTTGTGCTGACATGCGAGGTGGTAGGGCTTCAGCCATGAGGACCTCTGTCTCTGTGGTAACAGCGTATCCTGTGTGAAACTTGCCTTGAGTATCCGCAAAACGGGAACCATCCGTCCATAGATGTAGAGCGGGGTCTGGAAGTGGATGAGACACCATATTTTCTGGTGCTGAGGTTTCCAATCGCAAAACCTCCAGACAATTATGAGGACTAATATGGGATAGTTCCTCTTCTTCTGGGTGGATTACTTCTCACTCTCCCCCCTCAGAAGGTGGAAGCAAAGTGGCAGGATTAATAGTGGTGCATCTTTTGAAGGTGATGTTTGATGGGAGCAGTAGTGAGCATTGAAGACGGAGGTGCCTTTGCTGTGAGAGATGTCTAGGTGAGGTTTGCTGCAGTACTACCGAGAGATCATGGCCCGCTTGAATAACCAAGTCATGTCCAAGGACGACGTCAGCAGACTTGTCCAGAAGAATATGAGCAGCATGGACCGCCTTGAGACACGTAGGAGACGTGCGAGCCACAGGGTCCAAACGGGCTGAGTAATAGCCTAGAGGCCAGTACTTGTCACCACGGCATTGAGCTAGAACTCCAGAAGCGTGTCCCCCGGATTCAGACACGAAGAGGTGGAAGGATTGAGTGTAATCCGGGATGCCTAAGGCAGGAGCAGAAATGACACTCTCCTTCAGTTGGTAGAAGCACTGTTTCTGTTGTTCATAGACATCTGGATCCGGGGCATTTCGCCAATCTGGGCCTCCATTCTTGAGACAGTCATACAACAGTTGCATGAGTCTGGAAGCATCAGGGATCCACTGTCTGCAGTAGGTGATCAGTCCAAGAAAGGTCTGCATGGCAGTGTAAGTCTCTGGGTAGCCTATCTCTCGGATAGCCTGCTTCCTCTCCTCTGTGAGATGTCTGGCACCTGGTGAGATGCAGTGTCCCAAGAAAACAACTTTCACCTGGCACCACTGTACCTTGTTCTTGGAGACTTTGCAGTTGGCTGAATGGAGGAACATCAGAAGAGACGTGGACGCTTCTTCAAGATTTTCACGAGTTCCACACAAGAGGAGGTCATCCACATACTGTAGAAGGGTGACCTGAGGATTTTCTTGGATCCATGGTTCCAAGACCATCTTCATGGCCTAGGTAAACTGGTTAGGCGAGTTCTGGGCTCCTTGAGGGGTCCTGGTCCATGTAAGCTGTGACCCCTGGAAGGTAAAGACAAAAAGGAACCAAGAGTCTTCATGTAAGGGCACACTGAAGAAGGCATTTGCCAAGTCAATGACAGTGAACATTGTAGCAGATGCTGGCACCTGAGACAACAGGGTGTTAGGATTCGGCACCACAGGTGTTTCCAGAATAGTTGCTGCATTGACTGCTCTGAGATCCTGCACCAGCCGGTACTTTGGAGGTTCTCCTGGAGCTGTCTTTCTCTTGACTGGGAACAGGGGTGTGTTGCAGGGTGACACACATCTTATCAGGACCCCAGACTGCAGAAGAGAAGAAATTTGTGCACCCAAGCTGTGTTCTTGTGCTGCTTTGAGAGGGTATTGAGGCAAACGTGGATATTGATAGACAGGTTTTAGGTGCACCTTGACTGGTGGCACTTGTAGTAATCCCACATCTTCAGGACCATTAGACCATAAAGAAGCTGGATACAGGGAAGTGTCCAAGAGCGGTTCGAAGGCTTCAGGCAATAACCAGAGAGGTGGTTGTATAGTCATCATCATCATCAGAGGAAATGCTTTCAGGACACATCTGTTTTCTGCCCCTTGCTGTGAGTTGGGGTCTTGTAGGCAGAACTCCATACCTTGTTCTCCAAAGGTGATTGTAGCTTTCATCCTTTCCAACAAGTCAGCTCCAAGTAGATTAATAGGACAGGTTTCAGAGACTAGGAATTTAGTCAATACTCCAGTGAAGGGTCCTGCAGACACTGGGACAGTAAGAGGAGAGGTGGTCCTCTGACCTTCAACTCCAACACAGGTAAGAGTTTCAGAGGACAGAGATACTGATGAAGGAAGCTGTGTAGAAGAGATGACAGAAGTGGCCGCCCCAGTGTCCACTAAGAACTTCAAAGGTTGATGGTCCACCTGTAGGGTGACTGTCCCACAAGCTGCAGATGGGTGGGCAGCTGGGAAGGTGAACACTGGTTGGCCTTCCCGTCAGTAGCGTGGGGGAGGCCTCTCATTGTAATCTTGACGTCTGTTGTCATAGCTGTCCCGAGAGCTGGGCCATTCCTGTGGTTCCTGCGACGTGGACAGTCTCTGAGAATATGATCTGGGCTGCCACACTCCCAGCACAATACACGTCCTTCAGGGTCACGAGTTGGTCTCCTTCCGCGTTGGTTGGATCCTCTGTCGGGTCCATGCTCTTGTTTTCTTGGTAGGGGTGGAGAATCGGCTCCACTACCTCTGACCATCACCCACTTTATCCCTGGCTGGTTGGTGATAGGGGGGAATTTTCCTGACCTTGGTAGACCATGGTGGGGGTGGAAGCAGCCTTCTCTTTAGCTTCAGCATCTTTTTCTCGGGCTGCAGCTTGCTTTTCTTGCTTCTGCTTTGCCTTCTGGAACGCTTTAACGACCGTGGTGGCATCATCAAAGGAAGCAGACCGGATTTCTGGACGGGTACTGAGGACGTCTTCCTTGAGTTTATCTTGGAGGCCATCAATAAAGGACTGTACCAACAGGGCGGCCTGAGTTTTTATGTGTGGGCTGTATCCTAGATCCTCAAAATGCATGAGGAGCCGGTTGGCATAGGTGTCAACAGACTCTCCTGGTTCCTGTTGGACGTCTTGAATGGACCCTGCTTGGTCAGACAGTCTGTCCTGTGCCCAGGCCTTCAATTGTTTCATGAATTCGAGGCCAGACTGATAGGTGGAGGGTGGGTCTGTGTCACGCTGTCTCTGCGTACCGGAGGTTAGGGGCCTAAGCTGACCCTAAGCTGGGGCCCTGACTAATCCCTCTACCTGGAGGTACTGTTAAAGGTACAGAGGTCCAGGCCGCCAGCGTAATCCCTACCTCCTGAGGATCCCTGAGCCTCAGTGATCTAGTCCTGAGAAGGACCCCGATCACAACAACAGGGAACGGGATAATATAAGCCCACACACAGTACTAGACGAACGAGACAGTACAAGGGGAAAATCAACAACCACCTTGCATACAAAACTACATCACAACAACAGAGGGAACACCAACGGGTAAGGAGATAAATGATAAAGCGAGGAAGGGAAAAAAACCACACACAAAGTACACTTCACTCCAAACTCCAAAATACCACAAGCCGCTCTGTTTGTCTGCCAGGAATGCTTTCACCGACACTTCCTTAGCAGACTGGCAGGTATTTGAAGGAATCTCATTACAGCAACATTAATTGCAGCTGGGCGAGGCTGGCCTGATCTAGCACAGAGAGAGGGAGAATTAACTCCCTCACTGCCGAAAAACACCCAGCACCAGAAACTCAGCTGTGAGAAGTCAGGCTGTGCAATCGCGACGATCTTCGTAGCGACACACCCGTGACAGTACCCCCCTTCTACGAGGGGCCTCCGGACCCTCAGGGCCGGGTTTATCTGGGTGAGTAGTGTGGAAGGCCCGAATTAATCGGTCTGCGTTAATATCCGACGCAGGAACCCACGTCCTCTCCTCAGGACCATACCCCCTCCAATGAACCAGGTACTGAAGGGACCGGCGATTCAGACGTGAATCGATGATTCTCGACACCTGAAACTCCAAGTTACCATTGACCACCACAGGAGGAGGAGGTAAAGGTGAAGGTATCACCGGCGCCACATACCTCTTAAGCAACGATCTGTGGAACACATTGTGAATTTTAAAAGTAGGAGGGAGGTCAAGACGGAATGCCACCGGATTAATTATAGAACTGATCTTGTATGGCCCGATGAACCTGGGACCCAGTTTCCATGAGGGAACCTTAAGTTTTATATTCTTGGTAGACAACCATACCAGATCGTTCACACTTAGGTCCGGACCAGACACTCTCCTCCTATCAGCCATACGTTTGTATCGGTTCCCCATAGTACTCAGATTATTCAGCACTCCTCTCCACACAGAAGCAAGTGACGACGAAAATCGTTCCTCCTCAGGAACCCCAGAAGACCCCCCCCTATTGAAAGTACAAAACTGGGGGTGAAAACCATATGCCCCAAAAAACGGGGACTTACCAGTGGACTCGCTCCGCCTATTATTTAGAGCAAACTCCGCCAGAGGCAAGAAAGAAGCCCAGTCCTCCTGGTTCTCTGACACAAAACACCGGAGATATGTCTCCAAGCTCTGGTTCAGACGCTTTGTCTGACCATTGGTCTGCGGATGAAAAGCCGATGAAAATGACAACTGCATCCCCCGCCGTGTACAAAATGCCTTCCAGAATTTGGACACAAACTGAGACCCCCGATCCGACACCACATCGGAGGGTACCCCGTGAAGCCTTACAATCTCCCCAATGAACACCTGCGCAAGAGTTTTAGAATTAGGAAGAGCGGGAAGAGCGATAAAATGTGCCATCTTGCTGAACCTGTCCACTACAACAAGTATGACTGTTTTACCCGAAGATGGCGGGAGGTCCGTAATGAAGTCCATAGACAGATGAGTCCACGGACGCTCCGGGATCTTCAAAGGTAAGAGGACCCCAGACGGACGGTATGTGGGGTCTTAGAGCGCGCACAAACCTTGCAGGACGTGACAAAAGTTACCACCTCCCTATGTAAGTTAGGCCACCAAAACCGACGCGAGAGGAGATCCTCAGTTGCTTTACTCCCTGGGTGTCCTGCCAAAGCTGAATTATGGTGTGCCTCGATCACCTTTTGTCACAACTGATTTGGAACAAACAGTCTCCCTGGAGGTCCTACAGGGCGTCCCCCTGAGCCTCCAATACCTCCTCCTCAAGCTCAGAGCATACTGCCGACACACCACCCCCCTCCTGAAGGATAGGAACCGGGTCCTCCGTATTCCCGGCCCCAGGGAAACTACGAGATAAGGCATCCGCCTTTACATTTTTTGACCCAGGACGATATGTGACGACAAAATTAAACCTGGTAAAAAATAATGACCACCTAGCTTGTCTGGGATTCAGACGTTTTGCAGACTCCAGATATAGCAGGTTCTTGTGATCGGTGATGACAGTGACCGGATGGACTGCCCCCTCCAAAAAATGGCGCCACTCCTCAAAAGCCAACTTAATGGCCAAGAGTTCCCTATTGCCGACATCGTAATTCCTCTCAGCGGACGACAGTTTTTTAGAGAAAAATGCGCACGGATGCCACTTACCAGGGGACGAACCTTGTGACAATACTGCTCCCACCCCTACCTCGGAAGCGTCTACCTCTACAATGAACGGCTGTGACGCATCAGGTTGAATAAGTAGGGGTGCCGAGGCAAAGCATTTTTTCAAGGAGGAGAATGCTTGACAAGCCTTGTCAGACCACCTAGAAAAATCCATCCCCTTTTTTGTCATGTCTGTGAGAGGTTTAACCATGGATGAGAAATTATGAATAAATTTCCGGTAATAATTAGCAAACCCCAGGAAACGTTGTAGAGCCTTAAGATTCTCTGGCAGATCCCACTCAAGAACTGCCCGCACTTTCCCAGGGTCCATACGAAAACCGGACGCTGAAACCAGAAAGCCTAAAAACTGGAGTTCCTGTACGGTGAATACACACTTTTCCCATTTGGCGTACAGTTTATTATCCCACAAGATCTGTAACACCTGCCTAACATGCTCATGATGAGACACAAGATCCGGCGAGTAAATTAAGATATCATCCAGATATATGACCACAAACTGTCCCACCAGGTGGTGAAAATGTCATTTACAAAGTGTTGGAACTGTCACGCTGTATAGCAGATATATATATATATATATATATATATATATATATATATATATATGTGATGACAGTAATCTATATCAAAAGGGCAACATACTATATAACATGCGCATAGATATATGATAACATAGAATTACCTGACAGAATGTCCAGTGGGTCAATACGGAATCCGTTATACGCTGTCTCCGGCTAGAGGGTGACCGGGTCTATGCTGACCCTAAACTGGGTCCTAACTAATCCCTCTACCTGGAGGTACTGTTAAAGGTACAGAGGTCCAGGCCACCAGCGTAAACCCTGTCTCCTATCAATCCCTGCCAACTGTAATCTAGTCCTAAGAAGGACCCTGATTACCACCAAAGGGAATGAACAGGTAACGGTTAATGAACAGAAAGACATACAAGAAAGACAAGAAATAAAGTAAATAAAGTCTTACATACAACACTCACACACAGTAGGAACACCTAAGGTCTCAGAGATAAACTATAAGCTATAAGAGTAAAAACAACTAAGGAGCTCTTAGCTTAAGTATTCTCAGAACCGATCCAGTCTGCTAGACTACATAAAGGCTTTCACCGGCATCTAACAAGCAGACTGGCAGGTATATGAAGGAATCTAATTAGAACATAATCAAAAGCAGCCGGGCGAGGCTGGACCTAGTCTTAGCAAAGAGCTAGGTAAAATTAACTCCCTCATTACCAAACACAAAGAAACAGCAACTCAGCTGTGAGAAGTCAGAGTGTGTAATCGCGACGATCCTTGTGGCGATACACCCATGACAGTACCCCCCCTCTACGAGGGGACTCCGGACCCTCAGGGCCAGGTCTGCCCGGGTGAGTTGTGTGAAAGGTCCGAACCAATCGATCTGCGTTAACATCAGACGCAGGGACCCACGTCCTCTCCACAGGACCATACCCCCTCCAATGAACCAAGTACTGAAGGGATCGGCGACTGAGACGTGAGTCAATGATTTTCGACCCATGAAATTCCACGTTATCATTGACCACCACTGAAGGCGGAGGTAGAGGTGACGGTATGACTGGTGCCACATACTTTTTAAGTAATGACTTGTGAAACACATTATGAATTTTAAACGTAGGAGGGAGGTCCAGACGAAATGCCACAGGATTAATTATGGAACTGATCCTGTACGGCCCGATGAATCTGGGACCCAACCTCCAGGAGGAAACTTTAAGTTTTATATTCCTGGTAGACAACCAAACTAGATCGTTCACCTTCAGATCTAGACCAGAAACTCTCCCCCTATCAGCCATCCGTTTGTAACGGTTCCCCGTAACCTTCAGTCTTAACCGATCTGGAACTATCAGTCTCCCTGGAAGTCCCACCGGGGCGTCCCCCTGAGCCCCCAATACCTCCCCCTCAAGCTCAGAGCATACAGCTGACACTACAACTCCCTCCTGAGGAATAGGAACCGGATCATCCGTCTTCCCGGCCCCTGGGAAAGTATGAGATAAGGCATCAGGAAGCAACTTTATTGAGCAGTCATATGCGCGATGAGGAGGTAACTCTTTACACCCCTCCTCTGAGAACATCTCCCCAAAGTCCTCCAGAAAAGGAGACAAAGTCCTAGGCACAACCGCACCGATGACCGTGCTCATGCAGTTATTCCTGCAAAATTCACCCCACTGGCTTATCTTTCCGGATTGCCAATCAATCACTGGGTTATGTTTAGCCAACCAAGGAAGTCCCAACACAATAGGAGTAGGTAGACCCTCCAACACATAACAAGACAATTGCTCTTTATGTCTTGCCCCTACTCGAAGATCTATGTTATGAACAGCTTGTACCAAGCTACCTTGACTGAGAGGTCTAGAATCAATAGAGACTATAGGGACCGGTTTGGCCAATACACTCAGTTGCATACCATGCACCTGGGCAAACCGAGCGTCCACCAGATTAGCCCCGGACCCACTATCAAGAAAAACAGAAATCCTCTCAGTTCTAGTACCAATCACCACCTCCGCAGGCACGAGAAACTGAGAGGGATTTGGGGACGAAATACACACTCCCAGGTTAACTCCTTTGCTCGAAGAGGCCCGGGATGGACACCCCCCAACAAAATGTCCCTCTCCCGCAAAAGAAACACCTTCTAGTCTTGCGGTGCACCGCCAATTCCTTCCTACAAAAAGATGTCCCTCCCAACTGCATGGGTTCCTCAGAACAGACCAGGGGAACCTCAGTATAAGGGACTTTAGTAGTAGGTGGAGTCATCACGGGAGGCGGAGTTACCTCGCGTCTTCCCCGAATTCGTCTATCCATGCGAATAGCGAGGGCCATAGCAGCCTCCAGTGATGGAGGAGAATCATACTGAGCCAACACATCTTTTAATTTGTCAGACAACCCTTGACAAAACTGGCTCCTAAGAGCTGGGTCATTCCACTGAGTATCTGTTGCCCATCTACGGAACTCAGAAGAATATTCCTCCGCTGGACGATTTCCTTGCCGTATTTTACGCAACTTTGTTTCAGCAAGGGAAACTCGATCCGGATCATCATATACCAGACCCAGGGCAGTAAAAAATCGATCCACTGACTGGAGATCTGGGGAGCCTGGAGGAATAGAGAACGCCCAAGATTGAGGGTCCCCTTGTAAGAGCGAGATAACAATTCCCACCCTCTGCTCTTCACTCCCAGATGACCGAGGCCGCAGCCGAAAGTACAATTTACATGCCTCCCGGAAAGTAAAAAATTTGTCCCGCCCACCAGTGAACCTGTCCGGGAGAGCAACCTTAGGTTCAGATCTGGTTTGCTCCGGGGGGAACAAAACCTTGGAGTTAATGTCTGCAAACTCCATGGACAACCCCTGCAACTGCCGGGCCAGCTGGGCTACTGGATCCATGACAGCTGGAGAGAATCTTTTGTATGGCCGGTTAAAATGTCACGCTGTATAGCAGATATATATATATGTGATGACAGTAATCTATATCAAAAGGGCAACATACAATATAACATGCGCATAGATATATGATAACATAGAATTACCTGACAGAAAGTCCAGTGGGTCAATACGGAATCCGTTATACGCTGTCTCCGGCTAGAGGGTGACCGGGTCTATGCTGACCCTAAACTGGGGTCCTAACTAATCCCTCTACCTGGAGGTACTGTTAAAGGTACAGAGGTCCAGGCCACCAGCGTAAACCCTGTCTCCTATCAATCCCTGCCAACTGTAATCTAGTCCTAAGAAGGACCCTGATTACCACCAAAGGGAATGAACAGGTAACGGTTAATGAACAGAAGGACATACAAGAAAGACAAGAAATAAAGTAAATAAAGTCTTACATACAACACTCACACACAGTAGGAACACCTAAGGTCTCAGAGATAAACTATAAGCTATAAGAGTAAAAACAACTAAGGAACTCTTAGCTTAAGTATTCTCAGAACCGATCCAGTCTGCTAGACTACATGAATGCTTTCACCGGCATTTAACAAGCAGACTGGCAGGTATATGAAGGAATCTAATTAGAACATAATCAAAAGCAGCCGGGCGAGGCTGGACCTAGTCTTAGCAAAGAGCTAGGTAAAATTAACTCCCTCATTACCAAACACAAAGAAACAGCAACTCAGCTGTGAGAAGTCAGAGTGTGTAATCGCGACGATCCTCGTGGCGATACACCCATGACAGTACCCCCCCCTCTACGAGGGGACTCCGGACCCTCAGGGCCAGGTCTGCCCGGGTGAGTTGTGTGAAAGGTCCGAACCAATCGATCTGCGTTAACATCAGACGCAAGGACCCACGTCCTCTCCACAGGACCATACCCCCTCCAATGAACCAAGTACTGAAGGGATCGGCGACTGAGACGTGAGTCAATGATTTTCGACCCATGAAATTCCACGTTATCATTGACCACCACTGAAGGAGGAGGTAGAGGTGACGGTATGACTGGTGCCACATACTTTTTAAGTAATGACTTGTGAAACACATTATGAATTTTAAACGTAGGAGGGAGGTCCAGACGAAATGCCACAGGATTAATTATGGAACTGATCCTGTACGGCCCGATGAATCTGGGACCCAACCTCCAGGAGGAAACTTTAAGTTTTATATTCCTGGTAGACAACCAAACCAGATCGTTCACCTTCAGATCTAGACCAGAAACTCTCCTCCTATCAGCCATCCGTTTGTAACGGTTCCCCGTAACCTTCAGTCTTAACCGATCTGGAACTATCAGTCTCCCTGGAAGTCCCACCGGGGCGTCCCCCTGAGCCCCCAATACCTCCCCCTCAAGCTCAGAGCATACAGCTGACACTACAACTCCCTCCTGAGGAATAGGAACCGGATCATCCGTCTTCCCGGCCCCTGGGAAAGTACGAGATAAGGCATCAGGAAGCAATTTTATTGAGCAGTCATATGCGCGATGAGGAGGTAACTCTTTACACCCCTATTCTGAGAACATCTCCCCAAAGTCCTCCAGAAAAGGAGACAAAGTCCTAGGCACAACCGCACCGATGACCGTGCTCATGCAGTTATTCCTGCAAAGTTCACCCCACTGGCTTATCTTTCCGGATTGCCAATCAATCACTGGGTTATGTTTAGCCAACCAAGGAAGTCCCAACACAATAGGAGTAGGTAGACCCTCCAACACATAACAAGACAATTGCTCTTTATGTACAGTCATGGCCAAAAGTTTTGAGAATGACACAAATATTATATTTTCACATGATCTGCTGCCCTCTGGTTTTTATGTGTGTTTGACAGATGTTTTTATCACAGACAGAAATATAATAATTGCAAACATATGAGTAACAAAAGCTTATATTGACAGTTAGAATGAGTTAATGCAGCAAGTCAATATTTGCAGTGTTGACCCTTATTCTTCAGGACCTCTGCAATTCTCCCTGGCATGCTCTCAATCAACTTCTGGACCAAATCCTGACTGATAGCAGTCCATTCTTGCACAATCAATGCTTTCATTTTGTCAGAATTTTTAGGTTTTTGTTTGTCCACCCGTCTCTTGATGATTGACCACAAGTTCTCAATGGGATTAAGATCTGGGGAGTTTCCAGGCCATGGACCCAAAATCTCTATGTTTTGTTCCCTGAGCCATTTAGTTATCACCTTTGCTTTATGGCAAGGTGCTCATCATGCTGGAAAAGGCATTGTTGATCGCCAAACTGCTCTTGGAGGGTTGGGAGAAATTGCTCTTGGAGGACATTCTGGTACCATTCTTTATTCATGGCT
The DNA here is from genome assembly GCA_033576555.1 of Oophaga sylvatica. Classification (NCBI taxonomy): domain Eukaryota; kingdom Metazoa; phylum Chordata; class Amphibia; order Anura; family Dendrobatidae; genus Oophaga; species Oophaga sylvatica. Next base: position 147,549,227 of record JARQOD010000006.1, on the reverse strand, counting down.
GTGTTTTTAGGCAAGACTGTGAGAGAACCGATTCCCTTGGCTGAGAAGCAACCCCACACATGAATGGTTTCAGGATGCTTAACAGTTGGCATGAGACAAGACTGGTGGTAGCGCTCACCTTGTCTTCTCCGAATGAGGCGTTTTCCTGATGTCCCAAACAATCGAAAAGGGGATTCATCAGAGAAAATAACTTTACCCCAGTCCTCAGCAGTCCACTGCCTGTACCTTTTGCAGAATATCAGTCTGTCCATGATGTTTTTTCTGGAGAGAAGTGGCTTCTTTGCTGCCCTCCTTGAGACCAGGCCTTGCTCCAAGAGTCTCCGCCTCACAGTGCGTGCAGATGCATTCACACCTGCCTGCTGCCATTCCTGAGCAAGCTCTGCACTGCTGGTAGCCCGATCCCGCAGCTGAAACACTTTTAAGAGACGGTCCTGGCGCTTGCTGGTCTTTCTTGGGCGCCCTGGAGCCTTTTTGGCAACAATGGAACCTCTCTCCTTGAAGTTCTTGATGATGCGATAGATTGTTGACTGAGGTGCAATCTTTCTAGCTGTGATACTCTTCCCTGTTAGGCCATTTTTGTGTATTGCAATGATGACTGCACGTGTTTCTTTAGAGATAACCATGGTTAACAGAAGAGAAACAATGATGCCAAGCACCAGCCTCCTTTTAAAGTGTCCAGTGGTGTCATTCTTACTTAATCATGACAGATTGATCTCCAGCCATGTCCTCATCAACATCCACACCTTTGTTAATGGAGCAATCACTGAAAAGAGGTTAGCTGGTCCTTTTAAGGCAGGGCTGCAATAATGTTGAAATGTGTTTTGGGGATAAAGTTCATTTTCTAGCCAAATATTGACTTTGCAAGATGTTGCTGTTAAGCTGATCACTCTTTATAACATTCTGGAGTATATGCAAATTGCCATTAGAAAAAGTGAAGCAGTAGACTTTGTAAAAAATAATATTTGTGTCATTCTCAAAACTTTTGGCCATGACTGTATTGCCCCTACTCGAAGATCTATGTTATGAACCGCTTGTACCAAGCTACCTTGACCGAGAGGTCTAGAATCAATAGAGACTATAGGGACCGGTTTGGCCAATACACTCAGTTGCATACCATGCACCTGGGCAAACCGAGCGTCCACCAGATTAGCCCCGGACCCACTATCAAGAAAAACAGAAATCCTCTCAGTTCTAGTACCAATCACCACCTCCGCAGGCACGAGAAACTGAGAGGGATTTGGGGACGAAATACACACTCCCAGGTTAACTCCTTTGCTCAAAGAGGCCCGGGATGGACACCCCCCAACAAAATGTCCCTCTCTCCCGCAAAAGAAACACCTTCTAGTCTTGCGGTGCACCGCCGATTCCCTCCTACAAAAAGATGTCCCTCCCAACTGCATGGGTTCCTCAGAACAGACCAGGGGAACCTCAGTATAAGGGACTTTAGTAGTAGGTGGAGTCATCACGGGAGGCGGAGTTACCTCGCGTCTTCCCCGAATTCGTCTATCAATGCGAATAGCGAGGGCCATAGCAGCCTCCAGTGATGGAGGAGAATCATACTGAGCCAACACATCTTTTAATTTGTCAGACAACCCTTGACAAAACTGGCTCCTAAGAGCTGGGTCATTCCACTGAGTATCTGTTGCCCATCTACGGAACTCAGAAGAATATTCCTCCGCTGGACGATTTCCTTGCCGTATTTTACGTAACTTTGTTTCAGCAAGGGAAACTCGATCCGGATCATCATATACCAGACCCAGGGCAGTAAAAAATCGATCCACTGACTGGAGATCTGGGGAGCCTGGAGGAATAGAGAACGCCCAAGATTGAGGGTCCCCTTGTAAGAGCGAGATAACAATTCCCACCCTCTGCTCTTCACTCCCAGATGACCGAGGCCGCAGCCGAAAGTACAATTTACATGCCTCCCGGAAAGAAAAAATTTGTCCCGCCCACCAGTGAACCTGTCCGGGAGAGCAACCTTAGGTTCAGATCTGGTTTGCTCCGGGGGAGACAAAACCTTGGACTTAATGTCTGCCAACTCCATGGACAACCCCTGCAACTGCCGGGCCAGCTGGGCTACTGGATCCATGACAGCTGGGGAGAATCTTTAGTATGGGCCGGTGAAAATGTCACGCTGTATAGCAGATATATATATATATATATATATATATATGTGATGACAGTAATCTATATCAAAAGGGCAACATACTATATAACATGCGCATAGATATATGATAACATAGAATTACCTGACAGAATGTCCAGTGGGTCAATACGGAATCCGTTATACGCTGTCTCCGGCTAGAGGGTGACCGGGGTCTATGCTGACCCTAAACTGGGGTCCTAACTAATCCCTCTACCTGGAGGTACTGTTAAAGGTACAGAGGTCCAGGCCACCAGCGTAAACCCTGTCTCCTATCAATCCCTGCCAACTGTAATCTAGTCCTAAGAAGGACCCTGATTACCACCAAAGGGAATGAACAGGTAACGGTTAATGAACAGAAGGACATACAAGAAAGACAAGAAATAAAGTAAATAAAGTCTTACATACAACACTCACACACAATAGGAACACCTAAGGTCTCAGAGATAAACTATAAGCTATAAGAGTAAAAACAACTAAGGAACTCTTAGCTTAAGTATTCTCAGAACCGATCCAGTCTGCTAGACTACATGAATGCTTTCACCGGCATCTAACAAGTAGACTGGCAGGTATATGAAGGAATCTAATTAGAACATAATCAAAAGCAGCCGGGCGAGGCTGGACCTAGTCTTAGCAAAGAGCTAGGTAAAATTAACTCCCTCATTACCAAACACAAAGAAACAGCAACTCAGCTGTGAGAAGTCAGAGTGTGTAATCGCGACGATCCTTGTGGCGATACACCCATGACAGGAACACCGCCGGGGCATTAGTCAGACCGAATGGCATGACAAGGTTCTCATAATGCCCCTCTGGAGTGTTAAACGCCGTCTTCCACTCATCCCCCTCCTTCATCCTAATCAGATTGTGCGCCCCCCTGAGATCCAACTTAGAGAACCATTTGGTGCCCTCGATCTGATTGAAGAGATCGAGAATAAGTGGGAGCGGATACGGATCTCGGACCGTAATCCGATTAAGTTCACGGAAATCCAGGCAAGGGCGTAGGCCTCCATCTTTCTTCTTCACAAAGAAGAACCCCGCGGCCACCGGGGAAGATGAAGGTCTAATATGCCCCTTTGCCAGACTTTCAGCAATATAATCCTTCATGGCCTGCCTCTCAGGACCAGATAGGTTATACAACCTAGATTTAGGTAACTTGGCCTCAGGGAGCAGTTTTACAGAACAGTCATACACGCGATGAGGAGGTAGTTCCTGACACCCTTTCTCCTCAAAATCCGCCAGAAATGGAGGTAAGACCCTAGGAGTGAGCGCACCGATAACCGTATTCATGCAGTTTTTATTACAGAATTCACTCCATTGGCTTATCTCTCTGGATTGCCAATCAATAACTGGGTTATGCTTAGTTAACCAAGGAAGGCCCAACACTATAGGAGTGGGAAGACCCTCCAACACGTAACAAGACAACAGTTCTTTATGTATCGCCCCCACTTGAAGTTTTACGTTATGCACAGCTTGCAAAAAACTTCCCTGACCGAGAGGTCTGGCGTCGATCGAGAATATGGGGATGGGTTTAGCCAACACACTCAGTTGCATACCTTGAACCCGGGCAAACCGAGCGTCCACCAGATTAGCCCCGGCCCCACTATCCAGAAGAACAGATATCCTCTCAGTTCTCGCACCCACCACCACCTCCGCCGGTACGAGAAACTGAGACGAACTTAGGGACGAAATACTTACTCCCAGATTGCCGTCCACCACACAACCTGGGATCAATAGTTTTCCGACGACCCTTTACTCTGCAAAGGACGGGATGGACACCCCCCAATAAAATGTCCCTTTTTCCCACAGAAGAAACAACTTCCTGTTTTGTGGCACCCCGCCGGTCCCCTCCCCCGAAATGATGTCCCTCCTAATTGCATAGGCTCCTCTGGACTGACCAGGGGAACCTCCATATAAGGGACCCTTGAGGAAGGTGGAGTCATCACAGGGGGCGGAGTTACCCCGCACCTCTCCCGAAGTCGTCTGTCAATACGAATAGCAAGGGCCATAGCGGCTTCCAGTGACGCGGGAGGGTCATACTGTGCCAATACATCCTTTAATTTGTCCGATAAACCTTGACAAAACTGGCTCCTAAGAGCCGGGTCATTCCACTGGGTGTCCGTGGCCCACCTACGGAACTCCGAACAGAATTCCTCCGCCGGACGATCTCCCTGCTGGATCCTACGTAACTTAGATTCAGCAAGGGAGATCCGATCCGGGTCATCATATACAAGACCCAGAGCTGCAAAAAACCTATCCACTGACTGGAGAGCCGGGGAGCCCGGGGGAAGGGAGAACGCCCATGATTGTGGGTCCCCTTGTAGGAGCGAGATGACAATTCCCACCCTTTGCTCATCACTCCCCGATGACTGTGGCCGTAGCCGAAAGTACAATTTACATGCCTCCCGAAAAACAAAAAACTTGTCCCGCCCCCCAGTGAACCTGTCAGGGAGAGCTACTTTAGGTTCTGGTCCGGCTTGCTCCGGGGGGTACAAAACCTTGGACTTAACGTCCGCCAGCTCCATGGACAAACTCTGAAACTTGCGTGCAAGACTGGCTACTGGATCCATGGTAGCTGGAGAGAATCTTTTGTCGGTCGGTGAAAATGTCACGCTGTCTCTGCGTACCGGAGGTTAGGGGCCTAAGCTGACCCTAAGCTGGGGCCCTGACTAATCCCTCTACCTGGAGGTACTGTTAAAGGTACAGAGGTCCAGGCCGCCAGCGTAATCCCTACCTCCTGAGGATCCCTGAGCCTCAGTGATCTAGTCCTGAGAAGGACCCCGATCACAACAACAGGGAACGGGATAATATAAGCCCACACACAGTACTAGACGAACGAGACAGTACAAGGGGAAAATCAACAACCACCTTGCATACAAAACTACATCACAACAACAGAGGGAACACCAACGGGTAAGGAGATAAATGATAAAGCGAGGAAGGGAAAAAACCACACACAAAGTACACTTCACTCCAAACTCCAAAATACCACAAGCCGCTCTGTTTGTCTGCCAGGAATGCTTTCACCGACACTTCCATAGCAGACTGGCAGGTATTTGAAGGAATCTCATTACAGCAACATTAATTGCAGCTGGGCGAGGCTGGCCTGATCTAGCACAGAGAGAGGGAGAATTAACTCCCTCGCTGCCGAAAAACACCCAGCACCAGAAACTCAGCTGTGAGAAGTCAGGCTGTGCAATCGCGACGATCTTCGTAGCGACACACCCGTGACAGTCTGCCTTGCTAGGGTCCAATGCCTTTTGAATGGTGGGTAGGAATGATTCTTTGGTTTTCACAGAGGTGATGCCTGAAAAGTCGGCCCAGGTAGCCCCGTACACACTGCGGGTGACATCCAGACATCGTACATACTGCATAGGATGCTTGTCAGGGTCTGGCAATCTGCTGACTATAGACTCCACTTGGGTGGGAGTGAAAGGTTGATACTTGATTTCTCCCAATGGGCCAGGGACAGTACGGGTCGGGTCTTCTGATGTCTGGCCCTGAGGTGAGGCTAATAATGGTGATAGAGGTTGAGCTGGTGGTGGAGGTGGTGGAAGTTGTGCTTGAGGTTGATGATTACTTTGAACGGGCCCTTGTGGAAGGGCGGCATAATTGGGGTCATTTGTTGGATGGCCAGAGGCATGGCTTTGTGAACTGCTGGGCTCCGCGTGCAGACGATTCTGACAGAATCTAGTTCATGATCTATGGTGTGCAACCCATCTTTCAGAGAGGAGACGTGCTCCTGCATGCAGGGACCAAGGGGATATCCAAAAGCACCTGAGGATATGAGTGGGATGGACAGAGTGCGTCTAGTCATCACTTGGGGATGGATCCATCCAGCAAAGGTCAGTACAGAGCGTAGGGTTGATTCCAGTACCATTTGCGACCGTCCGGCATCCCTTGGGTCATAGACCGGGCCTACAGCGTGTATCACAACATCAGAAGGGAGATTGCCTGCTCGGGTCACCGCAGCCTGTCCAGGCGGGATGGGGCCATGCACTGATATGTGGGATATGCAGTCCGCGACCAAGTCCGGTCCTGCAGCCGCTTCGAGAGCACGGGCCAAGCCTCCCAGGTTCTGGAGATTGGAATTGGCTGGGTTTACTATGGCCCCCACTTGGTGGGTGAGAACATCCCCGTACCCAATGGACAGTGTGACAGGACATCCATCAGGGCGGACATAATCCTGTGAGTGACAACGGGTCCAGACCTCATACCCTACTTGTGGTACAGGGGCTAGCAAAGGTCTGGAGGTGGGTGCGGGGTGGAGGTAGACCATTCAGCCTTCTGGAGTGGAGGAGGGAGGGACCTAGGTATGGGTGGCTCCAAAGTTGCAGGGGGCAGGGAGGGAAACGGAGGTGTGGGTAGGGGTAGGTCCTGTGGACTGGGAGACCACCCTCTTTGGGGTCCTTGATCATCTGGGTCGATGGCACCCCGTCTCCGGAGTACAACTTGGCGGATGTCCTCCTGGAATTGTGGGGAGCTCATATACTGTGAGGGGTCCGGAGCCCCTGGCGGAGGAGGTGGAGGGCTCGTGGGAGGAGGTGGTATCCCGCGATCCGCAGCGACCTGCGCTCTTGTCCTGACTAGGTAGACAGGAACCGGTGTACCTGGAAGGGCAGGGGCATGTGCCATTGTTGTATCAATGTCTGTGGGGTTTGCTGGCTGATAGTAGGCCCCTGTTGGCGTTATCAAGAGATATAGGCCTGACTGGGAGCTTCCAGGTGTCCCAAGATGGCTGCCAGAGGAAGTGGGGTGTTGGCTGTTTCCGGGTGTCCCAAGATGGCTGCCGGGTGTAGCAAGATGGCCGCTGGAGGAAGGGGAGGGACCATTTACGGGTGTGCCAAGATGGCTGCCAGGGGAAGTGGGAGGGGCGTTGTTTCCGGGTGTAGCGGGAGGGGCATTTCCCGGTGGGGGCCAGGGGCGGGGAGCCCCAAAAACACGACAGGACTCCGCCCAGGGCGGGTTCTGTTCACCGCACACTTGACACACCCATCCTTCTGGTGCTCTGAAATCAGCGCCATTATAGGGTGGTGGCTGGGGCGCACTGGGCACAGTGACAGGCATAAGGGGTCTGACGGCCATTTTAGTTACATCAACAAGATCACATTCTGAGCATTTCACATATCCAAACAAAGGCTTAGCATCTTCTGATCCTCCTGCACCATCTACTTCCTTCCAGCCCTCAACTTTCAAATCATTTGCTACTCTGAGATGTGCCTGAGCCTGATGCAGGAGTCCCTCATCACTTAGCATTCCTTTCTTCTGACTTACATAATCTTTCCACACTGAAGGCTGGAGTCTCCCTGTACTGGGCAGACCCATCATCTTATACAAACTCCTCACACCTCTGACAGCCTTCTTGCCTGCCCGTGACTCAACCAATTCCACAACTCCCAAAGCACCACCCTCTAACTTGTGGGGTTTTTCTGATTTAAACATGCGCATCATGATGTTAACAGAGTGCAATGATCTGTCGCGACTCAGACCACCGGCGTCACTTGCAGGTCACCACCCGTCAATACAGAGTCCCCGCTCTATATACTGACAAGACAAAAGAGCCCTACTCTATTCTGTCCCTTCCCTAACTGTGGATGGTGAGTTTACAGCACAATTCGCTGTGACACTCTACACAGCACAGAGTCCCCGCTCTATGCACTGACACTGGGGCTTCTCCTAATGAGGCTTCCCGTGTTAGACAAAGAGCCCTGCTCAATTTGTCACTTCTCAGACGAAGAGCCCTGGCTCAATTCGCCACTGATAAGAAAGAGAGCACTCCTCAATCTGTCTTCTTGAGAAATTTGATTATGCGCACCCCTACCACAATTGTCTACAAGATACTAGAAATTTGGACACTTTCAAATTGTCACGGGAGGCAACTATCTAAGACGGAAGTGCTGAACACGAGTACGCGCAGGCACGCGACGTCACTCGTTATGAGGTACAGTGACCGGAGGAGGAGGAAGTGGTGCACACGAGTACGCGCAGGCACGCGACGTCACTCGGTCTGACAGTGCTGGTTCGGGACGTGGCGTAGGATCGCTCACGGTCTCACCACTCAACCGGTCACCCACTCAGACCCAAACAGACAGCACAATAGGGCCTCACAGTGACTGAGACACAGGCAAGTGGGACACATATACAGGATATATGATCTCAACTTACCGTGTTCTGAAGGCTGCAGTCCTCGAAGTCAGTCACCGCGGGCACCACCGGGGAGTCCCTGGGCGGGTCTGGCGGGCAGCGAGCCGTTGGCCACGCCCCACGTTGGGCGCCAATTGACGGTGTCGTCTCGTCAATCACTCGCCCTCCAGTCACTCCAAATTTAGGCTAAGAGCATGAGTCGACTTATCAAAGAATGAGTCAGACAATCAAGCTGGTTCAAACTTAGAGCACGCTCAGGAGGGTACTAGCAGGCACCGATCTCAGCAATGTTCTGCTTCATTTCCGCATACACGAGATTATATAGCCAAAACACATCATACGATGTCATACGTAGCAAACAGGATAACAGGGTGGGGTAAAGGGTAAAACAGTATATTGCTAACACCTGCAAGCGTGGGCAAACGATATATGTCTAGCATCTTCCATCTCTGATTGGTTAGGTCTTATTCAAGCAGGCTGTAAATGTAACGGCAGGAAAAATGTAGCCGCGTGGGCACAGTTCTATGTCTATATGATATTCAGCAGATATAACATTTCATGTAAAGTTCAGCCGCTGTAACACTTCTTGTTGTGGTCTTGTTCAGCCGTTGTGACATTTCCTCAGAGGAAACAGGTGTGGGTGTCGGTTGATGCTGGTGCCTTCTTAGCTCAAGCTTTGTTTCTGATATATCTGATATAATACTCGACAAAGAAAAACTTATTGTTTTCAAAATGGCAGCGATGAAACAAAATGGAAGCGAAGCATAACAGCATAGGAATATTTACCTTGACAGAATAATCGGAACAGTATAACAGTCTCATTTAACCCCTCAATCCCTCTCTCCCCTCCCCCGCCCCTTCCAACAGTTTCTCCATTTCTTTTTCTTTATTAAGACAGAAAGCATAGGTAAGAAAATATACTTCCATGATATATATACGCCATGATAAGGATCCAACAAAAGGAAAGGTATCACATACAAAGAATGGTGAATAAAATACATTACATGTTAAAGATCTCATCTCTTACAATCCTTTATATTGCATCCAGGGCGCCCATATTTTTTCATGCGTGTTCAGTTTACCCCTTTTTTCATAAAGTGTATAATATGCTTTACTCTTTCAGAGAATTCCTCAAGACTAGTCCAATTTCTTGTGATTAATTTCCTAGCACAATAAAGTAATCTAGCAATAGCTATTTTACTATTATTATCAATTAAGATTTATTCCACATAGCCTAGCAACCACGTAACGGGATCTCCAGAGACTTCACATCAATACGCCCCTTCAATCATATTAATTATTCCAGACCAAAACGTTAAGAGCCTAGGACACTCCCACATCACATGGAATATACCCGCCATATCTATATTACATCTTGGACATTCCGAGTTTCCCCTCAGCCCCATTTTGTGCATTATTAACGGTGACCTATATACTCTATGAATTACATAAATGTGTGATAATCTTGCAGGTTCGCTCATAGAGAGTTTGGGTATATACTCCAATATAGTTTCCCATATGTCATCTCCTATATTTCCCACTTCTTCTTCCCATTTATGCTTAGCTTTCAATGGAAACCCCAGAAGAAATGTATGCATCAAATCTCTGTACGTGCTTGAAATTACCCCCCTAGTGGTTCCTTCTTGACAGATGTACTCCAGAACTAAATCCGTCTCTACTACCTGTCTCTGTTGTGCTCTCTGGGTTCTAATTGCATGTTTAATCTGCCAATAACTGTGCCATTCTGTGCTTGGCAATAGGAACTCATTTTGTAACTGCGGGAAAGGTTTAATTTCTTTCCCTTCCATTATTTGAAACATATACCTAATTCCTCTTTCTGTCCATTCTCGTATAGTACCTATTTTCTTTATCTCCGGCAAATTGCTATTATTCCATATAGGTGTAAATTTAGTTAGTCCTGTTACTCCTCTCACCTTTTTTATTGTGTTCCAGATTTTGTCTATGAGTTCTAGCATGGGCATTTCCCCCCCCAGTCTTTTAACGTTACCTCCCTCCAATCCCTCTAATATCAGCCTATCCCCCGTACAGTGCTCCAACATTCTTTTAACAGAACCACCAGACCCATATCATAACCACTCCCTAAAGTGCTGACTCTGAGCAGCTAGAAAATATATTTCTGGGTTTGGCAGTGCCGTTCCACCTTCATCTTTAGGTCTCTGAAGGATTTCCAACTTTATTCTTGCCGGTTTCTTCCCCCATACCAACGCTCTAATCATCACATTCAAAGACTTAAACCTATTTTTAGATATCCAGACAGGCGCATTATGTAAAATATATAATAGTTTAGGCATCAGGATCATTTTAAAAAGGTTTATACTTCTCACCACCTTTAAATGTAGTTTATTCCACATCTCTATTTTGATTTTTAATTTTTGAAGTAATGGCATCAAATTAATATTAAGGTACTCTGAGATCGGCAAGGAAATCTGTATCCCCAGATCTTTTAAGATCTCTTTACACTGTAATTTGTTGACTTCAATATCTCTATCAGTCCACTCCACTCCCCTATCTACTTTAAACAGAACTGATTTGGACCAGTTAATCCTAAACCCAGATATGACCCCAAACCTTTCGATTATCTGCATGGCACAACTCAGTGATTCGGACGGATACCCCAGGAATAATAACAGGTCGTCTGCATACAGAGCAATTTTTTCCCCTATTACCCCATGCTTAAATCCTTGAATTCCCCGATTCCCCCTAATAACTGCAGCTAATGGTTCAATTGCTACGGCATAGAGAAGCGGCGACAGTGGACATCCCTGTCTGGTTCTCTGTTCAAAAGAAAAGATGGAGAAATCGCTCCGTTAACTATAACTTTAGCAATAGGTTGAGAGTCAAGCAGTTGCACTCATTCTATAAATCGGGGCTCAAACCCAAATTTTTTCATGACTCTCCATAGGTATTCCCATTGTACACTGTCGAACGCCTTTTGGGCATCTAGTGAGGCGATCACTCTGCGACCCGAATTATCAGCTTGTATTTGGAGATTAAGGTATAACCTCCTTATATTACCCGCTGTAGATCTATTAGGCATGAATCCCACCTGATCTGGATGTATCAAGGAAGAAATGACCCCAGTCAGCCGATTAGCTAAAATTTTTGCCAAAATTTTAATATCCACCATTAATAGTGAGATTGGTCTATATGATTTGGGTATTCTGGGGTCCTTTTCCTCCTTGGGAATCAATACTATCATCGCTTCCCTCATAAAGGCCGGCAGCAACTTTTTCTCTTTAGCTTCTTCAAATACTTTCAATAATTTAGGTAGCAACAGTTTATAATAATAATAATCTTTATTTTTATATAGCGCTAACATATTCCGCAGCGCTTTACAGTTTGCACACATTATCATCACTGTCCCCGATGGGGCTCACAATCTAGATTCCCTATCAGTATGTTTTTGGAGTGTGGGAGGAAACCGGAGAAAACCCACGCAAACACGGGGAGAACATACAAACTCCTTGTAGATGTTGTCCTAGGTGGGATTCGAACCCAGGACCCCAGCGTTGCAAGGCTGTAGTGCTATCCACTGAGCCACCAAACAGTTCTGCAAATTGTTTATAGATTTCTGATGGTAAGCCATCTAACCCAGGGGATTTCTCATTGGCCATGCCATGCAGCGCAATCTCCATCTCTTCCACAGTAATGGGAGAGTCCAGTCTGTCCTTATTCTCATTACTTAATTTAGGGAGCGACCCCAGCCCCAAGAATTTATCTACCTCTTCATTTCCTGCATTCTCCTCTGATGAATATAAAGTTTTATAGAAGTCACAAAAAATTATTCAATATCCCTTCTAAGTCATTTACATTCTTCCCTTTTCCATTTACCATATTATAAATAAATGAATTACTCCTTTGTGCCGAGGCAATAACAGATAAAAGATGTCCCACTTTCTCCCCTTCAGCATAAAACCTGTCTTTTTGGAACGCCTGTCTTCTAGTCATTTTACCTAGTAAGACGTTATTAATCTGTTCCTGAGCTTCCCTCAGGCCCCGTTGTGTTTCAGGTGTATCATTATGAATTACCTCTTCCTCCGCTCTCCCCAGTGCTTCCAATTTTTCAATTTCCTCTTTTTTAGTTTGTGTTTTACGCCTACAGATGTCTCTAAATAACAACCCTCTAAGAAAGGCCTTCATCGCATCCCATTCCACTAGTTTATCTGTGCTCCCATCATTATGAGTAAAAAATTCTTCTCTTTCCCAATCCCTTAAACGTTAAGGTATTGTATCCAAACAAGATGTATTTTCCATCCTTCCCTAACTATTCCTTTCTGTGACCCATATCCAATAGTCACCATAACTGGACTATGATCAGAAATCACTCTGGGAAGATATTGTATCATGGCGTCCGCCAATCCATCTGCTAGTGCCAAATCAATCCGTGACAGTGTGCCATATGATGTGGAATGACATGAATAACACCTTTTCCCTTCATTCCTAACCCTCCATGCATCAATCAGACCAATTTCTTTAATAAAGTTACCAAAGACTGTATTGGTGCTGCCTTGTACATTTGGCTGTCTCTTATTTCTATCCCAGAAGATATCTACCACATTATTAAAATCTCCCACCATCAGCAGCGGCATTCCTCCACTTCTTTTAGCATACTCCCTCATCACCCTTCCCCAATTCCCCCTTTCTTCCTCCTCTCCTTGCATGCTCTCTAAGAGCCATGGGTTTTTCGCTCCCGATCCGATCTTCCAGAAATAGCACCTCCCTCCTGCCAACTTTTTACTATCTCCACACTTACCAAGTTTTTCACTCTACTCTCGTTATCTCTCTCCCCCTCGCACCGTGCACTCCTATATTTCCCCCACCACAATTTGTCTCACTGTAAGTGCAAAAAGAAAAGTTATAACTACATATAATATACATTAATATAACACATCTGTGGTTACAAACGATATTCATCTCCGCCATGCCCTCCGCCAGGGCTATATATATGAAGTTCAAATATTTTGTATCGATCCCTTTCTCTTTCAATCAATACTAGTCCACCAGTAATGATTGGATCCCTTTCAGAACCAAAAAATTAAAAAAAATTAAAGTTATGGAGGTGGAATTCAGAAGTTAAAAACTCTTCACTTCTAGTCCCATATTCAAGATCATATATGTGCTTGCACACTTTGTGTTATGGGTGTCTCCACCCCAGTCCATCCATACTGATTATCAATTGTTTTCTGTAAACTAGAAAGGTATCTGTGTACTAAATGTCCTCAGCCGACTGCTCCATTAAGCAGTATTCTTAAATTCCATGACCGTCTCTCAGTCTTTGGCATGTAAAGACGTAGCATTAACATCAATCCAATTTGTTGCCTCCTCAGGATCCGTTAAAAAAGAAAACTTTATCCAAGTCCGCCACTCGCAGTTTAGCAGGGAACATCATTGAATATTTGGCACCTAATTCTCTCAGGCGTCTTTTTACCCCTCCAAACTGCATTAGTTGCTTCTGTACGGCTATCGAATCAGGATATATACCAATACGTTGGCCGTTCATTGTAATCTCCTCCGATTCTCTTGCTTTGCGAATAATGATATCTCTGTCCTTATAATGAAGTAGCTTTGCAATAATAACACGTGGATTATTACCTGGGGGTTGTGGTTGCATTATTGCTCTATGCGCCCGATCCACTGCATAAAATTTAGTGAGAGAGTCTGCTCCGATCTGATCTCTCAGCCACTTCTCAACAAATTCAGTGGGATTCCTCCCCTCAGTCTTTTCCGGGAGACCCACTGTTAGGGGTCTAGTTCCCACTTCGGCACAAGGGGAATCTCGAGCCATTCCGACTGCGGTATACCATAGGATGCTCAAGTTCGGAAGCATCCCTGCTTCTTCTTTTCTAAGACCTTTACACCAGCAGAGAGGAATTATTCCATCGGAGACAGGGAGTTGCTGGCTATGAAGTTGGCCTTCTCTGAGTGGAGACATCTTCTGGAGGGGGCTCGTTTTCCCTCCCAAGTCTTCACCGACCACAAAAACTTGGTATATTTGCAAACGGCTCAGCGGCTAAATTCTCGCCAGGCCAGATGGTCCCTATTCTTCTCTCGGTTCCACTTCACCCTCCATTTTCTCTCCGGTGAGAAGAATGTTTGGGCCGACCGACGCTCTCTCTCGCTCCTTAGTGTCATCAGAGGAGGAGGATGAGGAGCCTCGGCTTATTGTCCACGAAGAGAGCCTGAGAACTGTAGCCCCAGTTTTGCTAGAGTCTGTGCCTCCGGGCAAGACTTTTGTTCCCACTAATTTGCGACCGGAGGTACTCTCTTGGGCACACTCGTTCAGGGTGGGTGGACACTTTGGGGCAAAGAGGACATCTGAGTTATTGGCGAGGACATATTGGTGGCCACATATGGTCCATGACGTCAGGGAGTATGTTCAGGCGTGTGTCTCCTGCGCCAGGAACAAGTCCCCTCGACAACGGCCAGCTGGGTTACTTTTTCCTTTGCCGGTGGCAGACAGGCCCTGGGAGATGGTCGGGATGGACTTTATGGTGGACTTACCCAAGTCTCGGGGTAGCACTATCATTTGGGTGATCACCGACCACTTCTCCAAAATGGTGCACTTAGGCTACTTTCACACTTGCGTTTTTTAGCGCTGCGTATCGAGCGCACATAAAACGCATGAAAAAAACGCGTGCAAACGCGTGTAATCGCTGCGATATTTTGCAGTCGAAGAGTTCGCATTGCTTTTAAAAAACGCAGCGATTGTAAGCAATTGTATGCGATTTCAAGCGTTTTTGTATGTGTTGTGAGACAGTGAGAGTATGGGTGTTGAATGGGGTGTACATTTCACCTAGATACTGTGCTGACTGGTATAAGGGAAATGTATGGCTTTGTAAACCTAGTGGTAGAGAAAGGTCACTACACCTTACATTCATTACACACTTGCAGCTCAGGCCTGAAACTACTCAGGTGTTAATTAGGAGACCAGAAGTAGGTGTCTGCGAACACAGTCAGAGAGCTCGCTTCGTCTGGACACAGGAGGGGTCCAGGCACAGAAGGTGTCTCCAGGAGTTTGAGCTATCTCAGTCTGGGTGCTCGATGTACCCCGGACACAGGAGTAGTCTCTGTGAGAATCCATGCGGATAGCAGCTGAATAGGAGGGGAGCTCTCTCAAGTCTGGACGTTGAAGGTGCCTTCAGACACAAGGAGGAGACTCTGTGAACCTCAATGCTGGTAAATGCTGGTAAATGCTGGTAAATGCTGAACATATGTGTTGTTTTGGCCCCGGCTGGTAGAGTCGGGACCCGGATAGATAGGGAAATCTATCTAAGTGTAGTAAGTGGCTAGACAAGCCTAGGTCTTCTGTTTATGATTTGTTTTATATCTGTTTGCTGTGGACTTTAATAAAGCTGGTTGCGGCCAGTTTTCACCAGAACTGCTGTCTGAATGAACTGTTTCCGTGCCACTCTGTCTACCCGGACGGCGATCCCAGAGCTATATCCCCTGAAAAGCTTACAATTGGCAGAGAATGCTGGGGCAGCACAGTGGCTGATACAATTAGTGCTAGAATGTGTGTGCAGCACAGTGGTTGATACAATTGGTGCTGGAATGTGCGTGCAGCACAGTGGCTTAGAGACAGCAATAAAGGTGAAGTCTGTTGAAGCAGCAGCAGAGAAAAAAAAAAAAGTGTGTCAGCAAAAACGTCTGATTGGAGCAGTCTTAAAGAGACAGTAGCCCTAATAGAGTTTGCAAAAGAAAAAAAAAAAAGTGTGTCTGCACAGCAAAGCTGAACTTGTTGTGGAAAAGACTGTGGAGTGTGCAGCAGCAAAGGAAACGTCTATTGGAGCAGTCTTAAAGAGACAGTGGCCCTAATAGAGTTTGCAGAGAAAAAAAAAAAAAGGTGTCTGCACAGCAGAGCTGAATTTTTTGTGGAAAAGACTGTGGAGTGTGTATGTCTTGAGTGAAGACTGCCGTTGTTGAGACAGAGAAGTCTGACAGCATGGATGACAGCATGGAGGCGCTGTTTGAACAAATGGCGCAAGTTAATGTGCAACATAAGACTGCCGTGGTTGAGACAGATAAGTCCGGCAGTATGGAGGAGCTCATTGAGTACCTGGTACAGGCCCAGCAGAGCATGCAACTGCAGTGCCAGCAGCAGCAGCAGGAGAATAACCGGTTGTTGGAGCAGATTGCAGCTCTCAGCACCTCATCCCAGAGTAATGTTGTGAAGGCACCTGCGTTGTCCGCTGTAAAGAAGGCGGTAAGACGGTCCCTGAAAAAGATGACACCTCGTGATGATGTGGAGGTATATCTAACTAGGTTTGAGGGACTGGCAGAGAAGGAGAATCTGCCCCTATCTGAATGGGCCATGATGGTCGCACCCTATCTGATTGGAGAACCCCAAAGGGCCTATGCTGACCTGAGCGAGCAGGACAGCCAAGACTATGCCAAGCTGAAAGCGGAGATTCTTACCCAGCTGGGTGTTACGGTGACAGCCCGTGCCAGGGGAGTTCATGACTGGAGATGCAGTTGGGAGTCTGCAGTCAGCAAACCTGATTATGGAGTTGGAAAGGTGATAGTGAACCGCTACACCCGAGCATGTCCTCCTGAGGTACAGCCAGAGGTCGGACAAGGAGACCACCAGGACGCCAATCGTCTGGTCAGTCTGATGGAGAAGGCCTTCGCCAGCAAAGACTGTCTCCGTGACCAGCCGTCTGAGAGGTCGTCACTTCAGAGTTCCCGGACGCTGAACTCTCGCGGTAAGAGCGTTCCAGCTGTTGGGGACATGGGGTATGCTGATAAGCGGGTTCAGGCCCGAGGGGACATGTGGGTGGAAAAGTGTGATGGACAGGGTTGGAGATGTCATGAAATTGCAGCCAACTGTCCAATAGAGGGGGAGCCTATGTATTGTGATGTTGGCAGATCTCTCTCTCTCTGCGCAGAACCTGTGGGTGTGTCCACCCCAGCCGAAGAGACTGGACCACAGGGGTCCCCGGTGGTTGTAAATGACTGCCCAGCACAGGCCCTCTTGGACACAGAGAGTCCAGTGACTTCCGTATGGGACAGCCTGATTGATAGGGACTTCATCCCTGATAAGCACCTGAGTATGGTGTGCATCCATGGAGACACCAAAGTCTACCCAGAGACTGCCGTGAACTTGGTCCCCAAACTCGGGGAGGTTTCATATGAAGTGGGGGTAGTGAAGAACCTGGTGCAACCCGTTATATTGGGTAATGACTTTCCCCGATCTAAGGATCTCCGGGGGAAAAATATTTCTGATGGACAGTGTGATGAAGCTCCTATTGAGGGTGCGCAGTCCCGAGGGGCGGAACACAATGCTAGTGGGCCGTTAAACTTATGCGATAATGATGATGATGATGATGATGATAATGATAATGATGATGATGATCATGATAATGATGATGACCATGATAATGATGCTGATGCTGATGCTAATAATGATGATGATCATGATAGTGATGATGATACTGATCATAATCATGATAATGATATTGATAATAATGATGACTGTGATAGTGATGAAATTCCTTTGCAGGTGATGTTGGGAGACGAGGATGGTGGTTCTCGGGAACCGAGTGTCCCTGACTTACCTGTGTCCTGTGACAATTTTGAGAGTGAACAATGGCGAGACCCCACTCTTAAAACGGCACAGGAAAATATAATTGTTCTAAATGAGGTTTCCCAAGAGCCTGGCTATGAGGAGAGGTTTCCTCATGTTGCCATAAACACTCACCTGTTGTATAGGGACACTGAAGTCCAGGGAGAGGTCGTGAGCCAGCTCCTAGTACCTGAGCTATATAGAAGTTTAGTGCTGGGGTTGTCACATAGTCACATACTTGAGGGACCAGATGGTGAAGTTAATGTTGTGGATGACATGTTAACTAAGGTTCCAGATCAGGATGTGAATGAGATTGAATTGTATACCCCTGAAAGTGAGCAGGATGAGAATGAGAATGAATTGTATAACCCTGAAGGTGAGCCGGATGTGGCTGAGAAAAAGGGGTCAGACAGGGATAGTGGTAGTGATAGTGAATCATCTGATGACAATAAAGCAACCAGTGCAAATGAGGAAGGCATGGTAGCAGAGGAGGTTGAGAGTCCTGAGAAGAAAGCTGATGCTGACCTTACAGCCGGACAGAAGATGGCATCTGAAGATGTTTTACAGTTGGCCGGTTCCCTGGCGAAGACTAAGGTGAAAGGAGGAGAGCTGAGCTTTAAAGGCAGGACTCTGAAACTGAACACAGCACAAGTGGATGCTGTTGAAGATGAGAAGTTATCAATGTATGGTATGGAGATGCATCATGCCCAGGACTCTGAAGGTAATGCTGCAGAGGTGGAAAAAGCCATGGAAGTGGTGGTCACCAAGCCAGATGCCTCATCAGAAGCTGAGGTCTCAAGTGAAGCTGTGAGGAACAAGACTGAAGATATGGGGACTGACTCTGTCCAGGAATCTGTTTCTGCCGAAGACAGCGGCGTGGACGGGTTACGGTCCGGATCAGTAGCTGCAACTCGTGAAGCTCAGGCTGGAAGTTTGGCGCCCGGAGCCCCAGCAGTGTTCCTGAGTGATACCAAGGATCTGGATAAATCACAAGATGATATTTTGAGACATCAGGCTGGCGTTGGTGAGCTCAAGCGCACTTTCATGGAGTCTACCTCGGAGCCAAGTCCCAACAAGTGGGAGAGGCGATGTGTCACTCCGTTGCCGCTGCAGACACACGGGAGCTCAGATGGGATGCAGAACGTGGTGGAAGAGAAGAATCCGGCGGGTTCTGAGTATACAGATGCAGCTATCAAGGAGAACTTGAAAGCTGGAATAAATGGAGATATTGGAGACCATAATGATGTGAATGAAGAAGTAGAATGTAAGACTGACGGTAGGGCTTCTGAGCATGTCCTATCAGAAGAGCCTGAAGAAGGGGCTGAAGACATAAAGGACGTCCAACAGGTACAAGATGAATTGATTACTTCTCAGAAAAAACTCCAAACTGTGATGAAGGAGCGTGATGAGAGCCATGAGCATCTTCTGGAGAAGCTCAATGAAGTAAAGAAGGTTCAAGGGGAACTGGAGAAAAGTGAAAAACCCCCTATACCTTCTGTGATAGTTGGTGACACATGGTCAGTGCACCAGGGACAGGAGGTACGTGAGTTTCTGAGGAAGAGTCAGCAGAAGTGTTCTGATGTGCCGGGTCGTACTTCTCTGGCCAGGCACTATATCGAAACTGAGCCCGGCCCTAAGGTCAAGATGAAACCGTGCAGGATACCCGAGGCCCGCAGAGAGCATAGGCCTGGGAGGGTACAGGGTAGTGCGGATGCTTCAGATGAAGAGAAAGCTGATGTTGGCTATGGCTCAGGTGAAGATACAGATGACAGTAGTGAAGATGAAGCTGATGAGGGCCATGACTGGTCCAGAGTTCACTGTCTCTTTTGGATTGTTGACCAGCCCTCCGGTCTGGATGACCAGCCCTCCGGTCTGGAGAAGAGGGGGGGGATATGTGAGACAGTGAGAGTATGGGTGTTGAATGGGGTGTACATTTCACCTAGATACTGTGCTGACTGGTATAAGGGAAATGTATGGCTTTGTAAACCTAGTGGTAGAGAAAGGTCACTACACCTTACATTCATTACACACTTGCAGCTCAGGCCTGAAACTACTCAGGTGTTAATTAGGAGACCAGAAGTAGGTGTCTGCGAACACAGTCAGAGAGCTCGCTTCGTCTGGACACAGGAGGGGTCCAGGCACAGAAGGTGTCTCCAGGAGTTTGAGCTATCTCAGTCTGGGTGCTCGATGTACCCCGGACACAGGAGTAGTCTCTGTGAAAATCCATGCGGATAGCAGCTAAATAGGAGGGGAGCTCTCTCAAGTCTGGACGTTAAAGGTGCCTTCAGACACAAGGAGGAGACTCTGTGAACCTCAATGCTGGTAAATGCTGGTAAATGCTGGTAAATGCTGAACATATGTGTTGTTTTGGCCCCGGCTGGTAGAGTCGGGACCCGGATAGATAGGGAAATCTATCTAAGTGTAGTAAGTGGCTAGACAAGCCTAGGTCTTCTGTTTATGATTTGTTTTATATCTGTTTGCTGTGGACTTTAATAAAGCTGGTTGCGGCCAGTTTTCACCAGAACTGCTGTCTGAATGAACTGTTTCCGTGCCACTCTGTCTACCCGGACGGCAATCCCAGAGCTATATCCCCTGAAAAGCTTACAGTGTTTGCGTTTTTTCTGTGCATTTCACATGATGAAAATCCTTGAAAAATTCTTGCAACAGAACCCACCAATGGGACACCAGTGGGCGTGTCTTATTGAAAATATTTATATAGAGCCTGTTCTCAGCCCTTTTTTACATTTGCTTGCATTTGCCTTGGTGAACATGGATCTGCTTATGAAGACTTTCCACTTCAACCTCGATCTGGACATTGCTATGGCTCAGGCTTATGCCGTTGCTTGCCATGAAGAAAGGGAGAGAGGGAGACATCGGAGACGGCAGCGGCGGCGTTTGTGGGTACATCCGATTGTAGAACTCCGGGAGAGCCGTGGAGCGTACCACACCCTCTACAGTGAGCTGCAGTCAAACCCTGAGAAATTTACCGACTACACCCGGATGTCACAACAAACCTTTATGGATTTACTTGCTCGGGTCCAACAATTAATCAGGAGACAGGACACACAGCTCCGTCGGGCGATTCCTCCAGAGGAAAGACTCCTGGTGACATTACGGTACGTATTATTGAGAAACCAATGCCTTGTATTACTTATGCCATGTACTATTCCAAAGATGACAGAATTATTTTTCTGCCATCTAGTAAACAAAGACCTGCAGAATTATTTTTATGCCATTTTTTTTTTTAATAATGTTTTAAAAAAAACATATACAATAATATTTTTTTTTCTTTCTCTAGATTCCTTGCTACTGGAGAGAGCCTGTCTTCACTCCACTTCCAGTACCGGATTGGTATCTCCACGTTGTCAGGAATTGTTGTTGACACTTGCTGGGCATTGTGGACTGTTCTCTGTCCGGAATTTATGCCCCTGCCCACCACAGAAAAGTGGCTAGAAATAGCCGAAAAATTCTGGACAACCTGCAATTTCCCAACTGTTTGGGAGCAGTTGATGGGAAACACATACGGATTATCAAACCTAAAAGAACAGGCTCGGAGTACTACAATTACAAGAAGTACTTTTCAACAGTTCTCATGGCCATTGCAGATGCAGACTGTATGTTTGTTGCGGTGGACATTGGTGCATTTGGCCGTGGGAATGACTCACAGGTAGGGTTGAGCATTCCGATACTGCAAATATCGGGTATCGGCCGATATTGGCTGTATCGGAATTCCGATTCCGAGTTCCGATATTTTCGTCATATCGGATACCGGAATCGGAATGTCACTGTCAGTGTCCGTCTGTCGGGTCTGTCAGGAGTCAGCGGCACTTACCCGGCAGAAGATCTCCGGCGGTCACATCCTGGACTGCTTGATGGCCGCCATCCTCTTCTCCCTGGCGGTCACATGCAGTTTCTCGCGATAACTGCAGTGACTGCCGGGTAATCGCGGCCGTAAAGCAGTCCGATGACGTCACCGCCGGGAAAGCAGGTAATCAGCTGTGCTGCGCCGGGATGTCAGGCTCTGCCTGGCATTCCGATGTAGCAGAGCTGGATCGTCGTGGGACTGTCGTTACTATGGACTGCGTCGGACAGGTGGTATACTGTTGGTTTGTTTTTTTCTTTTTTTACAGGAGATCGATGGCGTCGCAGGAATGAGTGTATAATAAAATTAATGGAAACTGTGTTGTCTCTTTTATTTCATTAAAATACTTTTTTCTGGCTGTGTCTTTTTTTTAAACATTTAAAAACTTTGGGATTAATAATGGATCGGTGTCTTATTGACACCTCTCCATTATTAACCGGGCTTATTGTCACCGTGCAATCAACGGTGACATTAACCCCTTATTACCCCACTTGTCACCGCTACAGGGCAAGTGGGAAAAGCCGGGTAAAGTGCCACAATTGGCACATCTTTTGATGCGCCAAATGTGGGGCTGCTGCAGCCTGGTATTATCAGGCTGTTGAGGGCCAAAATCCATGGGCCTTGACAGTCTTTTAATACCAGGCCGCAGCAGTCTGCATTTTACTTGGCTGGTTAACAAAAATAGGGGGACCCCTACGCCGTTTTTTTTTCGAGGGGATCCCCTATTTTTGTTAATCAGCCAAGCTAAGCAGAC
Organism: Oophaga sylvatica; assembly: GCA_033576555.1. Classification (NCBI taxonomy): domain Eukaryota; kingdom Metazoa; phylum Chordata; class Amphibia; order Anura; family Dendrobatidae; genus Oophaga; species Oophaga sylvatica. The sequence continues at coordinate 147,526,744 of JARQOD010000006.1, read as the reverse complement.
TGCTGTGGCCTGGTATTATCAGGCTGGCAAGGTCCATGGATATTGGATCCTTACCAGCCTGAAAAACCAGGCCTCAGCAGTCTGCTTCATCTGGCTGGTTAACAAAAATAGGGGGGACCCCACGCCAATTTTTTTCGAGGGGATCCCCTATTTTTGTTAACCAGCCAAGATATGCAGACTGCTGTGGCCTGGTATTATCAGGCTGGCAAGGTCCATGGATCTTGGCTCCTTAACAGCCTGAAAAACCAGGCCTCAGCAGTCTGCTTCATCTGGCTGGTTAACAAAAATAGGGGGGACCCCACGCCAATTTTTTTCGAGGGGATCCCCTATTTTTGTTAACCAGCCAAGATATGCAGACTGCTGTGGCCTGGTATTATCAGACTGGCAAGGTCCATGGATCTTGGCTCCTTAACAGCCTGAAAAACCAGGCCTCAGCAGTCTGCTTCATCTGGCTGGTTAACAAAAATAGGGGGGACCCCACGCCAATTTTTTTCGACGGGATTCCCTATTTTTGTTAACCAGCAAAGATAAGCAGACTGCTGTGGCCTGGTATTATCAGGCTGGCAAGCAGGGTCGGACTGAGCCACCGGGACACCGGAGAAACCTCCGTTGGGCCCCAGCTCCTGCGTGGTGGGCCCTGATTTGAAAGGATAGGTCGCGGGGCAGAGGGGGCAGTGGCCCCGGGCCCTGCGCTCTGAGGGGGCCCACCCAGAGCTACGCTACAGTAACTGTATCGGCGTGCACAGCACGCCGATACAGTTACATTCTGCGGCAGAGCAGGGAGAATCGCTCTCCCTGCTCTGCCGCCCGGAAGCTATGGGGCCTGAACAGGCGGTGGGGGGGGCCCGGTGCCAGCAGTGGGCCCCCCAACCGTCATCGGAGGGTCAGCTGTATCGGCATGGGTACGGTTGGGGCGAGGATATGGGTGTGATTAGCTGTGAAATGGGTGTGGTCGGGGCGTGGCTTATAATTTGCAGCGGCGCGCTAGGCGCGCCGCAGCCTTTAACCCTCTTTCCTGTGTTCAAAATTTGGGAGGTATGCTGTATGACCTCCCTACAACTTCTGGGCATGCTCCTGATGAGCGCGACGGATGGTCTCCTGAGGGATCTCCTCCCACACCTGGACTAAAGCATCCATCAACTCCTGGACAGTCTGTGGTGCAACGTGGCATGGCCTAAAATTTGCTGCAGCAGGCACAGCGTGCCACAGCCTTTGTCCCTCTTTCCCTTCTTCAAAGGTTGGGAAGTATGATGGTGGGCCCCAAGAATAATTTTTCTCTGGTGGGCCCAAGGTACTCCAGTCCGACGCTGCTGGCAAGGTCCATGGATATTGGCTCCTTAACAGCCTTAAATACCATGCCTCAGCAGCAGGGGCGTACATAGAAATCATGGGGCCCCATAGCAAAAGTCTGAATGGGCCCCCCCAAAAAAAAAACAACCCAGAGCCATTGTAAATGTAAAGTGCCAGCACAGTGAGGCGACACATTAAACAAAAAAAATTATTATGCCCCCATATATTGTGCCCCCATAGTTGCTCCATAGATCATGCCCCCATAGATTGTGCCCCCATAGATGCTCCATAGTATAGGCCCTTATGCTGCCGCAGCTGCTGCAACCAAAAAAAAAAAGACATACTCAGCTCTCGTCGCTGGGGGCCAGGTGCCCGTGTCCTGAGCAGGGGGTGACACCAGGTGCCGATGTCACTGCTCGCTCAGGGCCCCGGCACCTGAGATATTTACCTGTCCTCTCTCCACTGCTGAGCGCCGCTGTCTTCGGGGTCCTCCAGCAGTGAATGATCAGGCAGAGGGCGTGGCGCGCACTAACGGCGTCATCGCGCCCTCTGACCTGAACATTGCAGCAAGAGGACGCGAGCAACGGTGGAACGGGACAGGTAAATATCCCTTATACTCACCCTTCCACCCTTCTTGCTCTTCTCCCGCGGTCTCCGCCGCCAGTGTTCAGCGGTCACGCAGGACCGCTCATTACAGTCATGAATATGTGCATATTCATGACTGTAATGAGCGGTACCACCTGACCGCTGAACACAGGCGTCGGAGACCATGGGAGAAGAGCAGGGGCTGCAGAGACCGCACCAGGAGGGGTGAGTATATAGAAGAGCTGCGCTCCCCCTCCCCCGCCGGCCCCCTGGTAGTACTGTGTCAGCACAGCTACCCGACCGTCGCGGGCCCCCTCACCTGTCCGGGCCCCATAGCAGTTGCATGGTCTGCTTCATTCACGGTACGCCACTGCTCAGCAGTCTGCTTCATCAGGCTGGTTAACAAAAATAGGGGGGACCCCACGCCATTTTTTTTTCGAAGGGAACCCCTATTTTTGTTAATCAGTTCCCTCTGACGTCACTGATTGTGTCCCTGGCTGACCTGAAGTGAAAGTGGAAAGCAATCAATTAAGCTTTCCACTTCCTCTCCTGTCAGCCAGGAGAGGAGCTCATTCATTTGGGGGTTTACTGTGAGGCTGCAGCATTAGCTGCGGTCCCTGCAGTAAACATTAACCCTTTCTGAAGGATTACACCGTGGGACCTGACTGTGCATGGGATAGGTAAGAATAATTTAGCTTTTTTATTTTATTTTTATTACAGGAAATGGTTTTTGCAGTAAAATAAAAGATGGTCAAAAACATGTGTCTTTATTTCATTAAAATGATTTTTAATTAAAGTGTGTGTGTTTTATTTTTATTTCATGCAATAGGATTAATAATTGATAGTTGTCTAATTGACAGCTCTCAATTATTAACCTGGCTTAAGGTCACCTTTCAATAGCAAGGTGGCTTTAACCTCATATTAACCCATTCGCCACCGCTACAGGGCAATGGGAATAGACGGGCAAAGTGCCAGAAAGGGCAAATCTAATTATAGATTTGTCTTTTCTGGGGTGTCTGGGGGCAGATGTTAGTAGCCAGGGGGGGGGGCAAAAATAATGGTCCCTTTCTGGGCTATTATTATCTGCCCCCACTCTCTGGCTTTGTCTGTCTGGTTGCGAAAATAGGGCGGGAGGCCACGCATTTTTTTTCAACAATTTTACACCTCATATATATATACATGTCATTGAATTTGTGACACATATATATATATATATATTTATATTTATAGTTCATACACTTCTACATAGTATAATAGCCGCTAATTCAATTGCCGGCTTTTGTGAAAATGCAGAACCTGACATGAAATGACACTTGGTTTACATAGAGTTAACCATGTCATTTCAAGTTGTTTGATCTATTGTTTTCACTAACAATTACATCAGTCTATGTGTGCAAAATTTCACACCTGTAGGGGTTAATTAAAGGTGTAAATTCGTAGCAAAAAAGTTCGTTTTTTTTACAACGAATTTACACCTTTAATTAACCCCTACAGGTGTGAAATTTTGCACACATAGACTGATGTAATTGTTAGTGCAAATCAGATATCAAACTACATGAAAAGACATGGTTAACTCTATGTAAACCAAGTGTCATTTCATGTCGGGTGCATCGGTCTTTTCACAAAAGCCGGCTTTACCCGGCAATTGAATCAGAGGCTATTTTACTATGTAGAAGTGTATAAACTATAAATATATGTATATATATATATGTCACAATGACGTGTATATATATATATATATGTATTCTATGTGTGTTTATTTAGTGTTTACAAGGAAAGAAAGAGGTTTTTTTAGTTACGATATTTCTGTCCCATAGACTTACATTGGATTTCCGGTATCGGTATCGGGTATCGCCGATATTTTTTGGATATCGGCGATACCATTACGATACCGATACTTTTGGATATCGGAAAGTATCGCTCAACACTACTCACAGGCGTTTAAAAACTCGGACATGGGACGGAGGATGTATGGAAACCAGTTTAATTTCCCCATGCCACGGCCTCTTCCCCACACCGAAGGTCCACCAATGCCATTTGTAATGGTTGGGGATGAGGCATTCCAGATGAGCCAACACCTGCTTAAACCCTACTCCAGCCGGGACTTGGACCACAACAAAAAAATTTTCAATTACAGGCTGACCAGGGCAAGAAGAACTGTAGAGTGTGCCTTCGGTATACTGGTTTCCAGATGGCACATTCTGGGCACAGCCATTCATCTGAAAGTGCAAACAGTGGATGAAGTTGTGAAGGCATGTGTGGTGCTTCATAACTTTGTCATGGCGAAAGAGCACCCAAACTTTGAACTTGATGATGCAGCTCCTAACCCATTGCCTGAGTTCACTCAGCACCCTCTCAGGTCTTCTGTTGAAGTCAGCCAAATGAGAGACCAATTTGCGCCCTACTTCATCTCAGATGTAGGACGGGTGGAATGGCAAGATCAAATGGTGTAAAATAATGTTCTTGTCTGTATGTCAATAAAATACCTTTTTGTCTGTATGTTAATAAAATACCTCTGTTTATACCTGTACCACGTGCAGTCTCTGTTTTTAAAGTCAAAAACAATTATGAAATGGCCAGGTTTACCTGTGAATTCATGATGCATATTTTTGGGTGCATCATGAATTTATTTGTAATTCTGACTAGGTAGTTAACTATACATGCACACAAGTTGTATGACCTTTATTATCTCCCCAGTTTTGCTTCCATTTTCAGTGACGGTGGAGATAACACAACAAATATTTGTGTCACCTGGCCTGCTGTTTCAAAGATTGATTTGGGGATGCACAAGCATCTGTAAATTTTTATTCCTGATCATGTGACTATAAATATAATTTGTATTTTCATCACTGTGACTTGATTTGGAACGCAGAGATAATAAAGATTATACATCTTGTTCAATACCAATGCCTGGTGTCATGCTGAAGTGGTGATGCCCCAAATAACGCATCGTCACTTCAGAATGTATCATGCCTGGGCAGGTGAGTACACATGAGTTATAAACAGCATCATCGCTACAGTATGCTTCAAATAAATGCAGACTGAAGCAACACTGCTGGTTAAAACTCATGTCTATTCACCTGCCCAGGTGTGATAGTAATGATACAAGGCTGGACAGGTGAGTACACATGAGTTATAAACAGCAGCATCGCTACAGTATGCTTAAACAAAATGCAGACTGAAGCAACGCTGCTGGTTAAAACTCATGTCTATTCACCTGCCCAGGTTTGATAGTAATGATACAAGGCCAGTGTATTGTACATATAAAGTGTATTTTCACCATCATCTCCTCAGTTTCTTCAACACACACTGAATAGAGGATGTGCTCAATTACAAGCTATATCTAGAATACATGGCCTTGTATCACAAAGTGAAATAATGTCAAAAACACACCAGACTCATTTCACTTTTTATGATATCTGGCAAGGTTAAATAGATATGCCTTGCACTCAACACCATCCTCTATTCAGTCTGTGCAATATTATCAGACAGACAGACTGGTGGTGAAAATACAAGTCATATATTTGTGTTTTGGAGTAAACATATCTCCATGAAGTACATAAACATGTGTCATTCCTGGAGTTATGTATAGTCAAAAATGCAAAGTGTACGGCGCAGTGTGTGTACGGCGCAGTGTGTAGGCGGCGAAATAAACACAAAGCAAACCAAAATTACTAAAAGATTGGCACATTTATTTTGTACAACAGGAAAACCACATTTTAATTGGCAATGAGGTTTTGGATGACATTTGTATAGATCACATTAGTAAATTTTTTTAGTACAAAAAAAATATTTATATTCACACAAAGGTTTTGGATAGATCAGATTAGTACATTTATTGTGTATAACATGACCACTGGATTGTCACTGCCCCAGAAGTCATAGAAAAATCAATCAGATTAGTACAATATGTGTACAACATGACCATCGTATTGTCACTGCCCCAGAAGTTATAGAAAAATCAGATTAGTACAATATGTGTACAACATGCCATTGGTATTGTCACTGCCCCAGAAGTTATAGAAAAATCAGATTAGTACAATTTGTGTCCAACATGACCATCGTATTGTCACTGCCCCAGAAGTTATAGAAAAATCAGATTAGTACAATTTGTGTCCAACATGACCATCGTATTGTCACTGCCCCAGAAATTATAGAAAAATCAGATTAGTACAATATGTGTACAACATGCCATTGGTATTGTCACTGCCCCAGAAGTTATAGAAAAATCAGATTAGTACAATTTGTGTCCAACATGACCATCGTATTGTCACTGCGTCAGAAGTTATAGAAAAAACAGATTAGTACAATATGTGTACAACATGCCATTGGTATTGTCACTGCCCCAGAAGTTATAGAAAAATCAGATTAGTACAATATGTGTACAACATGCCATCGGTATTGTCACTGCCCCAGAAGTTAGAGAAAAATCAGATTAGTACAATTTGTGTCCAACATGACCATCGTATTGTCACTGCCCCAGAAGTTATAGAAAAATCAGATTAGTACAATTTGTGTCCAACATGACCATCGTATTGCCACTGCCCCAGAAGTTATAGAAAAATCAGATTAGTACAATATGTGTACAACATGCCATTGGTATTGTCACTGCCCCAGAAGTTATAGAAAAATCAGATTAGTACAATATGTGTACAACATGCCATTGGTATTGTCACTGCCCCAGAAGTTAGAGAAAAATCAGATTAGTACAATTTGTGTCCAACATGACCATCGTATTGTCACTGCCCCAGAAGTTATAGAAAAATCAGATTAGTACAATATGTGTACAACATGCCATTGGTATTGTCACTGCCCCAGAAGTTATAGAAAAATCAGATTAGTACAATATGTGTACAACATGCCATTGGTATTGTCACTGCCCCAGAAATTATAGAAAAATCAGATTAGTACAATTTGTGTCCAACATGACCATCGTATTGTCACTGCCCCAGAAGTTATAGAAAAATCAGATTAGTACAATTTGTGTCCAACATGACCATCGTATTGTCACTGCCCCAGAAGTTATAGAAAAATCAGATTAGTACAATATGTGTACAATATGCCATTGGTATTGTCACTGCCCCAGAAGTTATAGAAAAATCAGATTAGTACAATATGTGTACAACATGCCATTGGTATTGTCACTGCCCCAGAAGTTAGAGAAAATTCAGATTAGTACAATTTGTGTCCAACATGACCATCGTATTGTCACTGCCCCAGAAGTTATAGAAAAATCAGATTATTACAATTTGTGTCCAACATGACCATCGTATTGTCACTGCCCCAGAAGTTATAGAAAAAACAGATTAGTACAATTTGTGTCCAACATGACCATCGTATTGTCACTGCCCCAGAAGTTATAGAAAAAACAGATTAGTACAATATGTGTACAACATGCCATTGGTATTGTCACTGCCCCAGAAGTTATAGAAAAATCAGATTAGTACAATATGTGTACAACATGACCATCGTATTGTCACTGCCTGTAATGTATGTAGTACAGTTCATATAGCGTCTTGTGCTTGGGTGCGATGAAAATACATGAGACACAGGTTTGATATAGAAAGTCTTGTATTACTTCATACAAGTTGGCAAAAATAGTCACACAGTTTGCAGACACAGAAGCAGGAGACACAGCAGGCCAGAGTAATCTAAGCTCAGCAATCACTCTCCACAACAGGTTCAGGATCTTCTTCTCTGTTACCGTAAGTCCATGCAAACGTGGGTCTTTCAAAGAGCAGGGTTCAGAGTCCACAAGTGCTTCAGAGTTCCTCAGTAGGAATAGCTGGAGTACAAGGTCCAAGGCTTTAGGAGTCAGGTCACAGGTTCACTGCAGGCTAGATTCTGAAGCACTGATTGCTCAGCTGTGGCTGCTTAAGAAGCAAAAGGAGAGAATCAAGGCGGGAACATGCAAGCTGGAAACTCCATTTTGACTGAGGGCAAGATAGCTGCAGCAAGACAGAAAGTAAAATGGCTGACGAACAAACTGAGTTTCAGGAACATGTACACAGAACCTTACATTACTCCCCCCTTAGGGACAACCTCTGGATGACCTCAGGCCAGGCTTGTGTGGGTACCTCTGATGAAACTGACGGAGCAAGCGAGGAGTATTAACGTTATTGACTGGTTCCCATGAGTTGTCCTCCACTGGGTAGCCCTGCCATTTAATCAGATATTGTAACTGATTTCTATACAACCTGGAATCTAAAATCCTTTCCACCACAAATTCTTCCTGACCATCGACTAGCACTGGGTCAGGGCAAGGAGAAGAACGTCCAGGAAACGTATTGGGTGTCGCAGCCTTTAGTAGGGATACATGAAAGACAGGGTGGATTCTCATAGTTCTGGGCAGTTGAAGACGACAAGCAACAGCACTTATAATTTTACTGATTTTATAGGGTCCAATGTACTTATGTCCCAACTTAGACGATGGAATCCTTAACTTAAGATTTCTGGTTGACAGCCAGACCAAGTCTCCTACCTTGAAAGCTGGTGCAGATTTACGAAATTTATCTGCTGCTTTCTTGTACCTTTCCTGAGTCGATTCCAGATTCTCCTTTAGAAGATCCATATTCTTCTGTAAAGACGTGATTCTTTCAGCCACTGCTGGTAAAGGCGTTTCTATGGGAAATCGTGGTAGAATGTTAGGATTATAACCTAGATTAGAGTAAAAAGGAGACTGCTTAGTGGAGGCACTCTGAGAGTTGTTATACGAGAACTCAGCTAATGGAAGTAGATCCACCCAATCATCCTGTAGGTGGCAGATAAAGCAGCGGAGATACTGCTCCAGGGTTTGATTGGTTCGTTCGGTCTGTCCATTAGTCTGGGGATGAAAAGCAGAAGAAAGGTTTACTTTAATGTCCAATGCTGCACAGAAATTTTGCCAAAACCTAGAAGTGAATTGCACCCCTCGATCCGAAATAACCTCATCCGGTACTCCATGTAAGCGAAACACATCTTTAATCATCAAATCTGATGTCTGTTTTGCAGTGGGTAAGCCGACACAAGGGATAAAATGAGCTGCCTTTGTTAGACGGTCAACCACCACTAGAATGGTGTTCTTCCCTTGAGAGGTTGGTAACTCCACAATGAAGTCCATAGAAATGGATCCCCACGGGCAGGACGGGGTGGGAAGAGGCTGTAACAGACCAGTTGGTGAGGAGCGAGGTGTTTTGCATCTTGCACAGACTTCACATGAAGTGACATAGTTTAAAACATCCTTCCTGCAAGTGGGCCACCAAAAGAAACGAGAGAGAAATTCCTGTGTCTTTAGAATTCCTCTATGCCCAGCTATCTTGGAATCGTGAATGAGTTGCAATACTCTCAATCTGACTGTTTCAGGAATATACAGGCGTTGTCCCTGAATCCACACACCATTCTTAAAGACAAGACTTACGTCCCTTGGGGGTTGTGCCAAAAAGGAATCCGCATGGTATGCTTCCTTGATGTCCTTAAGTAGGTCTTGATTATGAATTACTCCTAGGAATCTAGAGTCAGGAAGAATAGTCTTAGGAGGAGTAATTAGACGTGTCTCTGCTGAGTAAATCCTAGAGAGTGCATCAGCCTTTCCATTGCGCGATCCTGGTCTATAAGAAATGATAAAATTAAATTGGTTTAAGAAAAGATTCCAGCGAGCCTGGCGAGGAGTCAGGCACTTAGCCGACCTGATAAACTCAAGGTTACGATGGTCTGTCAGGACGACTATTTGCTGTGCAGCTCCCTGAAGAAGGTGTCTCCATTCTTTGAAGGCGGCAATAATGGCCAACAACTCTCTATTGCCCACATCGTAGTTCCTCTCAGCCGAAGACAACTGCTGGGAAAAGAAGTCACAGGGATGCAAGACATTCTTCTCACCTGTTCTCTGAGAGAGTATAGCTCCAACGGCACAGTCTGAAGCATCCACCTCTATTATGAAGGCAAGCTCGGGGTTGGGATGTACTAAGATAGGTGCGGTGGTAAATTTATCTTTTAGACGGGAAAATGCTTCCTGGGCTTGGGGAGTCCAGGAGAACCTAGACTCTTTCCGGGTAAGTTGGGTGATAGGTGACACTACCTCAGAGAAATTTCTAATGAAACGTCTATAGAAGTTGGCAAACCCGATGAAGCGCTGTACCTCCTTCACATTTCTAGGACTTGGCCAATCCTTGATGGCTTGGGTTTTGCTTCCATCCATACTAATTCCTTGTGTAGACAGTACATACCCCAGAAATTGAATTTCGGTCCTATGGAATTCACACTTTTCAAGTTTGATGTAAAGATGATTTTGTCTTAGACGTTCCAAGACCATTCTCACATGTCCATGATGTTCCTCTGTGGAGTTAGAAAAAATTAGAATATCATCCAAATAAATTACCACGAATGTATCTAGGAGATCCCTGAAGATGTCATTCACCAAGTGTTGGAAAGTGGCTGGGCGGTACTCAGACCAAAAGGCATAACTAGATATTCAAAGTGTCCATAGCGTGACTGAATGCAGTCTTCCATTCATCCCCAGGTCTAATACGGACTAGTTATAGGCCCACGAAGATCTAGTTTAGAGAAAATTTTGGCATGTCGCACTCTCTCCAATAACTCAGGGATTAAAGGCAATGGATAACGTTTCTAATAGTAACCTTATTGAGTTCCCTATAGTCTACGCATGGTCTCAGAGATCCATCTTTCTTCTTTACAAAGAAGATGGGTGCACCTGCAGGAGATGAAGAGGGGCGTATGAAGCCCTTGGCTAGATTTTCGTCTATGTAATCCTTTAAAGCCTTTAGCTCGGGCCCCGCCAGGGGGTAGATCTTACCAAAAGGTATCTCTGCTCCAGGCAATAATTCAATTGGACAATCATATGGACGGTGAGGAGGAAGCTGGTCAGCGTTCTTCTTGTCACATAAATCCACATAGTCCTGGTATACAGCTGGTAGTTCAGGGACTGACATGGTTCCTTTAGGAACAGAGCAAGCTGAAACTTTTGGACTCATCTGTTTCTCTGGAAAGTGTAATTCCTTGGTTCCCAGTTAATGGTAGGATTCTGAGCCTGCAGCCATGGTAGCCCTAGAATAATGGGAAAGTGGGGAGAAGAGATAAGCATAAAGGACAATTTCTCTTGATGATCTTTACCCATAAGAACCCTCAAAGGCTCTGTTTCCTGATCCACTGGTCCAGAGGTCAGCAGGGAGCCATCCACAGTTTCCATCTGTACTGGAGTAGCCTTCTTCACTGAACGTATCCCCTGTTTCAGAGCAAAGGAGACATCCATAAAATTTCCACTTGCCCCTGAGTCGATCATAGCAGAGCTAGACACCCAAGCTGAGTCAACCCAGAGTTTGATGGAAAGAAAGCAATGAGAATTGTTTTTTTTACAACTCAGCTGGGACACACGCTGAGGAAACTTGAAAAATGGCAGCGTTTACACAGTCAACGTCCTCAGAGGTAACGGAGTTTAAGTCCGAGAAATCAAGATCTGTTGCTGCAGATCTCTCTGGAGCCTGAGGCTCGGACCTGACAGATCCCCTCTCGCAACACTCACAATGAATGAGTGCTGCAGTAGTCTTACGAGAACGGCTGGGGCAGTTTATAATGAAGTGCCGTGACTTACCACAATAGAAACATAGATTTTCCTTAAAACGATGTTCCTTGCGTGCATCACTAACCCGTCGTTGTAAAGAGTCTACCTGCATGGGTTCAGGTTCAGGTTCCCGTGTAATCCTACTCAAAGGTTCCTTAGCTGGAGAGGAAGGTAGGAAAAGGTTAGTGCGATTGCTTTCGAACCATCTCTCTTGCCTGCGTTCAGTCAGACGAGTATCAATACGGATGCAGTAGTTAATAAAGTCACCTAACGCAGTGGGAGGGTCGGCACGAGCAAGTTCATCCTTAATCAGTGGAGATAACCCCTTTCGAAAAATAGATTTTTTGGCGGAACTGTCCCAGGTGGTATCAAGGGCCCATCTCCTGAAATCCAAGGCATATTCAGCTACCGAGTGCTTACCTTGGCGCAAAGCTAACATGGCTGCTTCAGCTGTTGCACCTCGATTGGGGTCATCAAACACCTGCCCCATGGCTGAAATAAAAGCATCAAGGTGATTCAAACAATCATCCTCAGTCTCAATCAGAGGGTTTGCCCACATCAAAGCCTTGTTGGTAAGCAACATAATTATAGTAAGCACCTTAGATCGTTCAGTGGGAAATTGTGAAGCATGTGCAGAAAAAAAAAGATTGCATTGATTAATAAATCCCCTGAATTTCTCACGTTCACCGCCAAAACGAAAAGGGGGCAACTTGGGAATCCAGAACTCGGGGCTACGGCAGGAGCCTGGACTCGCTCTTCTAGAACCTCAATCCTGGCTCGCAAATCCTGGGCAGTCTGTCCAAACACTTGCAAATTGTGATTAGTGAGGTCCTGTAGGCTTGAAAAACGGGTCTTTATATTCTGCAAATCTGCAAGGATATTATCAGTCACTCCGCAAAGTTCCTTTATGCGGGCCTCCATTTTCCAGATCTTTTAAGACAGGAGTACTGGAAGAAGAGGAGAGGAGAAAAAAAAAAACAATAGTGTTTACCTGTGGTAACACTGCAGAGAGAAAAAAAAATTAAGGGAACTGCTCACCTGGAATGGTTGTGAGAAGTCACAACCACTATCATCACAGAAAGTTCACCCGGACATCTGATATCCACAGTTACAGCAGAGAAAAAAGAGAGAAAAAAAAAAAACAATAGTGTTTACCTGTGGTAACACTGCAGAAAAAAAAACACTTAAGGGAATTGCTCACCTGGAATGGTTGTGAGAAGTCACAACCACTGTCATCACAGAAAGTACAACCGGACATCCGATATCCACAGTTACAGCAGACACAGCCTTTCCAGACCCAGCAGACACTAACGTTTTGGGCTTCAGAATCTTGTAATGTATGTAGTACAGTTCATATAGCGTCTTGTGCTTGGGTGCGATGAAAATACATGAGACACAGGTTTGATATAGAAAGTCTTGTATTACTTCATACAAGTTGGCAAAAATAGTCACACAGTTTGCAGACACAGAAGCAGGAGACACAGCAGGCCAGAGTAATCTAAGCTCAGCAATCACTCTCCACAACAGGTTCAGGATCTTCTTCTCTGTTACCGTAAGTCCATGCAAACGTGGGTCTTTCAAAGAGCAGGGTTCAGAGTCCACAAGTGCTTCAGAGTTCCTCAGTAGGAATAGCTGGAGTACAAGGTCCAAGGCTTTAGGAGTCAGGTCACAGGTTCACTGCAGGCTAGATTCTGAAGCACTGATTGCTAAGCTGTGGCTGCTTAAGAAGCAAAAGGAGAGAATCAGGGCGGGAACATGCAAGCTGGAAACTCCATTTTGACTGAGGGCAAGATAGCTGCAGCAAGACAGAAAGTAAAATGGCTGACGAACAAACTGAGTTTCAGGAACATGTACACAGAACCTTACACTGCCACAGAAGTTGTAGAGAAATGTGATTTGTACAGATAAAATTTTTTTTTTTTATTACGACTGACGTTTTGGTGGAGATTTGGATACTCTGGGGGTGTGCAGAGATGAAGAGCGGCTGGAAAGCGATGAAGGGGTTCGAGGGGAAGGGGCAACAAAAGTAGTGGGTGAAGGAAGATCAGACATCGAAGTAGAGGCAGTTTGAGACACATTAGGAGGAGAGGGTGGATGGACCAACAAAGTTTTGCTTTTTTTCTTCTTGGGGACAGGAGTACCATGCATGGACCGACTTCTCTGTGTCCGCCTTGAGCTGGTTGACCTTGGCCTTGACCCAAAAAAGAGTGAATGTGGGTCACCCCTCTCATGCTCGGTGGTGGCAGTGGCGGTGGAAGTGTTGGCAGTGCTCTGAGTAGCACAAGTGGTGGCGGTGTTCCAAGGAGGAGAACTGGGAGCTGTGCTCCTAAATTGCTGCTGAATGGTGGCGGTATTCCTAGAAGGAGAAGTGGGTGCCGTTGAAATAGATTGTTGCTGACTGGTGGCGGTACTCATAGGATCAGTGGGTGCTGTGGCCTTAAATTGTTGCCGACTGGTGGCGGTACTCCTAGAAGGAGAAGTGGGTGCGGTGGCCATAAATTGTTGCTGACTGCTGGCAGTACTCCTAGAAGGAGAAGTGGATGCGGTGGCCCAAGCAGGTACTGCGGTGGCTTGAGTCCATGACTGTGGACCAGTGTCTGTGGTGGTGTTGCTCCACACAGGAGCAGCGCTTGCCATGGTGGTGGCGACGGTGGAGTGTCCAACAGTACTCGGACTTGTGGTGGTGTAGTGGTGACTCGGAATGCTGATGGCCGTGCAGTGGTATGCAGCAGAAGTCGGTAGGGATGTGTGTCGAGTCAGTGGTGGCACTGTTGGATGTGCAACCACTGACTGCTGCACGTACCGATTCTGCTGCATAGCCTGCAAGTAAGCAGTGTTGCAGGCCTGCATCACACTCAGCTGTTGCTCAGGACTAAGGTGTTCCGCCATGCCTCGTTCAATTTTACTGAAAAAATGGTGCGCTGGTCTGTTGAGGTCGGCCTCCAGGCGATCAAGATGCTGTTCGACACTGTTGAAGCGGTGATCCATGTGGGTAAAACCCCATTCCATCAGTGAAAAACCGCTTCCAACTGTGCCTGCCAGCGACTTGATATTGCCATGAAAGGCCTCGCTCAAGTGCATGAACTCGGGCAAGACATTCCTCTCCATGGCCCTCTGCCGCTGGCGGGAAGTGTCCGCATAACCAGTGGCAGAGACCTGGGAGAGGGGAAGACCTGATGGACCAGCTTCCTGGTCACCAGCTGTCCGTGTTGCTGACCTGCAAGTTGCTTCCAGGCTGTCGGATGGCTGGGACGGGTCCAAGGTCGTCCGAGGAAGGACCGCTTCAGGGACAGGCTGCATAGTGCTGCTCCAGGTGCTGTGGAAAGAAAACCAAAACATTACTATAATGCATTAACAAGAAGCATCAGCTGTAGAAAAAAAAAAAAAATATATAAAAAAAAATAAAAAAAACTTACGCTCTGCTGGCAAGGACCGGTCTCAGGAACGCCAACTCGCGATAGTAGCGATATTTCCTTCTGGGCCTTGCTGCTGAACCACTGCGAACCTGTCCCTCTGCTCGAACATCAGTGTTGAAGCGGTCCTTCATCGAGCGCCATCGTGTGCGGACTTTGTTCACTGTTGAGAAAAAAAAAAAATTATACAATGCAGTCAGGGCAAAATCAGTCTCAACACACATACCTGAATGAAAATGTCAAACTGTCAATGCAGCATTATAAAAAGCTATACAATGCACAGGATAGTCACTGTTGAACCACATGACACTTGTGTTTGCTGGTAGAATATATCTGGCAGCAAACAAAACAGTACCATTAGGAACAAGAGTGACTGCAGCAATAAAAAACTCTATACAATGCACAACACATAGCTCAAGAATCCACAGGGCAGTCACTGTTGAACCACATGACACTGTTGTGTTTGCTGGTAGAATATATCTGGCAGCAAACAAAACAGTACCATGAGGAACAAGAGTGACTGCGGCAATAAAAAACTCAATACAATGCACAACACATAGATCAAAAATCCACAGGGCAGTCACTGTTGAACCACATGACACTGTTGTGTTTGCTGGTAGAATATATCTGGCAGCAAACAAAACAGTACCATGAGGAACAAGAGTGACTGCAGCAATAAAAAACTCAATACAATGCACAACACATAGCTCAAGAATCCACAGGGCAGTCACTGTTGAACCACATGACACTGTTGTATTTGCTGGTAGAATATATCTGGCAGCAAACAAAACAGTACCATGAGGAACAAGAGTGACTGCAGCAATAAAAAACTCAATACAATGCACAACACATAGCTCAAGAATCCACAGGGCAGTCACTGTTGAACCACATTACACTGTTGTGTTTGCTGGTAGAATATATCTGGCAGCAAACAAAACAGTACCATGAGGAACAAGAGTGACTGCGGCAATAAAAAACTCAATACAATGCACAACACATAGCTCAAGAATCCACAGGGCACTCACTGTTGAACCACATGACACTGTTGTGTTTGCTGGTAGAATATATCTGGCAGCAAACAAAACAGTACCATGAGGAACAAGAGTGACTGCAGCAATAAAAAACTCAATACAATGCACAACACATAGCTCAAGAATCCACAGGGCAGTCACTGTTGAACCACGTGACACTGTTGTGTTTGCTGGTAGAATATATCTGGCAGCAAACAAAACAGTACCATGAGGAACAAGAGTGACTGCGGCAATAAAAAACTCAATACAATGCACAACACATAGATCAAAAATCCACAGGGCAGTCACTGTTGAACCAGATGACACTGTTGTGTTTGCTGGTAGAATATATCTGGCAGCAAACAAAACAGTACCATGAGGAACAAGCGTGACTGCAGCAATAAAAAACTCAATACAATGCACAACACATAGCTCAAGAATCCACAGGGCAGTCACTGTTGAACCACATGACACTGTTGTGTTTGCTGGTAGAATATATCTGGCAGCAAACAAAACAGTACCATGAGGAACAAGAGTGACTGCAGCAATAAAAAACTCAATACAATGCACAACACATAGCTCAAGAATCCACAGGGCAGTCACTGTTGAACCACATGACACTGTTGTGTTTGCTGGTAGAATATATCTGGCAGCAAACAAAACAGTACCATGAGGAACAAGAGTGACTGCAGCAATAAAAAACTCAATACAATGCACAACACATAGCTCAAGAATCCACAGGGCAGTCACTGTTGAACCACGTGACACTGTTGTGTTTGCTGGTAGAATATATCTGGCAGCAAACAAAACAGTACCATGAGGAACAAGAGTGACTGCGGCAATAAAAAGCTCAATACAATGCACAACACATAGATCAAAAATCCACAGGGCAGTCACTGTTGAACCACATGAGACTGTTGTGTTTGCTGGTAGAATATATCTGGCAGCAAACAAAACAGTACCATGAGGAACAAGAGTGACTGCGGCAATAAAAAACTCAATACAATGCACAACACATAGCTCAAGAATCCACAGGGCAGTCACTGTTGAACCACATGAGACTGTTGTGTTTGCTGGTAGAATATATCTGGCAGCAAACAAAACAGTACCATGAGGAACAAGAGTGACTGCGGCAATAAAAAACTCGATACAATGCACAACACATAGCTCAAGAATCCACAGGGCAGTCACTGTTGAATCACATGACACTGTTGTGTTTGCTGTTAGAATATATCTGGCAGCAAACAAAACAGTACCATGAGGAACAAGAGTGACTGCGGCAATAAAAAACTCAAATACAATGCACAGCACATAGCAATAGCATACACAGTGCAGTCACTGTTGAACCAGATGACACTGTTGGGTTTGCTGGTAGAATATATCTGCCAGCAAACCCATCAGTGCCATCAGGAACAAGAGTGACTGCGGCATTACAGAGAATGAAAATACTTACTAAACGCCTTTTTGAGGTTTGGAGAGGCGCTGTCCCAGCCATCCATCAACGCTGCGGCCACCTCGTTCCATAGCCGCCGGGTCACCACATTGTCCTTGTACTGCGGATCACGGCTGTCCCACAACGGGACACGGTCATGGACCTGGCAGATGAGGGCCTCGTTGTCCACATACAGGTTGTCGTCCCGTTGTGGAACCTAGAAGAAACAAAAGAAAAATTACAATCTTGTATATTTTTTAGAAAGAAAATAACGATAGGAGTACAAAAGAAATAGACATTCAAAGGCTAGATACTTACATTCCGTCTCGCCCCTGGGACTTGACTCGGCTGCGACTGCTCCTGCTGTTCTGACTCCTCAATGTCCGTGTCCGACGATGATGTCTGAAAAAGGAACAAAAAGTTTAGCCATTTGTAGATTCAGCAGCTATACTTACCCAAAGGCAGGAAGATACTCACATCATGCTCTGCTTCGGCCAGTTCTTGCCGGGATGGGGAATATTCGGATCCGGAAGACATGCTGCAAAAAAAAAAAAAAAAATGACATGAGCACATATTACATTGTAAAGGACAGGCAGTCATTTGGTTAAAGAATACTCACATTCTTGCACTTTGGATCGGTCTTGAGTCCAGGCGCACTGTCTCCAGTCAGTTTTATGGTCCACGCTGTACTTGGGGTCCAGGCGATGTGTCTCCAGGCAGTATCCAGGCAGTGTAGTATGGTGCACGCTGTTTGCAGGCCTTTTATAGGGATCCAGGCTGTATCTTCCGGTCTCTTTATCAGCATACAGTCTCCAGGCAGTCTGAGTAGGGCACTGACACCTTCCTTTATCTACACTGCTTTATCTACACTCGTCACAAACAATGTATCTTGTCTAGGGGGTGCTTGGACAAGTGTCTAGACATTGTTTACTAAAAAATCGCGTGCGTGCACAAGCGCTGACAAGCGCACAGCCACGCGCATGCCAGCGCCCACATAGACGGCAATGATATTTATATGCGCATAGCCTGCACACACATGCGCACGCGCCTTTTTAGGTTGGTGTGCTGAAAAAAAAATGCAACATGTAGCGTCTACCGCGTCTGGGCGCACACCTGGAAAATGCGCAGCGCACGCCAAACGCTAATGAGCGCGTGCAAGCGCTAGACCCTGCGCCCGCCATGTTAATGATAGGGGAACATTGCGCATGCGACCGATAGCGCACGATGCGCAGCGCTAAAAAACGCAAGTGTGAAAGTAGCCTTATTGCCGCTACCACGGTTACCTTCTGCACAGGCCTTGGCAGCATTATTTATTAGACACATCTTCCACCTACACGGTATGCCAGACAAGATTGTCAGTGATCGAGGTCCCCAATTTGCGTCTCGGTTCTGGAGAGAGTTGTGTCATCTACTCCGCATTGAGTTGAACCTCACCTTTGCATATCATCCCGAGACGAATGGGTTGGTAGAGAGGGCCAACCAGACCTTGGTCACCTACTTGCGACATTTTGTCTCTGCCACGCAGGATGACTGGGCATCCTTGCTCCTGTGGGCAGAGTTCACGCTAAACAATGCTGTGGCTGACTCCACCGGACAGACCCCATTTCTCTTAAATTACGGCCAGCATCCACGGGTACTGGTGCCCATGCCCATGGCTTTCGCCGACTCCAGAATGGCAGACTGGGCTGTGGAGGCACGGGACATATGGGACCACACCCAGGATGCCATTCAGGCTTCCAAGGAAAGGATGAGGTCTTCTGCCGATGCCCATCGGCGTCCCGCTCCGACATTTGCTCCTGGCGACCTAGTGTGGCTCTCCACCCGAAACATCAGGCTACGGGTGGAATCCACTAAGTTGGCACCCTTCTATTTTGGTCCCTTCAAGGTTCTCGAGCAGGTGAACCCTGTGGTTTACCATTTGGCCCTTCCGCCTCGCCTTGGTATCTCCGACACCTTCCATGTGTCCCTCCTAAAACCCGTGGTCATCTCCCGGTTGCCTGAGTCATCTGCCGGGATGTCGGGTTCGTCTTCGGACGACTACGAGGTGAACGCCATTGTAGGGTGCAAGGTGGTACGGGGCAAAAAATTTTTTTGGGTGGATTATGGGCCTGAGGATAGGTCCTGGGAGCCTGCCGAGCATGTTCATGCTCCGTAGCTCATCGCTGCCTTTGAATGTAGTGAGGCCCAGAGAAGGGGGTAATGATAGGGGTCGAATTCCCGCTTCTGCACAAGGAGAATCTCGAGCCATTCCGGCTGCGGTCTCCCATTCATCTCCAGCCACAGTGGACTCTGCTCAGCTTAGATGTCAGTCCCAGCGTCTCGCCCAGTCTAACAGTGTGCAGAGGATTACTGCTGCCTCTCCAGGCTCTGCTATTGTGGCCAGTACTGGTTAGCGGCGAGCAGACGTCTTTAGGACAAAGTCCTTGTTTTCCCCTTCTGAGCATGCCCAGGGTGAGATCTCTCATTGGAGATCAGGGGTCACATGCTCAGGTACTGCAGCAGCTCCTATTGGTCCGCCACGAATGTCCTGTGACTACTGGTGTTTTGGAACAGTTTCATTGGTCCTTGTTTCTGGCAGGTCCTGTAGCTGTTACTATAAAAGGGTGGCATGGCTGGGCCGCCATGCGCTAGTATCAATTGCATTATGTGCTTTGCGCCAGTGTGATCATGCACGCATGTGGTTAGGGCTCGGCTGAAATAAGCCCCTAGAATACCGGCACCTCCGGTGAGGAGATTTGAGTGCAAGTGGTTAGCGCTTGGCTGAAATAAGCCCCTAGAATACCGGCTTCTCCGGTGAGGAGATTGCTTGATTACGTTGCTGTCTGCGTGATCACGGACTGCTATCCACACAGCAGTTATATGTGTATACCTGTGGTGTTAACAGGACACAGTCTTCTCAGCGGCTCTGTGACGCAACAGGGTTCGCTTTATAACGTTGGTTCAGCGCCCTAGCGTTTTACTTTGCGGCTCACTGAAGCTAAGTGAGTTTGCACCTATCGCCATATAGCGCTGTGGCATTCCTGTTAGCGGCTCTGGGGATTAACAGAGTTCGCACTTACTGCCACAGTGTGCTACGGCGTTTATTTTAGCGACTCTGTGGATAACAGAGTTCGCTACTTTCGCCATCTTACTAGCAGCGGGCTTTGCCTGCATGGTGGACCCCGGGCTGCGAACGCACCTCTCTAATATATCTATTAGGTGCGTTCCGCAGACCCTAACACCCACGATCCTAATATTGTTCCTTCGGGAACGATTTTCCAGATCATCATTTTTTGTCATAACTTCAGAGAGTTGTTGCTTAAACTGCTTTTCCGATTTTTTAAATTTATTAATCCAATCTTCAGCTTCTCCCACTCTATTTTCCACTTCTCCCGTCCTGGTATTATCCTTATGTATGTCCTTTTTTATAATGGCTACTTCAGACTGTACTCCCAGAACTTTCTGAGTTAAAGTAGTTAGTGCCTGTTTACAGAAAGAGACTACAGTAAACACATCTTTGATAGTGGGGTTCTCTTGTATCTCCCCCTTCTCCTGTGCTGCCACCGCCTTTTCTCCCCCTCAGGGATACTGCTCACTGGGGATTTTCCTCCTTCCATCTCCTCCTGTAACTCCATCCCTTCATCCCCATCCTCCTCCTCCTCTCCCTCTGACTCTTGCTGCTTCACACTCTCTCCATTGCGGGCAAACCTTTCTAACTCCGCCGCAGCACTCATGCGACGCTGACATGCAGCGTTAAGCTTGGCCGCTTCCTCCTTCTTATCGATGCCATCTTGGGAGCTGCCTCCGTCTGCCCAGCCCAGGTCTTTTTGTCTCCTGCGGGTCATTGCGGCTCACCTCCGGTCTCTCCTGCGTTCCCGGCAGTCTGCAGTCCTTTCCCCACCTTTCGGTCGGCTGAGGCTGGCGGTGGCGATGGCGGATCTTATGGTAACTTATGCACCAGCGGGAGAGCTCAGAAAGATGCCACCGCTCACATTGCCTGTCAGGCTCCGCCCCCCGAGTGATTCCTTGACTATTTAGCTAGCTGTTTGCCTTTGTTTACTGCCTGTTGTAGTCTTATCTCAGTGGTGCACGTTTGCCTTGTTCTTCAGTGTTCTGTCTGCCTCTGCCTGATCTTGCTACCTGACCTATGACAATCCGTTTGCTTAGCCCCTTTTCTTTATCTTCTACCTTCCTGGAATTCTCACCTCACATTATGACCTGACTATGCCTTTGCCTTACCTCTTTTGTTTATGATGAGCCCTCTTGGTATTTAACTCTGGACCTCTTGACTACCCAGCCTCACAGCTTGACCGTGAGTGGGCACTAGCGTAACAGTTATACAGTATACTGCACCTTTATAATCTTATCTCAGCACAGACACTTTTTTTTATATCACATCCAATTGTGTAACTATTTAAAATTCCATAATCTATTGATTAAAATGTACTTCTGTTCTTGGGGCAACCCCTTTAAAGAACACATACATGAAATAAAGTTATGATTATAGATTTCCATTCAATGGAAAACTGAAGCTGAGTGTCTTTGGACACATTTTTAAGAGTCTAGAGAAACTGCTCCAAGATGGAATAATGAAAAAACAAAAAAAAAATCAGCAAATGGTAATTGTAGAGAGATTAAAGAATATAGAAGACCTGACAGAGATTATATAAAGAGCGAAAAAAGTTTATAAAGAAAAGATTGCCTAGGAAGTAAAAAGCAAAGAAGAGGCAGACCCTAAAATAAAAATCTGACTTGTCTTTTGTTTCAAAAGATAATGGGAATTCACATGGAAGAAGTGGTTAGCTAAAATTAACTTGAACGAAAGTTGTATGAAGAATAATGTCTCGACAAATTGCACATTTAAACATGAGGACAATGAGCATCTGCTAAATGATACTCCAATAGTGCAATTGAATAGATCATGGCATATGCGTAAAGAACATGTAACATATTTTTTTTAAATATTCTGTTTTAATTGATATGTTTTAAATGGTTTCAATGAGATTTTATATCAGGTTAAAGGACATGTGTAATCAGAAAATTACCTACTCTTTAAAAAAGAATATTATGATATATATAGATATTTTGATAGGGTCACTGGCACTGTATGTGAGAGGACATATGTGTTACGAAGATTTCTTCCGTGATCTAAAACCCATAGATTTCTCTCCAGCGTGCTATGTGGTGAAAGAGTTAACCAATCATGATAAGGGACTGGATTTTTTGTGAGTAGATGAGAGATAGGTGGCACACCTACTCACCATAAGGCCGGGGTCACACTTGCGAGAAACTCACACGAGTCTCGCACCTCAATACCTGGCACTGCCGCCAGCACTTAGACTGGAGCATTCAGTTGCATAGAAATATTTGCAGCCGCACACTCCGGTCCGAGTGCCGGCGGCAGTGCCAGGTATTGAGGTGCGAGACTCGTGCGAGTTTCTCGCAAGTGTGACCCCGGCCTAACTCCACCTCAAGGGTGTTGCTGGGGAGTTAAATGTTCAGCGACAGCCACTGTTTTTTTTTATGTGTTTTGTGAGTTTGGAGAGGAAAGTCTCCAGACGTAGCTCCAAGAGGAGCTGAAGATATATGGTAGTCTGAACATGCAAACCCTTCAGAGATAAGGACTTTGCTGTGGTTTATATTTTGCTTTGCTGTTTTTTTTTTAAAACCATTCCATGGTTTATGCTGTCTTATAATAAACCAGCAGGTGGCTTACCTAATAATCCTTCCTGTGTTAATCTCTGCAAGCAGCCGATGGAACTCCTCGCAGAGGCCATTTGTGGGAGGCTGGCAGTCCATTCCCCCTCACCAGATGATGACTCATACATCCAGAAAACGGTACGGTGATCCATGCAAAAGATGACCCAAGGGGATGATGTGGAAGCTTTTCTGACTGTTTTCGAGAAGGTGGCTGAACGGGAGAATCTTCTGCCAGAGCACTGGGCAGAGCTGCTGGCGTCTTATTTGTCAGGCAAACCCCATAAGGCGTATTATGACTTAGCACTCCAGGATGTCAAGAATATGCCAAATTAAAGACTGAAATCTTGGCACGCCTGGGAGTAACTATGTCGATTTGAGTTCAGTGAGTTTACCGCTGGGCATATGCTGGTGACAAACCCCCTCACTCGCAGATGTTCGACTTGTTGCATCTAGTCCAAAAGTGGTTGCAACCAGAGACTTCCACTCCTGCCCAGGTTGTCGAGCGTGTGGTAATGGACAGGTTCATCCACTCCCTTCCCAGGCCAATACAGACATGGGTTGCCCAGGGTGATGCACGGAATCCGGATGAACTGGTTAGCATAGTGGAGAGATACTTTGAGATTGTTCAAGTTAAGAACTTTACCTTAATATTTGACAATGTTACCGTATGTAATGGGGTTGCTCAAGAGCTGAGGGCTGACACCAGGTTCTCACACTTTTGAAGTCAATTGCACTTTATTGTATCGGGTGACCAAACTGATGGGTGATGAATAAATGGAGCAGCTGTTGGTTGCAGGATCCTACCAGTGTAGGATTTTAGACATTTGCATGTTTGGGGGAACATCTGGGGGTAGAGACAATTCAGGAGAGAATAATTCAGAGGTTCTATTGGCCGGGATGTTACTGTGAGATCTTAAATTATTGTAGTTCCTGCCCACCTACCAGATAACCAGACCCTCTTCTCACTTCTAGAGTCCTATTGTCCCATTACCTGTAATAGAGGTCTTGCTTGAGAAGATTTCCATGGACCTAGTAGGTCCCCTAGTTAAGTCTGCACGGGGGCATCAGTACATACTAGTGGTCATGGACTATGCGATCCGGTACCCTGAAGCGTTACCAATAATTAACTCTTTGGCCAAGAGTATCGCCCTGGAGCTTGTCCATATCTTTACTAGAACTAGCCTGCCAAAGGAGATTTTGATGGATCAGGAACCCCCTTCAGTGACAAAGTGATGAGGGAGCTGTGTAAGGTCCTCCAGATTGCTCAGCTGCAAACTTCAGTTTACCATACGCAGACTTACGGCCTGGTAGAGCGCTTCAATAAGACCTTAAAGTCCATGCTCAAGAAGGTAATTGAGAAGGATGTCAAGACTGTCTGCTTCCGTTTTTGCTTTTCTCCATCAGAGAAGTTCCTCATGCCTCCACTGGCTTCTCGCCGTTTGAGCTCCTGTACGGTCGACATCCATGAGGACTCCAGCACATCGCCAAGGAAACCGGGAAGCTGAGGTCACGCCACACTGGAGCGTCATTGAGCATGTCACCCAGTTGCAGGAGAGGATGGCAAAAGTAATGCCTATCGTGAAGGAGCCTCTTCTCCAGGCACAGGAGGCACTGGCAAGGGTATATAACCGATCAGCAAGGCTGAGGCAGTTCTAACCCGGGGACCGCGTGCTAGTGCTTATCCCCATGGTGGAGAGCAAGTTCCTAGAGAAATTGGCAAGGCTCATACGAGGTCGTGGAAAAACTGTGTGAGGTGAATTACAAGGTACACCAGCCATGTCGAAGGAAGCCGCACCAAGTGTATCATGTGAACTTGCTCAAGCCATAGCGAGATCGGGAATCACTGGAAGCTCCATGACTGGGAGCCTGTCCCGAAGCCAAAGTGGGGGAGGTAACAATTGCAAAGAGTAATGCCGGCCCAGAAGCAACAGTATTGGGAACTTCTCTAACCGAAGAAAGAAAAAAGATTGGACTAAAGTATAATAATATAATATAACCGTATAATAAGTCCACAAAAATTGAGAGGATTTAGATAAATATAACAATTTATTAAGATAAATAACAATAAACAGATAGAAAGTATAAAGATGAGATGAATACAGCAAATTGTTGGCAAATAATAAAGGATGTTAAATATAAGGCCAGACAGAATGACTGTCTCTCTAGAGACTACCGGAGTGTCACAACATATAGGATAATAGAAAATCCAGGACATGTGCTGATATAGAACAAATAACAAAATAGGAGATTCCAGTAGGGGAAGAATATCAAAATATCAAAAAAATATAACAGTACATGTCCAGTACTCCTAAAACTAATTCAAAATGCCAGGCTCAATAAATATTAAAATGTGTGCAAAAAGCCTCACAAAAATTCTAGCCCCATATATTAAATTGTAGGATATCAGTGCCAGAAAGCCTCATAAAGATTATGGCCTCATATATTAGGTCATAGAATATACATAGTCCCAATGTGTGCAAAAAAAGCCTCACAGAAATAATGACCCCATATATTAAGTCCAAGAGTAAGGGCAGAAGATGGCAAGAAAAATATAGCTGAACTATATAAGTTACATTGCTATTTACCTTGTAACATGTTGTGAATAGCTGTGACAGCGCTGATGAGACAGCTGAGAAGCACCGACGCGCGTTTCACCGTCCTCGGTTTCTTCAGGAGGCATGGTGAGACGTGTGAGGCATGAGATATAAATATAGAGAGTGTGGCCGTGAACTAATCGGAGCTCGTTAAAGTGCAGGGATATCCCGCCCCAAAATGGCGCTTGCTCTATATAATAGCAATGAAGGGGCTGGGTTACGCAGCTCGGGGCGGTATTTGGTGAGAGACAGCCTATTGAGAAAGACAGATCTGATATTAAGGACTTGAAGCTGAAAATTAGAGATCTCTTAAAAAAGAGAACTAAAACATGGTGGAACAAAGCGGCTTTAGAAAACTACCTACAAAAAGACATTATCCCTAGGGGACTGAGGGTCCAACTATTTCCCACACTCTATATTGAAGATCCTATATTTGTTTCTAAGTGTGAGGACACTTTAACTAAGTGTTCTCGTACACTTTTAGAACTCCTCATAGGTACAGATAAAAGGACACTTGAAACACTAAAGAAAGATATTGAGATAATACGTATTAAAATTCAAGAAACTTTATCCAGTGACGAATTATAAAAAATAAATAAAAATAAATATAAAAAATTTGATTGTTCACTGAAGGAGGATCTTTCTAAATGGGAATTAGAGATCCAAAATAATAAAACTAAAAAATATTTACGCGATTTTGAAGACTATCAGCAAAAGCAAGTTTATCATTGGCACAGCAGGCAAGTTAAAAAACAATATAGATCACAATCCATATCAAGTGTTTCTACTACAGCTGAAGGAACATATAATACAGAGGTAGTGGAAAACATCGCATATACCCACAATAAGGATAGCAAATATTTGTATATACGGGTACAATAATATAGGACTATATAGGAAACTGCAAAAAGCTAAGCAAATAAACAAAGGAAATAGCAGCTAAAAATTCCCATAAAATCATCTTTATTAAGAAACATATAATAAAATGCAAGGAATAAGTAAATGGTGCAAACAGGGGCAAATGACACAGAATGTCAGCATAATTACGCCATACAGGACCGGGTCCCGTTCACCCACATGACCCAATAAACAAAATTAACACCCATGATATACAGTACTGCAGCCATTAAGGCAATCATAGCATAGTGCAGAGTACTAACAGTCTGTACACAATACATCATGGTAAATCCAAGCAATTACCTGGTCAGGTGTATAGAACGGGACTCAGATCCACCCTGACGCGCGTTTCGGAGCCCACAGCTCCTTCCTCAGGGGGCATACAGAGAACACCTGTGGCCGCCATTTATATATTAGTATACCGGAAACAATTCGCCCCATCCACAATGCACAGCGCCAATTCATAGTGCATAGCGAACTGCATAATGCGTAATCAGTAGTTACCTAGTAACCTGGGACGCCAAAGAACCACGCGACACACGTCACCGCTAATCGTGTCGGCGCCCATCCTTAATGCCGGCATCCGGAACCGCGTGGGGCCCCACATGACCAGATGATGGACAGTCAGAGGAGTAAACACCTCCGGAACAGCAGGGCATGTGGCGCGTGCGCACACAGGTCAGAGCGCATTAGCAGCCATATCTATTTCTGGCACAACAAGGGCACTGTTTCTATAATATAATTAACTCACAATTGATAGCAATAAGCATGGGGCAAATTGTAAAAAAATATACAGAGCAATACAGCAGTAATGAACAATATCAATCAATGACACCAACATACTAAGCCCAAACCAAACAATATAAATGCAAAAAAGAAATGCAAAATAGAAAATAAAAAATAATAAAAAATGGAAAAAAAACAAACATAAATCCAATATGAATAACCAAATATAAATTCTCTTTAGTCCACATATGTTGAAAGATGTCACTGATTGGCCGTCACCAAAATATTCTCCTCTTCAAAATACTCATCCGAATACAAAGACAATCATAATGCTATATAAGATAAAAATGAAAATAGTTAAAACCAATAAATGCAAAACACTCATAATCATCAGAAGGCACAATAGGGATCATAAATAGGGAGCAAACAATAGATTTTCGTTAAGACCCTTTGGATGAATTGTTTGAAGGGTCCAAATCCATTTAATTTCAAGCTGTCCCAACTTTTTAGTCAGATTGCCCCTCGAATGTTAATGTTGAGCATATCGATGCCCCGAATTCTCAATAGAGTGACATGAGGAGCATATCGATGCCCCGCATTCTCAATAGATGACATGAGGATGCATGTAGCAGTGTATTCGTTGCTGTTGTTTTATGGAATATATCCATCTGAATGCATCCAGTTTCATCCCTACGGATAGTAACATCCAAAAAATCCATCCTATCTTTATCCCACACCGAGGTAAGTCGTATATTCTGATCATTGTCATTCAGAAATGAGACAAACTGCGAAAGGTCGACGGAGGTGCCTTGCCAGACGAAGAAGATGTCATCTATGTATCGTGCCCAAAACAGAACACGCTCCACAGACCCCAATCCATCAGACATGAAGAGATCCCTCTCCCACAGCCCAAGGAACACATTAGCATAGGAAGGTGCAAATGCCGCACCCATGGCTGTACCCTGGAGCTGTAGGTAGAAGGATCCCTTGAACACAAAAAAAACAACAATTGCTACACTGTACCTCTTGCCTAAGGTACATAAGTATCTCAAGTTGCCACCCGGCAGGCCTATTGTGTCGGGAAGAGGGAATTATCTCGAGAATGTAAATAGATGGATCGAGTATTACTTACAACCACTGGTGTCCAATCTTCCTTCGTTCCTCAAAGATACAGGGGACTTGCTGCGGAAGGTCGATGGACTGTGCCTAGAGGGTGATACTCTACTGGCGTCCGTGGATGTAGAGTCTCTCTACACCAGCATCCGCCACACTGATGGCTTGAGAGCAGTTAAATTTTTTCTTACCACATCTACACTGACTGTAGGATTGAGGGACCTCATCCTGGAGCTTTTGGAGTTCACCCTCACACACAATTTTTTTGTGTTCAAGGGATCCTTCTACCTACAGCTCCAGGGTACAGCCATGGGTGCGGCCTTTGCGCCTTCCTATGCTAATCTGTTCCTGGGGCTGTGGGAGAGGGATCTCTTCATGTCTGACGGATTGGGGTCTGTGGAGCATGTCCTGTTTTGGGCACGATACATAGACGACATCTTCTTAATCTGGCAAGGTACCTCCGTCGACCTTTCGCAGTTTGTCTCATTTCTGAATGACAATGATCAGAATATACGACTTACCCCGGTGTGGGATAAAGATAGGATGGATTTTTTGGATGTCACTATCCGTAGGGATGAATCTGGATGCATTCAGACGGATATATTCCATAAAACAACAGCAACGAATACACTGCTACATGCATCCTCATGTCATCCACGACACATGATCAGGGGTATTCCCGTGGGACAATTTCTTCGTCTGCGTCATATATGTTCCACAGAGAGAAGATTTTACACATCGAGCAGAGGAATTAAAATCTCGTTTCCTTGTTCGAGGATATACCAGATGGTCGTTGAAGAAGGCCTACCATCGCGCTAAATATACCAGCTGTAATAGTCTTCTGTATAACAACGTAGGCCGTAAATCGATAAAGCAGAGTGTGTCTAGATTCGTGGCATCTTATCATTCCCAGCATGGTCTGGTACGAGCAGCCCTAGAGAAAGCATGGCCAATTTTGATGGTGGATCCAATTATTAAAAAGTTTATTCCAGATCGTCCTCTGATTACGTTTCGGAGAGAGAGAAATTTGCGTGACATGCTCGTTAAAAGTCATTATTCTCATTCTGGATCTACTTTTTTGGATTCTATTCCAGTTAGGGGTGGATGTGTTCGGTGCGGCAGATGTGTCGCCTGCCCCAACATTGAGCGGAGTGTCATGTTTGTCAGTTCTGATGGTTCAAAAAGTTTTGACATCAAACAACGAATTACATGCACATCAAGATATGTGGTTTATTATGCCACATGTCCATGTGGACTGATTTATGTTGGACTGACATCTAGACAATTGAAGGTCCGCACTCGTGAACATGTGTTGGGGATACAGGCGGCCTCTGACTGTACGGACACATCCACCCTTAAAACATTGCCACGGCACTTCCATGAGTTTCACCAATGTGACGGCACTCTATTGAGAGTGCGGGGCATCGATATGCTCAACATTAACATTCGAGTGTTCAATCTGACTAAAAAGTTGGGACAGCTTGAAACTAAATGGATTTGGACCCTTCAAACAATTCATCCAAAGGGTCTTAACGAAAATCTATCGTTTGCTCCATATTTATGATCCTTATCGTGCCTTCTGATGATTATGAGTGTTCTGCATTTATTGGTTTTAACTATTTTCATTTTTAACTTATATAGCATTATGATTGTCTTTGTATTCGGATGAGTATTTTGAAGAGGAGAATATTTTGGTGACGGACAATCAGTGACCTCTTTCAACATATGTGGACTAAAGAGATTTTATATTTGGTTATTCATATTGGATTTATGTTTGTTTTTTTTTCCATTTTCTATTATTTTTTATTTTCTATTTTGCATTTCTTTTTTGCATTTATATTGTTTGGTTTGGGCTTAGTATGTTGGTGTCATTGATTGATATTGTTCATTATTGCTGTATTGCTCTGTATATTTTTTTACAATTTGCCCCATGCTTATTGCTATCAATTGTGAGTTAATTATATTATAGAAACAGTGCCCTTGTTGTGCCAGAAATAGATATGGCTGCTAATGCGCTCTGACCTGTGTGCGCACGCGCCACATGCCCTGCTGTTTCGGAGGCGTTTCCTCCTCTAACTGTCCATCATCTGGTCATGTGGGGCCCCACGTGGTTCCGGATGCCGGCGTCGGGGATGGGTGCTGACACGATTAGCGGTGACGTGTGTCGCGTGGTTCTTTGGCTTCCCAGGTTACTAGGTAACTACTGATTACGCATTATGCAGTTCGCTGTGCACTATGAATTGGCGCTGTGCATTGTGGATGGGGCGAATTGTGTTCCGGTATACTAATATATAAATGGCGGCCACGGGTGTTCTCTGTATGCCCCCTGAGGAAGGAGCTGTGGGCTCCGAAACGCGCGTCGGGGTGGATCTGAGTCCCGTTCTATACAGCTGACCAGGTAATTGCTTGGATTTACCATGATGTATTGTGTACAGACTCTTAGTACTCTGCACTATGCTATGATTGCCTTAATGGCTGCAGTATATCATGGGTGTTAATTTTATTTATTGGGTCATGTGGGTGAACGGGACCCGGTCCTGTATGGCGTAATTATGCTGACAGTCTGTGTCATTTGCCCCTGTTTGCACCATTTACTTATTCCTTGCATTTTATTATATGTTTCTTAATAAAGATGATTTTATGGGAATTTTTGGCTGCTATTCCCTTTGTTTATTTGCTTAGCTGAAGGAACATGTGGAGATCATTTTTTAGATCAAAGAAGTGGATGAACCTCAACCGGGGATCCAATAGGCAATCACCTCCAGCATTCCCATACACGGGCGCCAAAAAAGCCAAGACATCAATACAACATAAGAAACAAGAGAAACAGGAGATTCTAAAGGTAATTAAGTTATCTAAACATACTTTATCTCCACCACAAATTGAAGTCCAGCCAAAAGGACTCTCCTTCTCACCGGTGGAGGGCTCTGACCGCTTTACACTTATTAAGGATCTGGAACTTTTTGCCCGTAAATTGATTTTTAAGAAACATTTTGCACCCAAAGATATGGGGTCATTATTTCTGTGAGGCTTTTTTGCACACATTGGGACTATGTATATTCTATGACCTAATATATGAGGCCATAATCTTTATGAGGCTTTCTGGCACTGATATCCTACAATTTAATATATGGGGCTAGAATTTTTGTGAGGCTTTTTTGCACACATTTTAATATTTATTGAGCCTGGCATTTTGAATTAGTTTTAGGAGTACTGGACATGTACTGTTATATTTTTTTTGATATTTTGATATTCTTCCCCTACTGGAATCTCCTATTTTGTTATTTGTTCTATATCAGCACATGTCCTGGATTTTCTATTATCCTATATGTTGTGACACTGCGGTAGTCTCTAGAGAGACAGTCATTCTGTCTGGCCTAATATTTAACATCCTTTATTATTTGCCAACAATTTGCTGTATTCATCTCATCTTTATACTTTCTGTCTGTTTATTGTTATTTATCTTAATAAATTGTTATATTTATCTAAATCCTCTCAATTTTTGTGGACTTATATGGTTATATTATATTATTATACTTTAGTCCAATCTTTTTTCTTTCTTCGGTTAGTGTAGTATTTGGCCTGAGGTTTTTTTTCCGGAAGGCTACAGATCATTGTTTTGGACGTATAGTATCGGGAACTTCTGCAGCGGAGCCATGACCTATTCACAGAGTTGCCAGGGCACACACAGGTGGTGGAGCATAACGTGTTAACAGAGCATACTCCTTATAGGTTTGTTACAACATTGACACTTTGGTCTTTACTTATTACTTTGTTTGGTCTGTCTGCATTTTTCTGTCTTCATGGTACTGTTTTCATCATAGACATTGCTGCTATTTTTGTAAGGCCATCCGTTCTAAGTACTTATTCATCCTAGTATACAGTCATGGCCAAAAGTTTTGAGAATGACACAAATATTAATTTTTACAAAGTCTACTGCTTCACTTTTTCTAATGGCAATTTGCATATACTTCAGAATGTTATAAAGAGTGATCAGCTTAACAGCAATTACTTGCAAAGTCAATATTTGGCTAGAAAATGAACTTTATCCCCCAAAACACATTTCAACATCATTGCAGCCCTGCCTTAAAAGGACCAGCTAACCTCTTTTCAGTGATTGCTCCATTAACACAGGTGTGGGTGTTGATGAGGACATGGCTGGAGATCAATCTGTCATGATTAAGTAAGAAAGACACCACTGGACACTTTAAAAGGAGGCTGGTGCTTGGCATCATTGTTTCTCTTCTGTTAACCATGGTTATCTCTAAAGAAACACGTGCAGTCATCATTGCAATGCACAAAAATGGCGTAACAGGGAAGAGCATCGCAGCTAGAAAGATTGCACCTCAGTCAACAATCTATCGCATCATCAAGAACTTCAAGGAGAGAGGTTCCATTGTTGCCAAAAAGGCTCCGGGGCGCCCAAGAAAGACCAGCAAGCGCCAGGACCGTCTCTTAAAAGTGTTTCAGCTGCAGGATCGGGCTACCAGCAGTGCAGAGCTTGCTCAGGAATGGCAGCAGGCAGGTGTGAGTGCATCTGCACGCACTGTGAGGCGGAGACTCTTGGAGCAAGGCCTGGTCTCAAGGAGGGCAGCAAAGAAGCCACTTCTCTCCAGAAAAAACATCATGGACAAACTGATATTCTGCAAAAAGTACAGGCAGTGGACTGCTGAGGACTGGGGTAAAGTTATTTTCTCTGATGAATCCCCTTTTCGATTGTTTGGGACATCAGGAAAGCGCCTCATTCGGAGAAGACAAGGTGAGTGCTACCACCAGTCTTGTCTCATGCCAACTGTTAAGAATCCTGAAACCATTCATGTGTGGAGTTGCTTCTCAGCCAAGGGAATCGGCTCTCTCACAGTCTTGCTTAAAAACACAGCCATGAATAAAGAATGGTACCAGAATGTCCTCCAAGAGCAACTTCTCCCAACCCTCCAAGAGCAGTTTGGCGATCAACAATGCCTTTTCCAGCATGATGGAGCACCTTGCCATAAAGCAAAGGTGATAACTAAATGGCTCAGGGAACAAAACATAGAGATTTTGGGTCCATGGCCTGGAAACTCCCCAGATCTTAATCCCATTGAGAACTTGTGGTCAATCATCAAGAGACAGGTGGACAAACAAAAACCTAAAAATTTTGACAAAATGAAAGCATTGATTGTGCAAGAATGGACTGCTATCAGTCAGGATTTGGTCCAGAAGTTGGTTGAGAGCATGCCAGGGAGAATTGCAGAGGTCCTGAAGAAGAAGGGTCAACACTGCAAATATTGACTTGCTGCATTAACTCATTCTAAATCTCAATATAAGCTTTTGTTACTCATATGTTTGCAATTATTATATTTCTGTCTGTGACAAAAACATCTGTCAAACACACATAAAAACCAGAGGGCAGCAGATCATGTGAAAATATAATATTTGTGTCATTCTCAAAACTTTTGGCCATGACTGTACACAGAGTGGCATTTCCTTAGCTTTCCCTGTTCTTCCTGCAATCTCTGTTTCCTTCCAGCAATCCCTGCCTTACTTCTGGACAATCTCTGTCCTGCTTCTGGATAATCCCTCTCCCATTGGTGGTCCAGGCCCATCAGCTTCCTACCACTCAGTGATCTGGCTTCAATAGGAAAAGGAGCCAGGTTCGCCATCTCAGCTTCACCTGCCCCGGTTGTATACCCCGAATCCTCTTCGGGTTGGTTTCACTGTCAATATAAGCTTTTTGTTACTCATATGTTTGCAATTATTATATTTCTGTCTGTGATAAAAACATCTGTCAAACACACATAAAAACCAGAAGGCAGCAGATCATGTGAAAATATAATATTTGTGTCATTCTCAAAACTTTTGGCCATGACTGTACTATATATCAGTATATATTGGTACCTGAGGTGCTGCTATTTATCCTTACATGGAATAGGTAGGTTGTTTTCAGACCACCTTCTATGCACCTTGTATTTTACTTATTGGTACAATTTGATACATGCTGATATATTTTGGGTTCTGTGGGTGCTGATATCTTTCTATTTGTGGAAGCAGTAGGTCATTTTTTGACCACTATTTATGCACTGTGCACTTTAAAATTGATTTATTCCCTTTTTTTTTGCACCTTATATATTAAGGGATCCTGTGTATATATTTACATTAGTAGACTGGTCTTGTGACAATTTTTATAGCACTTGCTACACATGTTTCAATGGTTGTATTTCTTTTAATATGAAGACTTAATATATGTGTGATATGACCCTCCTATTTTAGGAGATGGAATCTGGATGTTGCTGATTCCCTTATGACTATATGGTATCTATTGCTTTTGTTGTTATTTAATTGGTATTGATTCATCTTGTATAAATAAAGTTTACTATTTTTATTACTCTATGTCCATTGTTTCTTTTTTCGGGTATTTATTCAATAAATGGATGAGGTTTTTTTATTTAGCCTTTTTTTGGGATTTATTACTATTTATAATAGTTCATTACTTTGGATATGTTCTAATGTGGTTTCCATGAGGTTGTTATGGTATAAGAAATATGCCGCAGCGGACCTTGATGACATTTTGGCCTTCAGCCCTGACTAGGGTAGTCATCTACCAAAGGTACAGGCGATCCTGAAGGCTTTGAGGAAAGCTGGGTTCACCATAAATCCCATAAATCCAAAAAAGGCTGCCATAGGGAAGGAAGAGGCCAAGTACTTAAGGGTATGCCACACTAAACGAGATCGCAAGCGAGATCGCTAACGAGATCACTACTGTGTCACCATTTATGATGCAGTAGAGATCTCGTTAGCGTCTTAGCTGTGTGATTCCAAACACATCTCATCCACGATCTGTGATTCCAAACACATCTCATCAGCGATCTGTATAACGACCTCTGCGGTCGTTGGGAAAATCTAGTCCCACCTGCGATGCTGGTGAAGTCGTTCATAAAGGGTGTCACACTCAGCGATTCAGGCTCACCAGTAGGACACCAACGACCAAAAAACGGCTCAGAACGTTTACAAACGATCAGCGACATCTCAGCAGGGGCCACATCGCTGCTACATGTCACACACAGCTAAGTCGCTAACGAGATCGCTAACTGCGTCATAAATGGTGACGCAATTGCGATCTCGTTAGCGATTTCGTTTGCGATCTCGCTTAGTGTGGCATACCCTTTAGGCTACAGTGCCTTGCGAAAGCATTCGGCTCCCTGGAACTTTTCAACCTTTTCCCACATATCATGCTTCAAACATAAAGATACCAAATGTAAATTTTTGTTGAAGAATCAACAAGTGGGACACAATTTTGAAGTTGAACGAAATTTATTGGTTATTTTAATTTTTTTGTGGAAATACATAAACTGAAAAGTGGGGCTTGCAATATTATTCGGCCCCTGTACTTTCAGTGCAGCAAACTCATTCCAGAAGTTCATTGTGGATCTCTGAATGATTCAATGTTGTCCTAAATGACTAATGATGATAAATATTATCCACCTGTGTGTAATCAAGTCTCCGTATAAATGCACCTGCTCTGTGATAGTCTCAGGGTTCTGTTTGAAGCAGAGAAAGCATCATGAAGACCAAGGAACACAACAGTTCCAGGGAGCCGAATACTTTAGCAAGGCACTGTATGTCTTCGAGAGAGGCAAAATCAAGCCACAGATAAACAAGGTTGAGGCAACTGAGAAGTGGCTGCAACTGCTTTCCAAGAAGCAGGTCAGGGCGTTTCTTGGAATAGTGGGGTATTACAGGTGGTTAATTCCAAGTTTCGGCATAATTACCGGACCATTGATGGATCTCCTAAGTGGCACCAAATCGACGATGGACTGCTGAGAAAGAGATGGCATTCCAGAAGCTGAAGAGGACTCTGTGTAAACATCCAGTTCAGATCACACTGGACTTCATCAAAGAGTTTGTGGTCCAGACAGATGATTCAGAAGTCGGGTTGTGAGCCGTGCTGTCTCAGGAAATAAATGGGAAAGAACATCCCATTCCTGTATCTGTTATGGAAATTTGGTTAGGATAAATCTATCCCCATGTTTGCTGCTGCTGTTCCCAAATTAGGCTGAGTCTTTTGAGAGCGCTCTGAGGAAATGAAGACTGTCCACACACAGTGCCAGCATAACACTTTGTCAAGGCTGCAGCTTTATTATTCATTCACAGTCTTATACCTTTACAAAAAGGGGGTGGTTAATCAATTAACATACAATTAGAAGCTGCTAGATTATTGGCTGTTTGAATATAAAAAATATAACAAAGGCTAAATTAGCAGATTTATTACTTTTGTCCTAGCTTTTCTGCGAAATCAGCATCAACTCAGACCATCTGCCATTAGTTCCGCTTTCATGTCCCAGAAAGTCCCAGTGAGCTGTCTAGCTCTTGCACCAGCCTGACTTATGTGGGTCAGGGGTTATGTCTTAAGCAACTGATTATAGCTTGCATCAGCTCTGCATAGATATGTGTGGGTACAGAAGTTTAAGCAAGTGAGATCTACCTGAATATACATGGAATACATGAGATACATATATATTTCCATCACAATCCCCCTTAGATATCACTTGCCCTAAAACCTGCTCCTGTCCCAAAACGCTGCAACTCTTTTGTATTGCCGGTGGGCTGACATATGTCTAGTACATGCCCCCCCCACCGTTGCAGACTTTTCGCAAATGGGCAGTCAGGAGGACTGTTCCTGACGAGGGTTCATCGTAATCATAGTCTATTTATTCAACTGCATGCTCAGAAAAAGGTGTGTATTCTTCATCAGGTAGGTCATCTATCCGGTCAGACAGGGCATCCACGACATCATTCTGGCTTAATTGTATCTTCTGGTACAGGAGCTTCCTTGCAATGCGATGCGTGGATCCAAGCAGGCTTTCCCTCTAGTTTCACAGAGGTTGGTGTCATCTGGGGCTCTTGGAAAGGACCATCAAATCTGGGATCGAGTGTTCTCCTTTCCAACTTTTTCACCAACACCCAGTTTCCAGGCTTTCAAGGAGTGCGTACCGGACACTGAGTCTGGATCTGGCAATGAAGAAAAAAACTCGAGAATGGACATTAGTTTTTGATCAATACAATTACATAAGCAGACAGAATATAATTTTGCACAGTCAGCTGCTGAGAGAAGAATACACCTTACTTGGGACTAGTTCCAAACAGAATTTCATATGGTGACAGCTTTTCTGGGCCTCTGGGAGTGTGCTTTACGCTAAATAGTGCAATTGGGAGTGTCTCATTTAGCTTTTCTACTTTCTTACTGCTTTGGGGGTGGTATGGAGTGTGTAGGCCTAATTCTGACCCTACTGCTGACCAGATCTCTCGTGTCAGATTTGCTGTGAATGCGGGTCCCTGATCACTCTCTATCACTTCTGGAACCCCATATCTGCACACTATTTTCCGAAAGTAGCTTCTTTGCAGTAGTCACTGGGAAAGCTTCTGTCCATCCTGAAAACACTTCTTTGACCACAAGGGTGTATTCAAATCCTCCACTTGGCGACATCTGGATGTGGTCTATCTGGATCCTCTTGAAGAAGGTAGAGTGGTCTGGCCAGATGATGTGGAGGGACTTTTTCCACACTTCCAGGCTTGCATTTGCCGCAGGTCAGACAGCTGCTGGTGAATTTGGCTGTAAGGGTGGAGATCCCTGGAGCAAACCAGTAAGCACCAATCAGATCATTCATCTGTGTCTTTGATCTGTGTGTGTGCCCATGTGCCCATTGAATCACCATAGGGTACATACTTCGCGATAGGCAGGGTTTGAAGTCCATTGTAGATAACCTTCCTTCTTCACATGTTGCTTCTTTCGCATTCAGCTCTCCTTCTTCTTCTTTGGAACTTGGTCTTGCAACTTCTTGAGCAGATCTCAGGACATCATTTTGTCAGGTTTCTTGTCTTCAGTCGTCATGTAGCAGCCGTCCGGCTCTACGACCTCTCCCACTTCTCCATGTTGTTTTCCTTTGGCCGCTTCTTCGGCTGCCATGTCTGCCATGTTATTGCCTCATGCCTCTTCTGTTCTCAGTTTTCCATGCACCTTGACTTTCCAAATTGCCACCATTTTTTGGAAGTTGGAGTGTATCCAGCAGGTCCCTGATGGCTCCATGATGCTTCACGGTTGTCCCGCTTGCTGTGAAGTCCCTTGCAGCCCAGATGGGCCAAATTTTGTTGTGCTATGCCATGCGAGTACCTGTAGTCGGTGTAGATGTTTGCAGTCTTGCCTTCTGCCATCTGGCAGACCTTCGTCAGCGCTATCAGCTCTGCTTCCTGGGCTGACAGGCTAGGTGACAGACTTCTGGACCACAGAATTTCTTGATTGCTGGTCACTGCTCTTCCAGTGTGGAATCTTCCTTCATCATCTGCAAATCTGGAGCCATCCAAGTAGAGGATAAATTCTGAGTTGGTCAGTCATCCCACAAATTTTGGTCTAAAAAGTCCATATCCGTATCCCCCCTTGGGAGTGGGATTAGAGTGGCCAGGTTGAGGACTGTAGGTCTGGAGCTGGTGACACTGTGAGACAAAAACAGAAAGCACTGGAGGCGAAGATGCCTGGCGGTGGAGAGATTATTTGGTTGAGCTTGATTGAGGATTGCCAAGATGTCGTGTGGAGTGAGAGTTTCCAGTGGATGTCCCAGAATGATGTCAGCAGTCTTGTCCAGGAAGGTGTGCTGCAAATACTGCCATCAGGCAGGAGGGTGCTCCTCTTGCAACTGGATCCAAGCGGGCTGAGAAGTAGCCTAAGAGTCTCTGTTTTCCCCCATGAATCTGTGTCAGGACTCCAGTAGCATGACCTTCTTTCTTCCATCAGGTAGAGACGGAAAGGCTTCTCGTAGTCAGGTAGGCCTGGTCATTTTCCTGAACGAGTTGAAGGCTGCATCCGGCATTACTTCCTCATAGGAAGTAATGGGGTTACGTTGATGCAATCACACAGAGGCTGCATTAGGACTGAGGCATCAGGGATCCATGTTCTGCATCACAACACTAGACCAAGGAAGGCCTGCAGCATCTTCAGAGTTTTTGGGGGAGCCATCTTCTCCAAAGTGGCCTTCCAGTCAATTGTCAGGTGTTTCACCAGGTGGGCAATACAGTGTCCCAGGAACGTAGCTTGCTTCTGACACCACTGGACTTTGTTATTCTAGACCTTGCATTGCTGTTCCTCCAGGTAGAGTAGGAGAGACAAGGAATGGGCTGTGCAGGTATCAATGTCAACCACACAAAGGAGAAGGTCAACCACGTGTTGTAGAAGAGTGACTCCTGCATATTCTGCAATCCAGTTGACGAGGATGGGGACATTGCCTTGGTGAACTGTGAAGGGCTGTTCTGAGCACCTTGGGGCAACACTGTCCATGTGTACTGCACTAGTGTGTGAAGGCAAACAGGTCATCCACGTGAAAGGGAACTTTGAAGAAGGCGCTGGCCAAGTTGATCTCCGTGAGTACTGTTGCTGTGGCTGGCACATTTGAGAACAGAGTGTGCGGGTTCAGCACAGTTGGGGTTTCAAATACCATAGCCTCCTTTACGGCCTTCAGGTCTTGCACCACTTCTGAACTCGGTTGGTTCTCCTTTTACAGTCTTATTTTTCACTGTGGAAAGCTGGGATTGATTCTAATGGGTGAGGCGGCTCAGTCCTTCACAGTGCTGCAGGGGACTCCCATCTCCCGGCACAGAGCTAGAGGGAAAACAAGCCGTCTACTAAGATCCACATCATGAGAGATGACGACCAGCTGGCTTTCTTGTTCTCCACCAGGGCAGTCGCTGTGTTAACACCTGCTCTGATCACAGGGGGTCTTCTTGTTGGGACGTCTCCTTTGCCAGCTGCTTTTTGTTCAGCACGGACTATCAGCCGTATTTTTCTCCAGCTTGGTCTGAGGTCAGTATTTGTGCACCAGTCTGAAGAGCTGAGTGGCCTTTTGCCGGTCCAGGGCCTGGGTGAACTGGTTGATTGCAGGGGGACACCTTCTGGTGCTGGCACAAGATGGACCTCTGGCGTTGGAGCCAGATGTGGTGCTGCCATTCCATGAAGCGAGTAGGGTCCTTCTTGAGTTGAATACCTGACCAATGTCAAAAGTTTTTAGGCCGTCTTCTTAGGCGGGTTCACTTAGACCTTCAGTTGGTCAGAGACATCTTGACTCTGGGTAATGGACATGGGATACTAGGCCTTACAGCGGTACAAGGTTCCAAACTAGAGTGACACCCGTACTGGCGCAACTTGCAGTCTTCCCATATCCTGGGGTCCCTTTTGACCATCGGCTTTCTGGTACTATGTCCAGCACCTCTTGTGATAAGCCTGTAGCTGTTGTTTGAGGCTCCTGTTTCTTCTTGGGTCAGGGGTGAAGAAAGTGTCACGGTCCCATCTTCCTGGAACACTCTGGTCGCCTCCAACTTCTGTACTAGGTCCACTTCCAACAGATTGAGGTTGCAGGTCTTTGACACAACAAACTGGGACAGGATGGAGTGTTCTGGCTGAGTCCACATGTTCAGGGCTTCATAACCTGGAAATATCTGACTTGACCATCAATCCCCATGCAGGACACAGAAGATTCTGATAGACAGGTGAAGTTGCGGAGTTCCACATATCTCATCACACTTCTGATTGCACTAGTGTCCACAAGAAAATATCTGACTACGCCATCTACTCTCAGGGTATTGGTCCCACTGGTGGGGTTTCCATGATAGGAATGTGGTTTCTTGTGGACCTTGCGTACTCCTGTCCTATGGATGGGGTTCTTCACTGCTTTCTTGGTTTCCTCCTTGGCTTGCTCTTCTGGGCAAAGTCTGGGGTTGTGGGGGTTCTCTGCACTGGTTCTGGAAATGGCCAAGCTTGCCACAGTTGAAACACTTGACGTTTATTCTGTCCTTACAGCGTGGTTACTCATCTGGGTCTGTGGCCGCCATCAGGGGGACTGTCTTCTGCACTCCTGGCTGTGATTCAATCCCTTTTGCTACTGTGAGCAGGGTGTCTATTGCTATTGACCTGTACTCAGGCCTAGCCACTATCAGTGGCTTTCTGATTGGTTCTCTCAGTCCATGAACAAAGGCCTGTGCCAACATCTGTCTGTGTATCTGATCATGGGTAATGAGGCCCAAATCTTGGAATACTTGCACCACTCTGTCATGGAACTTCTCTACAGACTCTGTCTGGTCTTGGCTCGTGAGATGTAGGCTGAGAGCTTGTACTGTCAGTCTGCCTTTGGCCCATTCTCTGAGCTGTTCAATTAGCTTTGGTCCTGACTCCCAGGCATACGCATCTAATTCTGCTGTAAGCTTGAAGTGTTCCCTCATAATTGGCCAGAATGCATCACCTGCTTTTATTTCCATTACGGCCCAGAGATCAATCCAGGCTGCTGCATACGTTCGCTGGATCTGCTGCATTTTTTGGCAAAATGGCATAGGGTGCATCCCTGGGCAGCATACTGATCACCTGGCTGGGGATGAAGGGCTCATAGGATGGTGCCTCTACCTGTCCCTGCCTTCTTGGTGCTTGTGGGTTTTCTTCCCTAGTATTTGCAGAATGTATGATATTGCATCTTCATCTTCATCAGATGAGAAGTGGCATGGTGTGCTTGGTGCATACACTGGTTGAAATCTGGGCTTAAAAGTTGTCTTGCTGCATGGGGATGTCCCCCCTCCTTGCTGAAGCTGCGGTGGATCAGAGTCATATTTGCATGCTGGCAGCTCTGCTCTTTACTGAGGTTCCTCATTAATGTCTGTTTTGTGTAGGGAGATTTGCACTTTATTCTCCTGATATCATAACTGGCAATGGTTGTACTGTGCTTGGGACAGACAGGGTGCCTTGTGCTGGAGGCACTGAATATAGGGACACAACATTGCTTTGATTGGGCGTTGGCCCAGCTGATAACGAAGGAGGAAAAAGAGGAAGAGAAGGGAGGTGTGAGGGAGAAGGAGAGGGATGTGTTATGGAGGAGGAGATAGGAGGAGAGAGTGGAGAAGGGTGTGTAGATGAGGGATGAGAGAGAGAAGAAAGAGAAGGAGAAGAGAGAGAAAAAAGGTGTGTTGTGGGAGGAGAGAGGTGTGATGAGGGAGGAGTGAGGTGTAGAGGAGGGGAGAGAGAGAAAGATGGAGAGAAAGAAGGAGTGATAAAAGGAGAGAGGGATTTGAGAGATGAAGGAGAAGAAGAAGAAGAAAGGGATTTGAAAGGAGAAGAAGAAGAAGAAGAAGAGATAGCAGGAGAGAGGGATTTGAGAGAAGAAAAAAGTGATAGAGAAAAAGATAGATGTGTCAGAGACGTGAGGGAGGGGAAGAAAGGAATGACAGGGAAAGAAGGCTAGAGAGGAATGGCAGAAAGGGAAGAGGAGAGAAGTCTGAAGAAAAAGTAGAAAGGGACTGAGAGAAGAAAGAGGAGAGAGTTTCCCCCCTGTGCAGCGTGAGAGGGGACAGTTGGAACAAAAATGCCTCCTCACTGTAGGGAGGGGCGGGGAGCGGCATTCTCTGCGCAAGGCTCCTTATTCAATGAGAGCAGACTGCACATGTCCCGTGTCTCCACAGGATGGACATCTGATGTGTGAGACTCTAAATTCTGCACTTGTGACATGTCCGTGATCATTTCCTCACAGATGGTTTCAATGCTTTTAACACCTTTCAATCTTATTCACATAAAAATCACTTCCTGATCCGTTCAAATAACTTGCTGTACCTTCTACACGATGCAAGACCACCACTGCTCTATTCTAGCAGACGGCAATCTAAAAAACAAACTTCCCTTTTCCTTTCAATACATGAATCCATTCTGCAGCGTAAAGTCTGCCCTTCTAGTGGATTCTCACATACTCTGACCTTCTATTCACATGCTTAGCCCTTCCTGCTTACGTACTGTGCCTATTCCAAAACCTATTCAACAAAGGTGATTAAAAATTCACAAAATGGTTTGAAAAAGAGAAGAAAGAAAACTCTAAAAAAGTTGATAAAAAAACTCTCCAAAATGTAATTAAAAAGAAACTTTAAGAAACAAAAAATGTTGTTTAGAAAAAATTTATTAGTAGAAACAGCCAATTGAAAAGAGAAGACAAGTGGAAAAAAAGATTGATTAAAGCAAAAGAAAAAACAAAAAGGAGAATACTTTTAAGACTTTTGTCTGTTTTAAAAAGACTTTTGGAGACAGAGATGAATTCAGACATAAACAACTTCCTCTTTTTTTTTTTCTTTCACTGCTGGCACTTCCCTCTCCCCATGCTCGCTCATGTATCTACAGACACTGAAATCACGTATCAAAAAAAAGGTAGCACAGAGCAGGAAAAAAAATGGATAGAGCTCAGCTTCAACTCCTTAAAATTTCTACGCTACACCTGCGGCTAGAAAGCCAACTCAGAACACAAAAGTCAGGCAACAG
Source organism: Oophaga sylvatica (assembly GCA_033576555.1). Classification (NCBI taxonomy): domain Eukaryota; kingdom Metazoa; phylum Chordata; class Amphibia; order Anura; family Dendrobatidae; genus Oophaga; species Oophaga sylvatica. The sequence goes on along the minus strand of JARQOD010000006.1, from coordinate 147,483,148 downwards.
AGCAAAAAACCCAGAGAAACAGATGTAACAACGTGATTAGCAGAGGGGGTGGATTTTTGCCAACTGCCTGCAGTGAGGAAGTTAGTGCCAAAACACTTTCTGCTCTGACTGTACGTTTAAAGCAACAGTACCTGACACAAACAAGAACACGTACAGATACAAAAGACGCCCGGGAGAATCCAAAGCCCTCTTTATTAATCTGTGACACGTACAAGCTTACCAATTGCACTGAGCACGCAAATGCTACAGGTCTATCACCCTCTGAAAACCAGTCGCCGTGGACGCCGGTCACTGGAATCAGCAATAGCCTTGTCAAAACTCTTACCATCCACGCCTGGGATTCTGGGAATGTTTCCTCCTCCAGTGCGTGAGGATCTGAAAGAGCTTATCCAGCAATTTGGCTTCTGCTAAGCGGTTTCAAAGTAATCAGCAAGCAAAAGACAGTCACCGTTCCAGCTTTCTCCCGGGTTCACACAAAACATGAAACACATACACAGCAGGAACAAACACTTTATATCCCAGGGTTTTTACACTACCTGAGAATGCAGTGGTGACCACACCTGACCGGCAAGAGGTATAGACCCAGACTGGTCGCAGGGGACATTCAGGTAAGATGACAAGATTTTCTTACCTTACTTATGGAGCTGCACAGTCTCCTTCCCGTGAGCCAAGGCCGTGGCCAACACCTCTGTCTCTCCAGTCAGCAAGTCCCCGTGCATTTCATCCACTGCCCCGCGTGCAGGCGCCAGATGTTATGGAAATTTGGTTAGGATAAATCTATCCCCATGTTTGCTGCTGCTGTTCCAAAATTAGGCTGAGTCTTTTTGAGAGCGCTCAAACGAAATGAAGACTGTCCACACACAGTGTCAGCATAACACTTAGTCAAGACTGCAGCTTTATTATTCATTCATAGTCATAACTTTACAAAAAGGGGGTGATTAGTCAATTAACATACAATTAGAAGCTGCTAGATTATTGGCTGTTTGAATATAAAAAATATAACAAAGGCTAAATTAGCAGATTTATTACTTTTGTCCTAGCTTTTCTGCGAAATCAGCATCAACTCAGACCATCTGCCATTAGTTCCGCTTTCATGTCCCAGAAAGTCCCAGTGAGCTGTCTAGCTCTTGCACCAGCCTGACTTATGTGGGTCAGGGGTTATGTTTTAAGCAACTGATTATAGCTTGCATCAGCTCTGCATAGATATGTGTGGGTACAGAAGTTTAAGCAAGGGAGATCTACCTGAATATACATGGAATACATGGAATACATGAGATACATATATATTTCCATCACATATCTGAGCCAGAAACTCTCTTCCTGTGAGAAAAACTGTGTGATTATTGAGAAGAAGTGCTTAGCCATAAATTGGGCCGTGGATACACTGAAGTGTTACCTACTAGGCCGTAGATTTAAGCTAGTGTCAGACCATGCCCCTCTGAGATGGTTAAGAGAAAATAAGGGTAAGAATGCCCGAGTGACTAGGTGGTTCTTAGTCCTGCAAGATTTCAGGTTCCACGTAGAGCATAGACCAGGCAACTTACATGGAAACGCGGATGCTCTCTCCCGAATTCCATGTTTGGTGTTTGAAAGTGACAAAACTTCCAGCTTTGGGCAGAGAGGGATATATGACAGGGTCCTTGGCACTGTAGGTGAGGGGAGATATGTGTCACGAAGATTGCTTTCTTCTGTGATACAAAACCCATAAGTTTCTCTACAGCATGCTATGTGCTGAAGGGGTTAACCAGCCATGATAAGGGACTGGATTTTTGGTGAGTAGATGAGAGTTGGGTGGGACGCCTTCTCACCATAACTCCACCTCAAGGGTGTGGCTGGGGAGTTAAATGTTCAGCCACCGTTTTTTTTCTGTGTGTTGTGTGTTTGGAGAGGAAGTCTCCAGATGTTGCTCCAGGAGAAGCTGAAGATATATGGTGGCCCTTTACTGTGATTTATCTTTTGTTTTTTGCTGTTATGCTAAAAGGGCCATGCTTATTTTGTTAAACCATGCCATGGTTTATGCTGTCTTATAATAATCCAGCAGGTGACTTACCTAAATGCCACCATATCTCTATTTGTTTCCTCTGGCTCTGGCCTGTGTTCAGTCTCAGACAGACCTGTACTTCAGAGACCTCCGGCTCTCAAACTTGCAAAACCAAACATTGACACACTCAAACCTCAACTCAAACTTTAAATGTGAAACGTGGATATTGGTCCACTCGCAAAACCCGTAGTGGAGGGACAGACCCACCCCAGTTTGACCAAATCAACACTCTTTTTTATTTGGCATTGCAACCACAGGTACGGCTGTGATTACAATGCACTATAGAGGGTTTAATATGCTTCTATGTGCATCCTGGTGGATACATAACAACCCTTGCATATGATTCCCCTTACTGTCCTTCCCCTCAGTTCAAACTTGTGTGGTTGGACACCTGTCATCATACAGGGTGTCCATGATAGGGCATCTGCATTTCCTTGCGCTTTCCCAGCCTGATGTTCCACCGTGAAGCTAAAATTTTGCAGTGACAGGAATTATCTTTCCTTAGCAATTCTCATCCAGACAAAGTGTGAATGGTCTGTTACCAAGTGAAAATAATGTAGATAGTACAAGACTCAATTCATGGCAAGAACTCCTTCTCCACTATGCTATAATTCTTTTCTGTTGCGGTAAGTTTCCTACTGGATGTTCTTCTCCGTTCACTTCCTGTGACAGAACTGCTCCTAGGCCTATCTCAGAGGCATACATTTGTATGATAAAGTCTTTCTTGAAGTTGGGGCAGGTGATGTCACGGGTGTGTCGCTGCGAAGATCGTCGCGATTGCACACCCTGACTTCTCACAGCTGAGTTTCTGGTGCTGGGTGTTTTTCGGCAGAGAGGGAGTTAATTCTTCCTCTCTCTGTGCTGGACTAGACCAGCCTCGCTCAGCTGCAATTAATGTTGTGATAATTGGTTTCCTTCAAATACCTGCCTGTCTGCTGGGGAAGTGTCGGTGAAAGCATTCATGCAGACCAGCAGAGCGGATCGTTGTATGGTGAAGGCTGAAGTTAAGAGTACCTGTGTGGTCTTTTCCCCCTCCTCGTCTTATCATTTATCTCCGTACCCGTTGGTGTCCCCTCTGTTTCCTGTGGTGTGATTTTTGTATGCAAGGTGGATTTTAGTTTACCCTTGTACTGTCTCGTTCGTTTATTACTGTGTTTAGGCATATAACTACCAGTCCCCGGTGTGTGATCAGGGTCCTTCTCAGGACTGGATCACTGAGGTTCAGGGATCCTCAGGAGGTAGGGATTACGCTGGTGGCCTGGACCTCTGTACCATCAACAGTACCTCCAGGTAGAGGGATTAGTCAGGACCCCAGCTTAGGGTCAGCATAGACCCCAGTCCTCCTGTATGCAGTAACAGCGTGACATTTTCACCGACCACTAAAGATTTTCTCCAGTCACCATGGATCCAGTAGTCAGTCTAGCTCGGCAGTTGCAGAGTCTGTCCATGGAGCTGGCGGACGTTAAGTCCAAGGTTTTGTACCCCCGGAGCAGGCCGGACCTGAACCTAAAGTAGCTCTCCCTGACAGATTCACTGGGGGGCGGGACAAGTTTTTTGCTTTCTGGGAGGCATGTAAATTGTACTTTCGGCTGCGACCCCGGTCATCTGGGAGTGAGGAACAAAGGGTGGGGATTGTCATCTCGCTCCTACAAGGAGACCCCCAATCCTGGGCGTTCGCTCTCCCCCGGGCTCCCCAGCTCTCCAGTCAGTGGATGGGTTTTTTACGGCTCTGGGTCTTGTGTATGATGACCCAGATCGGGTCTCCCTTGCTGAATCTAAGTTACGTAGGATCCAGCAGGGAGATCGTCCGGCAGAGGAATTCTGTTCGGAGTTCCGTAGATGGGCCACGGACACCCAGTGGAATGACCCGGCTCTTAGGAGCCAGTTTTGTCAAGGTTTATCTGACAAATTAAAGGATGTGCTGGCACAGTATGACCCTCCCACGTCACTGGAAGCCGCTATGGCCCTTGCTATTCGTATTGACAGACGTCTTCGGGAGAGGTGCGGGGTAACTTCGTCCCCTGTGATGACTCCACCTTCCTCAAGGGTCCCTTATATGGAGCTTCCCCTGGTCAGTCCAGAGGAGCCTATGCAATTAGGAGGGACATCATTCCGGGGGAGGGGCGCCACAAAACAGGAGGTTGTTTCTTCTGTGGAAAAAAAGGACATTTTATTAGGGGGTGTCCCTCCCGTCCTTTGCAGAGTGAGAAGTCGCCGGAAAACTATTGATCCCAGATTGTGTGGTGGACGGCAATCTAGGAGTAAGTATTTCGTCCCTAAGTTCATCTCAGTTTCTCGTACCGGCGGAGGTGGTGGTGGGTGCGAGAACTGAGAGGATATCTGTTCTTCTGGATAGTGGTTCCGGGGCTAACCTGGTGGATGCTCGCTTTGCCCGGGTTCAAGGTATGCGATTGAGTGTGTTGACTAAACCCGTCCCCATATTCTCGATCGACGCCAGACCTCTCGGTCAGGGAAGTTTTTTGCGAGCAGTGCTTAACATAGATCTTCAAGTGGGGGCGTTACATAAAGAACTGTTGTCTTGTTATGTGTTGGAGGGTCTTCCCACTCCTATAGTGCTGGGCCTTCCTTGGTTAACTAAGCATAACCCGGTTATTGATTGGCAATCCAGAGAGATAAGCCAATGGAATGAATTCTGTAATAAAAACTGCATGAATACGGTCATTGGGGCGGTCGCTCCTAGGGCCTTACCACCATTTCTGGTGGACTTTGAGGATGTATTCTCGGAGAAAGGGTGTCAAGAACTACCTCCTCATCGCGAGTATGATTGTTCTGTTAACCTGCTCCCTGGGGCCAAGTTACCGAAATCTAGGTTGTATAACCTTTCTGGTCCTGAGAGACAGGCCACGAAGGATTATATTTCAGAGAGTCTGGCTAAGGGGCATATTAGACCTTCATCTTCCCCGGTGGCCGCTGGGTTCTTCTTTGTGAAAAAAAAAGATGGAGGCCTACGCCCTTGCCTGGATTTCCGTGAGCTTAATCGGATTACGGTCCAAGATCCGTATCCGCTCCCACTTATTCCCGATCTCTTCAATCAGATCGTGGGTGCCAAATGGTTCTCTAAGTTGGATCTCAGGGGGGCGTACAATCTGATTAGGATGAAGGAGGGGGATGAGTGGAAGACGGCGTTTAACACTCCGGAGGGGCATTATGAGAACCTTGTCATGCCATTTGGTCTGAGTATTGCCCCGGTGGTGTTTCAACACTTTGTAAATGACATCTTTCGCCACCTAATGGGACAGTTTGTGGTCATATATCTGGATGATATCTTAATTTACTCGCCGGATCTTGTGTCTCATCAGGAGCATGTTAGGCAGGTGTTACAGATCTTGCGGGATAATAAACTGTACGCCAAATGGGAGAAGTGTGTGTTCACCGTACAGGAACTTCAGTTTTTAGGGTTCCTGGTGTCAGCATCCGGTTTTCGTATGGACCCTGGGAAAGTGCGGGCAGTTCTTGAGTGGGATCTGCCAGAGGATCTTAAGGCATTGCAACGTTTCCTGGGGTTTGCTAACTACTACCGGAAGTTCATTCGTAATTTTTCGTCCATAGTTAAACCTCTCACAGACATGACTAAAAAAGGGACGGATTTTTCAAAGTGGTCTGACAAGGCTTGTCAAGCGTTTTCCTCTTTGAAAAAATGTTTTGCTTCAGCACCCATACTTATTCAACCTGATGCGTCACAGCCGTTCATTGTTGAGGTGGACGCTTCCGAGGTAGGGATGGGAGCAGTATTGTCACAAGGTTCGTCCCCTGGTAAATGGCATCCGTGCGCCTTCTTCTCTAAAAAATTGTCGTCCGCTGAGAGGAATTATGATGTCGGCAATAGGGAACTCTTGGCCATTAAGTTGGCTTTTGAGGAGTGGCGTCATTTTTTGGAGGGGGCAGTCCACCCGGTCACCGTCATTACCGATCACAAAAACCTGCTATATTTAGAGTCCGCTAAACGTCTGAATCCCAGACAAGCTAGGTGGTCGTTGTTTTTTACCAGGTTTAATTTTGTCGTCACATATCGTCCTGGGTCAAAAAATGTTAAGGCGGATGCCTTATCTCGCTGTTTCCCAGGGGCTGGGAATACGGAGGACCCGGTTCCAGTCCTTCAGGAGGGGGTGGTGGTGTCGGCAGTATGCTCTGAGCTTGAGGAGGAGGTATTGGAGGTCAAGGGGACGCCCCTGTAGGACCTCCAGGGAGACTGTTTGTTCCAAATCAGTTGCGACAAAAGGTGATCGAGGCACACCATAATTCTGCTTTGGCAGGACACCCAGGGAGTAAAGCAACTGAGGATCTCCTCTCGCGCCGGTTTTGGTGGCCTAGCTTACATAGGGAGGTGGAAACTTTTGTCACGTCCTGTGAGGTTTGTGCGCGCTCTAAGACCCCACATACCCGTCCGTCGGGGGCCCTCTTACCTTTGAAGATCCCGGAGCGTCCGTGGACTCATCTGTCTATGGACTTCATTACGGACCTCCCGCCATCTTCGGGTAAAACAGTCATACTCTTTGTAGTGGACAGGTTCAGCAAGATGGCACATTTTATCGCTCTTCCTGCTCTTCCTAATGCTAAAACTCTTGCGCAGGTGTTTATTGGGGAGATTGTAAGGCTTCACGGGGTACCCTCCGATGTGGTGTCGGATCGGGGGTCTCAGTTTGTGTCCAAATTCTGGAAAGCATTTTGTACACGGCGGGGGATGCAGTTGTCATTTTCATCAGCTTTTCACCCGCAGACCAATGGTCAGACAGAGCGTCTGAACCAGAGCTTGGAGACATATCTCCGGTGTTTTGTGTCAGAGAACCAGGAGGACTGGGCTTCTTTCTTGCCTCTGGCGGAATTTGCTCTAAATAATAGGCGGAGCGAGTCCACTGGTAAGTCCCCGTTTTTTGGGGCATATGGTTTTCACCCCCAGTTTTGTACTTTCAATAGGGGGGGCTCTTCTGGGGTTCCTGAGGAGGAACGATTTTCATCGTCACTTGCTTCAGTGTGGAGAGGAGTGCTGAATAATCTGAGTACTATGGGGAACCGATACAAACGTATGGCTGATAGGAGGAGAGTGTCTGGTCCGGACCTAAGTGTGAACGATCTGGTATGGTTGTCTACCAAAAATATAAAACTTAAGGTTCCCTCCTGGAAACTGGGTCCCAGGTTCATCGGGCCATACAAGATCAGTGCTATAATTAATCCGATTGCATTCCGTCTTGACCTTCCTCCTACATTTAAAATTCATAATGTGTTCCACAGATCGTTGCTTAAGAGGTATGTGGCGCCGGTGATACCTTCACCTTTACCTCCTCCTCCTGTGGTGGTCAATGGTAACTTGGAGTTCCAGGTGTCGAGAGTCATCGATTCACGTCTGAATCGCCGGTCCCTTCAGTACCTTGTTCATTGGAGGGGGTATGGTCCTGAGGAGAGGACGTGGGTTTCTGCGTCGGATATTAATGCAGACCGATTGGTTCGGGCCTTCCATACTACTCACCCAGATAAACCCGGCCCTGAGGGTCCGGAGGCCCCTCGTAGAAGGGGGGGTACTGTCACGGGTGTGTTGCTGCGAAGATCGTCGTGATTGCACACCCTGACTTCTCACAGCTGAGTTTCTGGTGCTGGGTGTTTTTCGGCAGAGAGGGAGTTAATTCTTCCTCTCTCTGTGCTGGACTAGACCAGCCTCGCTCAGCTGCAATTAATGTTGTGATAATTGGTTTCCTTCAAATACCTGCCTGTCTGCTGGGGAAGTGTCGGTGAAAGCATTCATGCAGACCAGCAGAGCGGATCGTTGTATGGTGAAGGCTGAAGTTAAGAGTACCTGTGTGGTCTTTTCCCCCTCCTCGCCTTATCATTTATCTCCGTACCCGTTGGTGTCCCCTCAGTTTCCTGTGGTGTGATTTTTGTATGCAAGGTGGATTTTAGTTTACCCCTTGTACTGTCTCGTTCGTTTATTACTGTGTTTAGGCATATACATACCAGTCCCCGGTGTGTGATCAGGGTCCTTCTCAGGACTGGATCACTGAGGTTCAGGGATCCTCAGGAGGTAGGGATTACGCTGGTGGCCTGGACCTCTGTACCATCAACAGTACCTCCAGGTAGAGGGATTAGTCAGGACCCCAGCTTAGGGTCAGCATAGACCCCAGTCCTCCTGTATGCAGTAACAGCATGACAGGTGAGCACAGGCTGTCCGCACAACGCCAACTTTATGGATTGAAATACTTCCTCTGCCTGGGGGTTCCACCAAACCATGAACGATTTTCTTCCCTTTAATAGATCGGTAAACGGTGCCGAACTCCCAGCAAAATTAGGACATGGGATCCTGTTTCCCTGTCTTTGACTATTTTCAGCAGGCCCCTGGGATGTTTACCATATAATAGTTTGAAGAGAGAAAGCCCCGTTGAGGACTGTGGTACCTCCAAGATAGCAAACATTAGATATGGCAGCAACATATTCCTGTCCTTCCCATTTTTAACTACCACTTTATTAATATAGATTTTAGGGTCTTTCTACTAGACCTTCGGTCTGTGAATGGTAGACTGACATGCGCAACTGCTTGATCTGCAGCAGTTTACATAAATCGTTAGTGACCTTGGACATAAAAAGAGTCCCCTGATCCATAAGGGTCTGCTTTGGTCATCCAAGGTGACAGAACATAGCAAACAGTTCCCGTGCAATAAGTTTTGCCGAGGTATGACCATGAGAAATCGCTTCCGGGTAAAGAGTCACGTAATCCACCATGAACAATATGTGTTGGTGGCCCCAGGCTGATTTCACTATTGTTCTTACCATATCTATAGGAATTCACTCAAAAGGCACCTCTGTAATAGGCAGAGGAACCAGTGGACTATGAAAGTTTTCTGAGGGTGTGGTCAGTTGGCACTCTGTACACGATTCACAAAATCTCTGAACCTCAGCAGGGCAGCACGGTGGCTCAGTGGATAGCACTGCAGCCTTGCAGCGCTGGAGTCCTTGGTTCGAGTCCCACCAAGGACAACACCTGCAAGGAGTTTGTATGTTCTCCCCATGTTTGCGTGGGTTTCCTCTGGGTACTCCGGTTTCTTCCCACACTCCAAAAAAAAAACATACTGATAGGGAATCTAGATTGTGAGCCCCATCGGGGACAGCAACGATAATGTGTGTGCAAACTGTAAAGCGCTGTGGAATATGTTAGCGCTATATAAAAAAAATAAAGATTATTACAAATCTTGGGCCAAAAGAACCGCTGCAGAATGCGCTCTTGTGTTTTCTTAGCTCCCAGATTATATCCTAGCACGTTTTTGTGGGTCATCTCATGCAACTCACAGCAATATAACTGGGGCACAACCAGTTTCACTATTATTTCATCATGGATTTTGTCAACCCGTTATAACATCTCCTGGTTGACCGCCATGTGAGGAAAAACCACCTCTGCCCCAGGTTGCTGTGAAACACCATTTAACAATATCACCCATTCCGGTGCCCTGGCTAGAGTGGAATCCTGGAGTTGTGCTGTCCCAAAAGTATCCAAGGTCTCTTACAACTGCGGAACTAATGTGGTCTCCTCAACCTCTCCTGCCAAGACCTCTAGGGGAACCTATTGGGATTACACTCTTTCCCTATGTTGATGACACCTACTGCAGGTATCTCTGACTCATCTTCAGGTTCAGCACCTGGATAGACATTTACCCTGGTAGGGTTAATTTTACTCTCCCACAGGGACCAGAACAGGGGCAAATCTCTTCCCAAAACAGTCCTGTAAGGGAGGGTCTTTGCCACTCCCACCACATGTTTAATCTCCCCACACAGGGTGGAAAATGTAACTTCTGCTGTCGGATACTCTCGAATATCCCTATGTATACACACAACCCCAACTCTCCAACCATTGAGGTTGTTCCCGGCATTCAGTGACCCATGTCACTAGGCTCCCTGAGTCTAAGAGATTCTCTGTCTGGTACCCGTAGATGTGTACCTGGCACAGTTAGGGTTCACCTTGTGCAGTGCTTGCATTTGCATTGCAGTCTGGGCATAAATTGACACCTGGCGAGTAAACCCGCAGTCCATGGGTTCAGCAGAGGGCACTGCTAGTGGCACAAGACTGGTGGCACTGCTAGTTCATGAGAATGGTTTAGGGGAACTTGTTTCTTGCCACTCTTATTTCGGGGTGCCAACTCGTAAGGGGTTTTGTTCTGTCTGACCCCAGCAGAGGGTCATGTTCCTTTCCCAGACTCCTGGGCTTGGCATGATAGATGCAATGGGGAAGAGTCCCGTATGAAGTCCTGAGTGGTCGTATACCGCTTGCTCAGGCTAACCACCTGGTCTAGGGTGCCCCGGGTCCCCTTGCCTCACCGAATGCTATATAGCTGCTGACAGAGTTTTCACAGGCTGGTCGACCACCACCCTCTCCACTGTCGTGAATGGACTTGAAATGAGTTCTGAGCAGAGGCTCCCTCTGGTGGTTACAAGCGGTACTGGACTGTCCAGTGAAGATTGTGAGGAGTGGGAATCAGGTGTTACTGACTGGTCTTATATAAGGGAGTCGCCTTCCCATCAGGGTTGCCGGTGGTCAATTGTTCTGGTCTCAATCCTTGAGTCCTGTTTCCTTTGTAGCCTGCTGTGTCGTGTCTGCATCTCCTGCTAACAGATAAGACATTTTCTTCTTTTTGTTTTTGTGCTTGATTTTTGCATTTTGTCCTGCACTTCTGTGGGGGCCTTCAGGGTCCCCTCCGGGGCTTTTGCCCTCTCAGTTTAGTTCAGCCACTGATGTTTGTACTTTTGCTTTTTCCAGTTTTTTCAGTGGCTGCTGTTTTGATTTTGTTACACTAGAGAACTAATTTAGGTGGTAGAGGTCGTGTGATCTCAGGTGATTTTGAAATTAGTAGAGTTGGTGCTTTTCAGGGTTTTTTGGGATTGCAGTAAGTGCCCTTCCTATCCTTTTCTATTTAGGTAGTTTGGGCCCCAACGTTTGCTCATACTATTTTCTGTCTGTGTCAGTATTTCTTCTTGTCTAACCGCCATTACATGTTTGGGGGCTTTCTATGTTCTTTGGGATCTGCTCCGGGGCAGATAGCTTTCCTCTTTCTATCTTTAGGTGTAGTTAGTTTCTCAGGCTGTGACGAGGCGTCTAGGACCAATGTAGGAACGCTCCACGGCTGCCTCTAGTTGTGGTGGTTAGTCAGGGTACTGCAATCTCATAGATTCCAACTGCTCTGGTGTATTGCCTTTTTTACCTGCACTCCTCAGCTACCGAAACATAACACTCCACCATCTGGGAAGGAGTCAAGGTCTCATGCTGTAGCCATCTTTTGACTGGCTGCAGCAAGTCATACAACTGAAACCTAGCGGGTAGGGTTTCCACAAAAGACCACTGGTACACACGTTCTGCCCGTACATAAGTATTAATCCCCAGTCAGGCAAGGATATCACATTTGTGTTTCCCATAGTCCTGGGCTTCCTCCCAACTGAGGTCAAAGTAGGCCTTCTGGGCATCTCCCATCAAGAATGGGGCCACCACTTCAGCCCACTGGGAAGTTGGCAGGTTCTCCCATTCCACTGTGCATTTGAAGAAGGTGAGGAAAGCCTCCATGTATTCCTCTAGACTCATCTTCTTCAGTGCTGACCTGACTTTGTCCCGGGCCTCATGATGAACCAGAGTTGGCGGTGGGGGCGTCTCTCGCAGGGATGCAATCTGCTGCAGTATCAAGTTGTTTGCTACCGCAGCTACTGCTGTTGTTGCTGCTCTTGCTGTTGCCACAGGAACTGCAACAGCTGCTGTTGTTGGTGCTCCTCATTCTATTGCTGCTGACTGAGGAAAAACAAACCAAAAAGAATGCAAAAAAACACTTAAAAATTAACTTTATTAATAATATTAAAAGTACTGAATATTGAAAATGTGCTAGGTTAAACCAGGAACCTCCCAAAATGTGGTGTATGTATAAAACAGGTCTAATAACCAAAAATAATAAGGATAGAGAGTGGTAATCTTACCCTACAAGGCCCTGAAAGCAGCCCGGCCAGCCAATGGAGGTTGACACCCTAGTTGTTGACGAAATGGCGCCCCCGCTCAATGTCGGTAGCCCTGTATATCCTAGGTCACCCTGAACATACCAAAAAAGATGAGACACAAAAAAACCCACACACATACAGAAAAAGACTGAAAAACAATACCCCTAATGGGGAGACAAAATTTGTCTCAAAGGGAGCTAAGTATCTTATATCGTAGTATCAAAGTGCTGATGGCTGTAAATTCAGCCCGCCGGTCTGGCATCAGTCGAACATTCCTTTGGCGGATATTATCTACTCACAAATGGCACCATTACAAAATCCAGCTGCTGCAGCATCTCAACGAGGATGACCCAGATCAGCGTGCTGAATTTGCAGAATGAGCAAAACAAAAATTGGAACAGGACCCTCAGTTTACACAGAACATTATTTTCAGTGATGAGGCAAACTTTTTTGGGTATGCCATTTATATGGACACACCTAAATGAAATGGGAATGGTGACAGTTTTCTTGTGTAGGGTGTCATGCATTGAAATGTGCTGCAATGACCCGGGGACTGCATTCACCAGACATTAACACAATTTCTATCCACTCCTCATGTGTTAACCTCTGCTACATGTCAATGGCTGTAAACAAAGAGAAACTTGTAAATAACTCATGAAAGAATAAAGTTACATTAAAGCCAAGCAGACCATTGTTTTTCTTGTGAAATTCTCAATAAGTTCAATAAGTTTGATGTGTCACATGACCCTCTTCTTATTGGAAAAAATAAAGTTGGATCCAAAATGGCCAACTTCAAATTGGCTGCCATGGTCACCACCTTGAAAAGTTTTACCCCTCCCATAAACTAATGTGCCACAAACAGGAAGTTGATATGACCAACCATTCCCATTTCATTTAGTGGTATCCATATACATGGTCAACCCTATATATATATATATATATATATATATATATATATATATATATATATATATATATACCATGTTCCAAATTATTATGCAAATGATATTTTTCTCTGATTTTCCTAAGTGGTCAGTGCAAATGACAGTCAGACTAATAAAAGTCATCACCAGTTAGAGTATACATCGAATTTTATTGATAAAACCTCCCAATTATAACAGTATAATGTCCAAAATGAATGAAAACTCAAAATGCACTGTTCCAAAATATTTGATATGTTTTAAAGAACTGAAAATGCTCATTTGTGGAATTTGCAGCATTAGGAGGTCACATTCACTGAACAAAAAAGCTACTTAACTCCAAAACATCGTAACAGGCCAAGTTACATGTCAACATAGGAACCCTTCTTTGATATCACCTTCACAATTCTTGCATCCATTGAACTTGTGAGTTTTTGGACAGTTTCTGCTTGTATTTCTTTGCATGAAGTCAGAATAGCCAACCAGAGCTGCTGTTTTGACGTGAACTGCCTCCCACCCTCATAGATCTTTTGCTTGATGATACTCCAAAGGTTCTCTATAGGGTTGAGGTCAGGGAAGATGGTGGCCACACCATGAGTTTATCTCCTTTTATGCCCATAGCAGCCAATGACTCAGAGGTATTCTTTGCAGCATGAGATGGTGCATTGTCATGCATGAAGATGATTTTGCTCCTGAAGGCACGTTTCTGCTTTTTATACCATGGAAGAAAGTTGTCAGTCAGAAACTCTACAGTATATACTTTGCAGAGGTAATTTTTCCACCTTCAGGAACCTTAAAGGGCCCTTTCACACATTCAGGAACCTTAAAGAGCCCTACCAGCTGTTTCCCCATGATTCCAGCCCAAAACATGACTCCTCCACCTCCTTGCTGACATCGCAGCCTTGTTGTGACATGGTGGTCATTCACCATCCATCCACTACTCCATCCATCTGGACCATCCAGGGTTGCTCGACATTCAGCAGTAAACAAGACTGTTTGAAAATTAGTCTTCATGTATGTCTGGGCCCACTACAGCCATTTCTGCTTGTGAGCACTGTTTAAGGGTGGCCGAATAGTAGGTTTATGCACCACAGCAAGCCTACACCTTGAGGTTCGAGGGACTCCAGAGGCACCAGCAGCTTCAAATATCTGTTTGCTGGTTTGTAGTGGCTCTTTAGCAGCTGCTCTCTTGATCCGATGAACTTGCCTGGCAGAAACCTTCCTCATTCTGCCGTTATCAGCACAAACTCGTCTTTGCTCAGAATCAGCCACAAATAGTACGATGATCACGCTTAAGTTTTCGGGAAATATCTAATATTTTCATCCCTTGACCAAGGCATTGCACTATTTGATGCTTTTCAGCAGCAGAGAGATCCTTTTTCTTTCCCATGTTACTTGAAAACTCTGTCCTGCATAATTGTGTGGAACACCCAGTTTTCCTTTTATTGGGCTCACATGGCAAACTAATTATCACAGGTATCTGAGATTGATTTCAGTGATCCAAAGAACCCTGAGACAAAATACCATCAATGGGTTTCATTTACAAAAAAAAAAAACGTTATGACACTTAAAACCAATTTGCATAATAATTTGGAACATGGTGTATATATATATACTGTGTGTATATATATATATATATATGTATATAATGTTTTTTTTCAGATCACTATTAGTGATGAGCAAGCACTAAAATGCTCGGGTGCTCGTTGTTCGGGTCAAGCAGATTGGAATACTTGGGTGCTCGGACAGAACAACGAGCCCAATGTAAGTCTATGGGAGACACGAGTATTTTTGCTGCGATCCTCCCCGGGGGTCCTTTAAAGATCTAAAAACGTCTGAAAATGGTGGAAACACTGCTGAAATGACACAGGGACATCATGGGGATTGCCGCTGGAAGCATTCCTGACTCCTAGTTCACAGCTGTAAACAATGTTGTCAGAGTTTCATGCCTTTGTTTCCGATGCACCGAAAAATATACCAAAACGAAGCCGAGACTGATTTTGCAGCGAAATCTGTGAATGCACATCCTTTCTATGTTAATGACTTGTACAGTACAGACCAAAAGTTTGGACACACCTTCTCATTCAAAGATTTTTTTGTATTTTCATGACTATGAAAATTGTACATTCACACTGAAGGCATCAAAACTATGAATTAACACATGTGGAATTATATACTTAACAGAAAAGTGTGAAACAACTGAAAATATGTCTTTATTCTAGGTTCTTCAAAGTAGCCACCTTTTGCTTTGATTACTGCTTTGCACACTCTTGGCATTCTCTTGATGAGTTTCAAGAGGTAGTCACTGGAAATGGTCTTCCAACCGTCTTGAAGGATTTCCCAGAGATGCTTAGCACTTGTTGGCCCTTTTGCCTTCACTCTGCTGTCCAGCTCACCCCAAACCATCTCGATTGGGTTCAGGTCTGGTGACAGTGGAGGCCAGGTCATCTGGTGTAGCACCCCATCACTCCCCAGTGATATATATTAAATAACCCTTTAGATTATCCCATCTCCAATATAATTGCCAGTTTTTCTACTTTTTTAAAATCCCTTTAAGAGATCACAGCCATAAAATATATTCCCTTTCAGAAACAGCGCTACCCTTGACCATGGGTTGTCCATGGTATTACAGCTGGGCTACATACACTTCAATGGGACTATCATGGGAGCGGTGTTGGCTGGTACTATAGGACTAATTGCTGTCAGGAGAGTACAATGTCCTGCATAAGGGGCATCCTGTGTTGCAAAAGGGCCACTGCGGACACCGAAAGGGCATTATGGCTGCCATATACAGTATATAAGGCAAAATAATTAACCCCAGACCAAATTGTTCCTCCACTACTTGGGATATGTTCCGACGCAGCGTCCTAGATGCGTTTTCGATACTTTAATATTGATTTCACCCAAAACAAATGAATTCACTGGGAAATGTCATTGTAACATTTAAAAGCCTAGCTGGCCATGTGGTGTGTGATACATAAGCAGACCCATCTTGCTTCATTTATGAAGGAGGAACTCTTAACGTTGCAGAGCCTACCGTATATACCCATGTATAAGCCGAGATTTTCAGCCCATTTTTTAGGGCTAAAAGTCCCCCTCTCGGCTTATACGCGGGTCATATACGGGGGGTCGGCGGGGGAGGGGGAGCGGGTGTGTCGGATCATACTCACCCTCCGCCGGCGCGGTCTCTGCAGCCCCCCTGCGTATCCCACGATCTCCGGCTCCTTCCTGCAGCGGTCACATGGCACCGCTCATTAAAGTCATGAATATGCACATATTCATGACTTTAATGAGCGGTAGCACGTGACCGCTGCAGGACTGAAGCGCTGCGGAGAGCGCCGGGAGAAGAGGAGAGGCTGCAGGGACGCGCGGCGGAGGGGTGAGTATAGCTATATTTATCTGTCCCCGTGCCACCGTTGCGCGCTGCTCCCTTGGTCCTGGCTGTGAATGTTCAGGAAGAGGGCGCAATGATGTCGTTAGTGCGCGCTGCGCCCCCTGCCAGATCATTCACAGCCAGAGGAGTCAGACCGAGGACGCAGCGCAGCGGTGCAGAGAGGACAGGTAAATATCTCAGGTGCTGGGGTCCTGAGCGAGCGGTGACACCGGCACCTGTCCCCCATAGCGTGCCAGTGTCACCGCCTGCTCAGGACACCGGCACCTGGCCCCCAGCGACGAGAGTTGAGTATGTCATTTTTTTTTTTTTTTTTTGCAGCAGCAGCATATGAGGCCTATACTATGGGGCATAATTGTGCAGCATATGTGGGCATAATCTGGAGCATATGGGGGCATAATATGGAACATATGGGGGCATAATGTGGAGCATATGGGGGCATATGGAGCATATGGGGGCATAATTGTGCAGCATATGGGGCATAATATGGAGCATATTGGGGCATAATATGGAGCATATGGGGGCATAATGTGGAGCATATGGGGCATAATATGGAGCATATGGGGGCATAATATGGAGCATATGGGGGCATAATATGGAGCATATGGTGGCATAAGCTGTGGAACATATGGGGCATAATCTGGAGCATATGGGGGCATAATCTGGAGCATATGGGGACATAATCTGGAGCATATGGGGGCATAATCTGGAGCATATGGGGGCATAAGATGTGGAACATATGGGGGCATAATCTGGAGCATATGGGGGCATAAACTGTTTAACATATGGGGGCATAATATGGAGCATATGGGGGCATAAGCTGTGGAACATATGCGGGCATAATATGGAGCATATGGGGCATAATCTGGAACATATGGGGGCATGATCTGGAGCATATGGGGGCATAAGCTGTGGAACATATGGGGGCATAATCTGGAGCATATGGGGGCATAAGCTGTGGAACATATGGGGGCATAATCTGGAGCATATGGGGGCATAAGCTGTAGAACATATGGGGCATAATATGGAGCATATGGGGCATAAGCTGTGGAACATATGGGGGCATAATATGGAGCATATGGGGCATAATCTGGAACATATGGGGGCATAAGATGTGGAACATATGGGGGCATAATCTGGAGCATATGGGGGCATAAGCTGTGGAACATATGGGGGCATAATATGGAGCATATGGGGGCATAAGCTGTGGAACATATGCGGGCATAATATGGAGCATATGGGGCATAATCTGGAACATATGGGGGCATGATCTGGAGCATATGGGGGCATAAGCTGTGGAACATATGGGGGCATAATCTGGAGCATATGGGGGCATAAGCTGTGGAACATATGGGGCATAATCTGGAGCATATGGGGGCATAAGCTGTAGAACATATGGGGGCATAATATGGAGCATATGGGGGCATAAGCTGTGGAACATATGGGGGCATAATATGGAGCATATGGGGCATAATCTGGAACATATGGACATATGGGGGCATAATCTGGAGCATATGGGGGCATAAGCTGAACATACAGTTAGGTCCATAAATATTTGGACAGAGACAACATTTATCTAATTTTGGTTCTAGACATTACCACAATGAATTTGAAACAAAACAAATCAGATGCAGTTGAAGTTCAGACTTTCAGCTTTCATTTGAGGGTATCCACATTAAAATTGGATGAAGGGTTTAGGAGTTTCAGCTCCTTAACATGTGCCACCCTGTTTTTAAAGGGACCAAAAGTAATTGGACAATTGACTCCAAGGCTATTTCATGGACAGGTGTGGGCAATCCCTTCATTATATCATTCTCAATTAAGCAGATTAAAGGGCTGGTGTTGATTTGAGGTGTGGTGTTTGCATTTGGAAGGTTTAGCTGTGAAGGAAACATGCGGTCAAAGGAGCTCTCCATGCAGGTGAAACAAGCTATCCTTAAGCTGCAAAAAACAGAAAAAACCCATCCGAGAAATTGCTACAACTTTAGGAGTGGCAAAATCTACAGTTTGGTACATTCTGAGAAAGAAAGAAAGCACTGGTGAACTCATCAATGCAAAAAGACCTGGGCGCCCACGGAAGACAACAGTGGTGGATGATCGCAGAATACTCTCCATGGTGAAGAGAAACCCCTTCACAACAGCCAACCAAGTGAACAACACTCTCCAGGAGGTAAGCGTATCAATATCCAAATCTACCATAAAGAGAAGACTGCATGAAATTAAATACAGAGGGTTCACTGCACGGTGCAAGCCACTCATAAGAATCAAGAATAAAAAGGCTAGGCTGGACTTTGCTAAAAAACATCTAAAAAAGCCAGCACAGTTCTGGAAGAACATTCTTTGGACAGATGAAACCAAGATCAACCTCTACTAGAATGATGGAAAGAGAAAAGTATGGAGAAGGCGTGGTACAGCTCATGATCCAAAGCATACCACATCATCTGTAAAACATGGCGGAAGCAGTGTGATGGCTTGGGCATGCATGGCTGCCAGTGGCACTGGGTCACTAGTGTTTATTGATGATGTGACACAGGACAGAAACAGCCGAATGAATTCTGGGTAGTGTTGAGCGATACTGCTCGATATCTAAAAATATCGTATCGGAATGGTATCGCCGATATCACTAAATATCGTCGATATCCGATTCCGATACCGGAAGTCCCATGTAAGTCTATGGGAACAAAATATCGCAACAAAAAAAACCCTTTCTTTTGTTGTAAACACAAAATATACACACATAGAATACATATATATATATATATACATGTCATTGTGACATATATATATATACATATATTTATAGTTTATACACTTCTACATAGTAAAATAGACTCTGATTCAATTGCCGGGTAAAGCTGTGACATACCCCATAGAAGTCGACGGGCTCGGTGCCGAGTACCCCCAAAACCTCTGGCTCTGTGCGACTCAACTTGGGCGTCACGAACAGGATTCTGTAGCTCGCTATAAGCGAGTCCTGTGTGCCTGAATTGAACTGGTTTTGTGCTTGAGAATTGCTAAAATCATCAGAGAATGTATTTGCCATTTTTCCGCCATATCTGCGTCACGACGAGGCACTGGTGAAGAAGAAGGGCGTGCTCTTCGTGGGTGTACACTCACTCAGTGGCGCGAAAACGATGGCCGACCACTCTAAATGGTACTGCAATGTAAGATCGTGCCCCACAGCTCTTCAGTTCCGCCTCCTCATCCTCCTCAGTGTGCGGAAAGCAACACGAAGGTCCTGCCTCCCTACAAAAGAGGGGCCCTCTCCAGATGCTAATGACACATGTGACTTGGCAGAGATGGCTAATGGACACGAGCAGAAGTGTGAAGGGATGGAGCAGTCAGAGCTCTCCCCCACGGAAGCGACCCGATCGCCACGGAACCACCGTTGGGCACCCGGCCTGGAAACCCTCCTACGCTGCAAGAAGCGGAGGATACCCTAAGAGGCCTGGCCCGGCACCGGGAGGAGGTCGCCAGGATGGAAGCCAGCTGGCGGGCCCTAAAACTAAACTTGGAGCGGCGCCAATCCCTCTTACCTGAAGTGTCTGTACCGGAAGGTGAGGCACCCGTTCTAGTAGAGGAGTCCGTGCGGGCATCCCAGCCCTTGCAATGTGATCCGGTTGACGTTGTCGCAGTGGAGGCACCCGTTCCTGCAAAAAACTCTGCACCGGCAGCACCCCAGATCCCGCTGTCTGCCCCCGTCGCTGAGACAGAAGAAGCGACACCCGTCCTCATGGAGGAGGCCGCGCAGGCACCAGAGGTCTACCTGTCTGTACCGGAGCCCCAACTGTCATCTGTTCCAGAGCCGGCTGCTTCCTCTGCAGGTGAGTGCCGCCAGGACTGGGGGCGCCAGGAGAGCTGCCGCAAACCGGACATTGTAAGCTGCAGTTTGATGGTGGAGACATGGAGATGCTGGTGGAGGAGAATTCCAACCGGCGTCAGGAGGAAGAGTGGAGACGTTGGGAGCGGGAAGCAGAGCGACAAAGGGAGCAGCGCGAATCCCAAAAGCTTCGGCAACGTCACCTGGAGAAGGACCGGGCAGATAAGGACCGGATGAGAAAAGATAAAGGAACCCTGTGGGAGCCGCGGCGTAAGGGTGCAGTACGGAGCTTTAAATTGAAAGGTGGTTGGGGCTTCATCCAGGAGCCTGGACTTTATTTAGAAGTGTTTGTGACCCGGCGGGACGTGGAGACTCACCTCCCAGAAGGACACCCGGGGAGGGACCTGTTGCCAGGAGACTTGGTGACTTACACCCGACACTGGGGTTACAATGGATGGTACGCCCTAAATGTTACCAGGTGCGACCCCTACTCCCCAGAGTGTCAGGAACCTGTGAGACCCTCGGAGCCTTCAGCCTCCCACATCCAGGCCTCTGCACAAGTGCCCACCCCACGCCGTAAATCTCCCCAGCCTCCCTCAGTGGTCTCCTCAGCAGCCCCAGCTATGGACATGATAACTATAGCTGGCCCATACCCGGCGCCTGTTAGGCCCCCTGGGGTTCGTTCAGTCCGGGACATAGGGCTCCAGACCCGGAGGGAGATGAAAGAGGTGGCCACACAGACACAGATAGCGGGTCACGACTTGACTGTACAGGCCACACGACGTCATCAGGTCCTGGTGGTCCTTGGTGTCTCGGATGTTTGGCAAGCATCAGAAGAGTACCAGGTGGTACCTGGAACACCCCTGCCAAAGAATTATAAATAACCCGGACAGGGTCCCTGTATGTAAATAGTTAAATTGTTGATGTACCCGGACGGGTGAATGTTCATAAAAAAATTTTTTAATTTAAAAAAAAACAAAACACAGTTTTCATTACTTTTATTACAGTCTCATCCTGCGACGCCATCGATCTCCTGTAAAAAAATGAAAAAAAAAAACAGCAGTATACCACCTGTCCGACGCAGTCCATAGTAACGAGTGTCCCACGACGATCCAGCTCTGCTACATCAGAATGACAGGCAGAGCCTGTCATCCCGGCGCAGCACAGCTGATTACCTGCTTCCCCGGCGGTGACGTCATCGGACTGGTTTACGGCCGGGATTACCCTGCAGTCACTGCAGTTATCGCGAAAAACTGCATGTGACCGCCAGGGAGAAGATAATGGCGGCCATCAAGCAGTCCAGGACGTGACCGCCGGAGATCTTCTGCCAGGTAAGTGCCGCTGACTCCTGACAGACCCGACCGACGGACACTCACAGTGACAGTGACAAATCCGATTCCGGTATCCGATATGACGAAAATATCGGTACTCGGAATCGAAAGCCCGATACAGCTAATATCGGCCGATACCCGATATTTGCAGTATCGTATCGCTCAACTCTAATTCTGAGGTATTCAGAGCCATACTGTGTGCTCAGATCCAGCCAAATACAGCCAAACTGATTGGTCGTCGTTTCATACTACAGATGGACAATGACCCAAAACATAAAGCCAAAGCAACCCAGGAGTTTATTAAAGCAAAGAAGTGGAATATTCTTGAATGCCAAGTCAGTCACCTGATCTCAACCCAATTGAACATGCATTTCACTTGTTAAAGACTAAACTTCAGACAGAAAGGCCCACAAACAAACAACAACTGAAAACCACCGCGGTGAAGGCCTGGCAGAGCATCAAAAAGAAGGAAACACAGTGTCTGGTGATGTCCATGAGTTCAAGACTTCAGGCAGTCATTGCTAACAAAGGGTTTTCAACCAAGTACTAGAAATGAACATTTTATTTACAATTATTTAATATGTCCAATTACTTTTGGTCCCTTTAAAAACAGGGTGGCACATGTTAAGGAGCTGAAACTCCTAAACCCTTCATCCAATTTTAATGTGGATACCCTCAAATGAAAGCTGAAAGTCTGAACTTCAACTGCATCTGATTTGTTTTGTTTCAAATTCATTGTGGTAATGTCTAGAACCAAAATTAGATAAATGTTGTCTCTGTCCAAATATTTATGGACCTAACTGTATGGGGGCATAATCTGTAGCATATGGGGGCATAATCTGTGGAACATATGGGGCATAATCTGGAGCATATTGGGCATAATCTGTGCAGCATATGGGGGCATAATCTGTGGAGCATCATATGGGGGCATAATCATTTTTCACCCTAGGCTTATACGCGAGTCAATAAGTTTTCCCAGTTTTTTGTGGCAAAATTAGGGGGGTCGGCTTATACACGGGTCGGCTTATACATGAGTATATACGGTATTTTTACTGGTGCATCAGGCGGCATTAATCTTCTTAAACAGTGGGTCTCCTAATGTGTTGTAGCCTATGCAGTGAGTTGATGGGCTGCTAAGAATTACGATGGACCCCAATACCCCTTTCATAGGAGGTCCCGGAGGGCCTCCATAAAAAATGTTGCATTGAAGGCATGCCCTGCTACAAATTCATATGCACCCCAATAAGCTTTTGAAGCCACATACTGGATGGGCCCCGTAAAATCCACTTCACCATATTCATTTTGGTACTCCTGTACTCTTTTGTTTACACAGTGACAGCAATGTCTGCCCTGCTGCAAAACCATATGCACCCCATAATGCCTTTGAGCCCACATAATGGATGGGCCCTGTAAAATCCATGTCACCATTGTTAGGGATCAAGTTCCTGCTGCTGCACAAGGGGAATCTCGAACCAGTCCCGCTGTGGTCCCCCATCCATCTCCAGCCGCAGTGGAGCCTGCTCAGCGGAGACGTCGGTCCCAGCATCTCGCTCAGTCTAATACTGTGCAGAGGCTTGTTGCTGCCTCTTCTGGTTCCTCTATTATAACCAGTGCTGGAGCAGGCAGTCTTGGGACTAAGTCCTGCATTTCTCCATCTGAGCATGCCCAGGGCAAGATCTCCCATTGGAAATCAGGGTCACATGTTCGGTTACAGCAGCAACTCCCATTGGTCCGCCAGGAAGGTCCTGAAACTGCTTGTGTTCTGGAACAGTTTCTCATTGGTCCTTTTCTGGAAGGTACTGTAGCTGCTACTATAAAAGGTGCGCATGTCCGCTCGGCCATGCACTAGTATCAAATCTGTTACGTGCTTGCGCCAGTGTGGTCATGTATGTATGTGGGTAGGTCCGGCTGAAATAAGCCCCTAGAATACCGGCACCTCCGGTGAGGAGTTTTGTATGCACGTGTTCAGGGCTCGGCTGAAAACGCCATTAGAATACCGGCTACTTCCATGAGGAGATTATTGCTTGTGTTCTGATTGCATGACCACAGACTGCAATCCGCTTAGCAGTCATCTGTGTACCCTGTGAGTGTGACAGGACACAATCTTTGTCACAGCGGCTCTGTGAATTAACAGAGTCCGCTTATATCGCAATATAGTGCTACGGCATTTACATCTGCGACTCTGAGGGATAACAGAGTTCGCTCATACTGCCTATTTCCGCCATCTTACTAGCAGCAGGCTCTGCCTGCGTGGTGGACCCCGGGCTGCGAATGCACCTCTCCTTAATATCTATTAGGTGCGTTCCGCAGGCCCTTAACAACCATATTCTTTTTGTACTCCCGTACTCCTTATTTTAAACATTTGCAGAAATGTCTGCCCTGCTGCATAGCCATATGCACCCCATTACACATTGGAACCCACATAAAGGATGGGCCCTGTAAAATCCATGTCACCATATTCTTTTTATACTCCCGTACTCCATTTTTTAAACATTTTCAGCAATGTCTGCCCTGCTGCTTAGCCATATGCACTCCATTACACATTGGAACCCACATAAAGGAAGGGCCCTGTAAAATCCATGTCACCATATTTTTTTTGGACTCCCGTACTCCTTTTTTTAAACATTGGCAGAAATGTCTGCCCTGCTGCAAAGCCATATGCACCACATAATGCCTTCGAACTCACATAAAGGATGAGCCCTGTCAAATCCACGTCACCATATTCCTTTTGCACTCCTGTAATCTTTTGTTTACACAATGACAGCAATGTCTGGCCTGCTGCCTAGTCATATGCACCCCATTACACCTTGGAAGCCACATACTGGATAAGCCCAAGAAAATCCACTTCACAATATAAATGTTGTACATCCAGAAGTCGGCAATGATAAACATAAAAGGTCTAAGTTAATCTACCCAAGTTTGAAAAGATGTAATAAACCAGTAAAAGCAATTTTGGTGCCATATGGTGATGCCTAAGTTTATCTCTATCAAAATGCCCCGCGGGCGGCACCCGCTCAGTAGCATCTATCGCAACGTGATAGATTATTATTATTATACATTTATATAGCGCCACTTATTCCACGGCGCTTTACATATGAAAAGGGAAAAATATAGACAGGTACGTACAATAAACATGTGCTAGACAAGGGACACACAAGTACAGAAGGAGAGAGGACCCTGCCCGCGAGGGCTCACAGTCTGCAGGAATGGGTGAGAATACACTAGGAAAGGGTAGAGCTGGTCGTGTGATGGTTCAGTAGACTGAGGATCATTGCAGGTTGTAGGCTTGTCGGAACAGGTGGGTCTTCAGGTTCTTCTTGAAGGTCTCCGTTGTTGGTGAAAGTCTGATGTTTTGCAGCAGGGAGTTCCAGAGTATGGGGGAAGCCCGGGAGAAGTCTTGTATGCGGTTGTGAGAAGAAGAAATGAGGGGGGAGTCGAGAAGGAGATCTTGAGAGGATCGAAGGTTGCGTGTAGGTAGATAGCGGGAGACCATGTTACAGATGTATGGAGGAGAAAGGTTGTGGATTTCTTTGTATGTCATGGTTAGGGTTTTGAACTGGAGCCTCTGGGCAATAGGAAGCCAGTGATGGGCCTGGCATAGGGGGGAGGCTGGGGAATAGCGGGGAGACAGGTGGATTAGTCGGGCAGCAGAGTGTAGGATGGACTGGAGTGGTGCCAGAGTGCTAGAGGGGAGGCCAGACAGTAGGAGGTTGCAGTAGTCGAGGCAGGAGATGATAAGGGCGTGCACTAGTGTTTTTGTGGTTTCGTGGTTGAGGAATGCGCGGATCCGGGAAATATTTTTGAGTTTGAGGCGGCAGGAGGTGGCGAGGGCTTGAATATGTGGTTTGAAAGAGAGGGCAGAGTCGATGATCACCCCAAGGCACCGAGCATGCGGGACTGGGGAAAGCGAGCAGCTGTTGACATTGATGGATAGGTCTGGTGGAGGGGTAGAATGAGGTGGGAGAAAGATGATGAATTCTGTTTTGTCCATGTTCAGTTTGAGAAAGCGAGCAGAAAAGAAGGCTGAGATAGCAGACAGACACTGTGGGATTTTGGTCAGTAGGGAGGTGAGGTCAGGTCCAGATAGGTAGATTTGCGTGTCATCGGCGTAGAGATGATACTGCAAGCCGTGGGATTCTATGAGCTGTCCAAGGCCGAAGGAGTAGATGGAGAAGAGTAGAGGTCCTTGGACTGAGCCTTGAGGAACACCGACAGACAGGGGGCGAGGTGAGGAGGTGGTGTGTGAGAGGGAGACACTAAATGTTCGGTCTGTTAGGTATGATGAGATCAAGGATAGGGCCAAGTCTGTGACGCCAAGAGATGAGAGAGTCTGTAGCAGGAGGGAATGGTCCACGGTGTTGAAGGCAGAAGACAGGTCCAGGAGAAAGAGGACAGAGTAGTGTCGCTTGCTCTTGGCAGTTAGCAGGTCGTTAGTGACTTTAGTTAGGGCAGTTTCAGTTGAGTGATGTGGTCGGAAGCCAGATTGTAACCGGTCAAAGAGGGAACAGGAGGAGAGGTGGGAGGACAGTTCAAGATATACATGCTGTTCCAGTAGTTTTGAGGCGTAGGGGAGAAGAGATATCGGAAGATAGTTAGACACAGAGGATGGGTTGAGGGAGGGCTTTTTGAGGATGGGTGTGATTGAAGCATGTTTGAAGGATGAAGGAAAGACACCATTTGTAAGTGAAAGGTTGAAGAGGTGTGCGAGAGTAAGGATGAAGACTGTGGCAAAGTTAGGGATGAGGTGGGACGGGAGTGGGTCAAGCGTGCAAGTGGTGAGGTGTGATCTTGACAGGAGAGTGGAGAGCTGATCTTCTGTCATGGTGGTGAAGCTGGTTTTGGAAGAACAGGGCTGAGTGGCTAAGAGGGGCATTGGGGGCTGCGGGCCAAAGCCTTCTCTGATAGTATCAATCTTTTGCTTAAAGAAGGAGGCAAAGTCTTCAGCAGAAATGAGAGGAGAGGGAGGAGGTGCTGTGGGATGGAGTAGAGAATTGAAAGTGTTGAAGAGCTGTTTAGGGTTGTGAGACAGGGAGGATATGAGAGATGCGAAGTAAGTTTGTTTTGCGGCAGAGAGCGTGGACTTGAAGCTGGCAAGGGACTGCTTGTATGCGTTGAAGTGCTCGGTAGAATGGGTTCTCTTCCATCTCTGTTCGGCAGCCCTGGAAGCCCGTCTCAGTTCTTTGGTCAGGCCGGTCAGCCAGGGCTGCCTGTTGATTGTACGAGTTTTGCTCTGCGTGAGGGGGGCGGCCGAATCAAGTGTGGCTTTTATTGTGGTGTTATAAAATGTGGCTGCAGCATCTGTGTCATTAAGTGAGGCTATGTCTGTGAGAAGGAGGAGGGACTCAGAGACCGATTGTAAGTTGAGGTATTTGAGATTTCTGCGGGGGTGAGTGAGTTTGTGGAGTGGGGCTGCGCACTGAGAGATGAGAGGGAAGAGAATGTCAGTAGGTTGTGGTCAGACAGGGGTAGTGGGGAGTTAGTGAGATTAGTGAGGGAACAGAGATGGGTGAAGATAAGGTCCAGCGTGTGACCATCTTTATGAGTGGCCACAGAGGACCATTGAGTGAGGCCGAGGGAAGCCGTGAGCGATAGAAGTTTAGAGGCAGCCGGGGTGGAAGTGTCAATGGGGATGTTGAAATCGCCCATGATGATGGTGGGGATGTCAGCAGAGAGGTAATGGAGTAGCCAGGTGGTGAAGTGGTCGAGAAAGGTGGAGATGGCTAGTTCCGGGGGGCGGTAGATGACAGCCAGTTGGAGGTTGGAGGGGGAATAAATGCGGACGGAGTGCACCTCGAATGAGGGAATAGCAGCGGAGGGTGGAAGTTGAATAGGGATAAAGGAGCAGGTATCAGACAGGAGCAAACCAACTCCTCCACCACGTTTGTTGCTGGGGCGAAGGGTGTGAGAGAGATGGAATCCGCCATAGGAAAGCGCAGCTGGAGAGGCTGTGTCAGAGGGAGTGAGCCAGGTTTCAGTGATGGCAAGGAAGGAGAGTTTGTTGGTGATAAAGACGGAGCGTGCATTCCATAGTGCTCCGGGTAGGTGGACCGGTGAGGGGTGTGTGGATGGAGAGGTATGAGGTTGTCATGGTTGCAGAAACGTGTGGAGGATCGTGGCAGGGTGTTAGAAATGAGTGCGGGGATGTGTTGAGGAAGGCCAGGATTTGGGGATATGTCGTCAGCGATGAGGAGTAGCAGACAGAGCGTTAGAAGGTGGGAGCAGGATAGGACATGATGAGGCCGTGTGTGTCTTGTTAAAAAGGATTGTATGTGGAGGAACAGTTCTGAGGAGGAGGTGAGATGGCTGGGGAGGATGGAGGGGGAAATGACTAGTTCCTTACTAGGTGGGGGGATTACAGGAAATAGGAAGAAAGAAAGGAGGATGGGGTGAAAGTGAAAAGAAACTGAAACATAGTGGTTTTATATTTTACCTTACAGCCAAATTCCAGTCAAATTCTAGTCTAATTCACTGTAGTGTAATTGGAAATCTGTAATTTGAAATATGGGATTTGAAATATGTGGAGCAGACATGGTCTGGAGCAGACCCATGCCACTGAATATATGTGCAGCTATAGGCAATCAGGTGTGATTGGAAAGTGGGCCGAGGCTGCCAAGGCCAGATGTACAGAGTTAAGAAAAGGTCATAAAAGGGGGGAGGGGTTACACAGACCACTCAGATGTGTGGTGAAGATAACAAGAATGGAGTACATTATGGATACAAGAAGATGGGTGAGCAAATCATACCATAAAACAAAGCAATACACATTCAGGAACACTGAAAAGCTGGGGAAAGTTTGCAGTTCATACCCTAAAACAAAGCAATACGCATGGTGCATTCAGTAACACTGAAAAGCTGGGGAAAGTTTGCAGTTCATACCATAAAACAAAGCAATACACATGGTGCATTCAGGAACACTGAAAAGCTGGGGAAAGTTTGCAGTTCATACCATAAAACAAAGCAATACACATGGTGCTTTCAGGAACACTGAAAAGCTGGGGAAAGTTTGCAGTTCATACCATAAAACAAAGCAATACACATGGTGCATTCAGGAACACTGAAAAGCTGAGGAAAGTTTGCAGTTCATACCTGTGGGAACAGAAGAACATCTCGGTAACAAGGTGATTATGACAATGCTGTAGGATTGATGTGTGGCCAAATGCATTCTAGAATTCTAGTCTAATTCACAGTAGATCCTACTTTGCAGGCGCGGCCGCCAGCACCATTTTGATTAAGATACATATATTTTTTTCAACAAAAATATATGTCTAAATACAATGAAAACAGGCATATTATCCATCGTATCATGCTACAGGCAAGGCGCCACCATTTTCCAAACAATATTCTTTGCAGTTTGCAAAGTAGGGGGCAGGTCACTGAAGGATCAGTGATCTGTCATAAGTCATACAGAGGAATATGTAAGCAGATCACCACATAAAGCCTCACCCACCGATCCGACCTGAAGCACAAGAATCTCATTAATGGAAAACTGCAAATAAAGATTGAACAAGCACAAGACTGTTTTCTTCAACCCAGGGATCAATTTAATCAGTATAATGGCACAAACCTGACACTAGCTTACCGAGCACAATCCCGCTGACACGTTCACTTTAAGCATGTGAAATACATGCTCAATGGGGTTGAGATCTGGTAATTGACTCGGCGATTGCAGAATATTCCACTTTTTTTACTTAAAAATCTTCTGGATTGCTTTTGCAATATGGTTATTGTTCATCCGTAGTTTGAAGTGCCATACTGCCCATGCAGTTACACTCCTTCCAATATGTTTTACAAAGGATGCAATTTGCAATGCCTTTTACATGCATTCTTCATCTTTTCATTCTGGCACAGACTTATCTTAGTTTCATCTGTCCAAACAATGCTTTTACAGAACTGGCTTGCCTTCTTAGACTTTTTTTGGCAAAATGTAATATGGCCTTTCTATTTTTAAGGCAGATTAATAGTTTGCACCTTGTATCAAAACCTTCTGTTAGGGTTGTCAGATTGCACTAAATGAAATATAAAATAAAGTGCAATCGCAACCCGGGGTCCACCGTACAGAGATGAACCTGCTGCTAGTGGGAACTATGACGGAACGAAACAGCAAGCGTTACCTTACACACACTGTATTAACGCCACACAGTGGGATAGGAACACTGCGTACCAAGCTCTGTTACTTCACAGAGAAGTACGCTCGAAGGGTGCTAAGTACTATACCCTGTTAATGTCACAAGGAAATTAGAACGTGGATTGAGCTAGCTCTGCCACTAAACTGTGTTAACTGCACACACGGATGAAGCAGATGCTAAGCCGATAGATAGAACTGTTATGATGCTAGTTAATACCCTGTTACCTTCACAGAGAAGAAGCATAAGGCCGGCGTCACACTCACCGTAGAAAAATATGGAGCGTATTGTACGAGCGTAATACGCCAAAATGTTGCCGGCACAATAATCCGTATTTCATCCATTGTCAGGGTGCGGCTGCGTATTTTGCGCATGTAAGCATCCGTATGCAATCCAAATGGTATCCGTATAGTGTATTTTTCTCGCAGACTTGCAAAATGGACATTTAACGGTTTTTAGGCCTGAAACTCATTCAAACTATCATCAGCAATGCTATTTATTGGCTCTGCATCAGGTGGCAGCCCCCAATCTTGCCATTTTGGTGGTCTGCTTGTGTTGAAGGGCTGCTGCTTGCTTGCCAACATGTCTGACACTCTTCAGTTCACCCCAACTGATCGAGTGTTGTACAACTGGGTTTTGTCCCACCGCTTTGGGCAGCCATACCCAGTGATCGTTGATCCGCGGAGGAGGAGGCGAATGTGGGTGCATCCGCATTTGAGGCAACGTCTCACTAAAGGCCATTTTCACCGCCTTTATGCACCTCTGCGGACTCATCCAGACAAGTTTTTTTCTGTTTTGTCGGATAACCATTCCCACGTTTGATGTTTTGTTGGAGATTGTGCGCCCTGGGATCACCTACCAGGATACCAGGATGGGGAAGGTATCTCTGCAGAGGAGCAACTTCTCCTTACGCTATGGTATGTATTCCTCACCTACATACTGTCTGTTGATGATGTGTTTTTCCCACAAGTTTCCCTCTACTCTTATGGCTGTTGCTGCAATATCCTCATAATCTATCCCATATATCACCTGGAACTACCAGAACTATTATTTGTATGTAAAAATGACAGAAACCTTTAACTTGTGGTAAATTGAACTTAGGATTGTTTGTAAATGAAATGATTTGACGGTTATGTATAGTGCGTTTGTTGTACCTTTGTGCATGTGTAATGATTGCTCTCTCTACTTTTGGTTACTTGTAGGTTCTTAACTACTGGCATATCCTATGCCGCACTCCATCTGGAGTTTTTGATTGGGAGGTCCACCATATCGGGCATTGTGCGTGATACCTGCTCACAACTCTGGGACAGACTTCATCAACTGGTGATGCCTGAGCCAAATATGGAAGACTGGACGAGGATTGCCACGGGATTTGAGGAGCAATGCCACTTCCCAAATTGTATAGGAGCCCTTGATGGGAAGCACATCCGTGTGCGTAAGCCGCCGAACTCAGGGTCCCAGTTCTATAATTATAAACAATATTTTTCTGTTGTGCTGTTGGCTCTGGTTGACAGTAACTACAGGTTTATAATTGTAGACATTGGGGCCTATGGAAGACCTGGAGACTCTAGAGTCTTCAATTCTTCCATTATGGGTCGGCGGCTTCGCAATAACGATTTGCACCTACCACCAGCACGCCAACTTCCTGGCTCCAATCTAGAACCTGTCCCGTATGTTGTAGTTGGGGATGAGGCCTTCCAGCTATCAAGGAATGTGATGAGGCCATATCCACGACAACACCTTGACCACTGTCGTCGGATCTTCAACTGGCACCTATCACGGGCCAGGCGCCTGGTGGAGTGTGCCTTTGGCATTTTGTGTGCTAAATGGCGGGTTCTCCAGTCTGCTATTCAGCTGAGTGAAGCCAACGTCAATGAGCTCATAA
Organism: Oophaga sylvatica; assembly: GCA_033576555.1. NCBI lineage: Eukaryota > Metazoa > Chordata > Amphibia > Anura > Dendrobatidae > Oophaga > Oophaga sylvatica. The sequence goes on along the minus strand of JARQOD010000006.1, from coordinate 147,451,665 downwards.
AAGCATGTGTTGTTCTACATAATTTCACCAGAATGCATGCTTGTGGCCCATCTGATGTTGTTGAAAGTGTGGTGACCAATGTGGATATGTCTACGCCCCATGTCATCCCTTTATGTCGCCCACTGTCAGGACTGAAAACCCGTGATATCTTTACCCAATATTTTGTGTCACCTGAAGGTACTAAAACATGGCAAGATGATGCATTATCTATGCTGTAATGTATTTGTGTGTCTATAGATAAATGGTATTTTTCTATGACATAGTATGTGTGTGGTGTTACAGTTCATAGCACATGTGTTGGTGATGTAGTAGAACTTACTTATGAAAGAAGACACCAAACTTTCTACAAAAATAGATTTTTATATGTGCAAACTCTCACTTGAGGTAGTGACAACCATATTTGAAAGTAGTGCATTATTACACAAGTTCAAAAATAAGGCATAAAAAAATAAACATTTGCATAAATAATAATACATAAGCAAAATAACAAACTTTCACTATCACTAGTGAGCACCATATCTGAGCCATATGGTTGAGTTGTAAGACTAGACTATTGCAATTATACATTAGCCAACATGTGTTCAAAGGAAATAGAAGAAAATAACAAAGATTGGTATAAATTATAAGATCCAAAAAAGATAACAAACTTTCAGGCAGCCCATTTCCCACCATCTCTGTACCATATGCTGTTTGTAGGCATTCAGATTAGTGCAAATATGCTTTACACAACAAACTTTGACTATGCCTACTCAATAGCATATTGGTAACATATGTTGTTTTGAGGCATTTAGATTAGTGCCAATTTCTTTGACACAACATAAGGTCAACTAAATATAAAAAAATAACAAACAGCTTTTTAAATCATAAGATATAAGTAAAATAAAAAATCACAGCTGGTGGTGTGTAGGTGGTGGGGTTGGTGGGTGCCCAGCATCTCGGAGTGGTTGGCTATGATGAGAACCTTGACCATCAACCTGTTGGGGTGGATTTCTGGGCCCTGAGCTAACATCTGCCCAAGGTCAGGTTGATATGTGGGCACATTGCCATACAGATAAGGGAGATTATATTCCTGTGTAAGATGGTACCCCCGAGACTCACACCCCCAATATGACCATGTTGTGCACATCCAGGTTGGGACCAGCCTCAAACTTTGGATCTGTACAAGTGGCCATATTGGGAAGTCAGATTATAGCCTGCCATTTGACCCTGTTGCTGCCAAGTTGGGTTTTGTGGGGGAACGAGTTGAGGTGTAGGTGCCCGTGCAGGAGGATCCTCAGATCCTAATTGAGAAATGCACATTTTGTTGGGGTGTAAGGCGCAGAAAGTTGCCAGGTGAGAGCTGCCACCTCTCAAGAAATTCAAATACCTCATATGGGGTATTGGGGGGTGTGCATGCGTCAATTAGGATGTGAATTGATCCTCGCACATGGAGCCTGATTTCACGGGGTAGGGGTCAAAGGTAGCGGGCAAGGCTACGGGCATAGGCCTCCTCACCCTCATCCACAGCTGCCCTTGAAAGGTAATTGAGTACCCCAGTGTCCACATGCCTACGTGTGTCTGAGCCTGTTATATCTCGCCTTCTTCTCCCACAGCGGGATATTGCAGCAGCCTGGGGGGAGCCCCCCAGAGGTACAGTGGGGCTGCTGCTATTTGCTGCATCCTAAACACTGGGGCCTGTTGGTGCAGCTGGTGGGTCAGGTACAGGTTGCGGTGCAGCTTCTTGGTCAGGTCCTGGTGCTTGGGAAGCTTGGGGGATGCAGCAGGGAGGGTCAGACGATGGGCCAGCCACCTCTTCACCTCCCCCAACCGGGTCAATTATGGCTTCTGAGTCGGAGCCTGTCTCCCTCTCAGTGAGGTTGGACTGAGTTCTGCTTGGAAATGAAATGGTATTAGAACATGTTGTAGATGTGAGCCTAAACTGCATAGGTGTAATGTGGTGTGATGTAGGTACTTACAGTCTCAGTTCCAGAATAGGAGCAAGAAAACCAAGCCAGTTGAAATACACATACTTCCTGCAGACCCGCTCCTTGCCCTCTGCTGCCTTTCCCTGCGGTATTGGTCGCGGATGCTTCTCCATCTTCTCATGGCATCATCCACTGCAATTTGACATATATAGTAATAATTTATCTAGCTGCATAATGCCAAATTGTTCTACATACACTTCACATAGTCATGGGGGCCTAGTCGGATGTGTTGAACATAACATCTTGGCGCCAAAAAAAAACAAAAATTTTTTTAGGGAAAATCATCACTATTATTACGTTCTGACTGTTAAGAAGTTTGAAAAATAATCAGGTAACTTACTCATTCGCTACTGCTCCTCGCGTGGGCTGTCCCCAAAGTGGGGAAACATCTGCCCACAGATGCGCCTTCATGCCGCCTCTTTCCTTGCGCGGTCTGCATAATTTGCATCTCGTTGGTCCCAAATTTTGGGCCTCTCCTGCACCAACACAATCAGCATCTCGACATTGATGAGGGTTGACATCATGGCCGACTCCGTGGAGGCGTTCTTCCGGGATGTCTGGCGCTCTTTTTGAGGTAATTTGCATGTGTCAGCTTCCTGATGCATGTGTTGCACCATTTCCTGTGAGCTGCAGAAGTCTTGCGTATTTCTCGCAAGTCACACGTCTGGTCCGTGTGTAATCTATTGTTTTCTCGCACCCATAGACTTTCATTGGCGTACAACGGCGTAATACGCTGACAACCGCAGCATGCTGCGGGTGTCTCGCACCATAACATACGGCCGAGAAAAATACGCATGATCAGAGCTGCCCCATAGAGAAATATTGGTCCGTGTGTATTGCGTGGTTTTCATGCCTCTCACTCGTCCGTATTCCTCCTTAGTGTGACGCAGGCCTAAGGGTTGAGGTAGCTCTGTAACTGAACTGTGCTAACCGCACACATGAAAAAGACAGATTCTGAGCCAAGCGGCTAGTTACCCCAGTCCTGAGGCTACCAAACTTGTGCCTGACCAGCACCCTAAGCATGTAGCAGACTAGAGACTCAGGTGTAGAGCCATGGGTACGGAACCGCATAAGTGTGCTACATGCCTGCCAATGTGTACAGTCTTTAAGCATAGACAGACACACAACAAACATGCAGACAGATTGGTAGGGTAACCCTCCCCACACACCAAACATAAATGACATTAGCGTTCCCGCATGCACTGCTGAGAGCCTTTTATATGCTAGGCTACACACCAAACACTCATGCCCAGTCGGTCGAAGCATCGCCCGCTGGCGAATCCGGAGCTGCCACATCACCAGAGCAGCTAACGTTCGACCACCAAAAGGAAGACGCAACATCACGGACATGCTCAGTAAGGTGATCTCTGGACTTAGACTCCAGAGCACAAGGCTGCACCTGTATCTCACTGGTTACCAAAGACTTGAATGGAGAGCCAGCAGTAATCAAACGTGCCAAGCAGGAGTATCCTGATGCTTAACACCATCTATATTTGCTTTCATGAAAGTCTTCTCCTTATGGTAAACTTAGATACTGAAACACTTATTTCCTGAAGAGTGTTTTTCACTCAGCTCACCCCTTAGCGTCCTCCGGATATCAGGAACCACACCGTCGTACTGAGCCGCCCTGGCCTGGCGGATACAAGTCCAAACACACAGTAATCTCAGGCAGGAAGGTAGTTATAAAAAATATTCCTTTATTTATTTTCGTTAAAAGAGCACGTTTAACTACCATCCTGCCTGAGATTGCTGGAGATTACTGTGTGTTTGAAGTGTTTTTCACTTGGGCAAATGCTGTCAAGGGGTTTTTCTTCACTGAGGAAAGGAGTCTGTGATCATCCAACACTGTTGTCTTCTGTGGACATTCAAGCCTTGTTGACTTCCCAAGCTCATCACTGTTTTTTTTTTTGCAGAATGTACCAAACTGTTGATTTGGCCACTCTTAACATTTCTGCTACCTCTCTGATGGATTTATTCTTTTTTCCGCCCAGTGATGGTCTGTTTTTCTTCCGTTCAGAGCTCCTTTGACCAAATGTTATGGGTTTACCGCTACACCTTGCAAATGCAAATGCCACACCTGGAATCAGCTCCAGGTCATTTACATGCTTAATTGAAGATGAATTAACAAGGGTATAGCCCATGCATCCCATTAAAGAGCTTTGGAGATAATTGTGCAATTACTTGGACCCTTTCAAAGAGATAGCTATATATTAAAGAGCTGAAATTCCTAAATCCTTAAGGGCATGCCACACTAAACAGCGTCGCTAACGAGATCGCTAAAATACGTCACTATTTAGCGATCTCGTTAGTGACGCTGTTGTGTGTGGCATGTAGCAACGACGTGGCCCCTGCTGTGATCTCGCTGATCGTTCACTAGAGTTCTGGACCGTATTTTGATCGTTGGCGTCCCGCTGGTGAGCCTATATCGCTGTGTCTGGCACCTTTTGTGAACGATGTGCGCTGTTTTTTACATCGCAATGACAGCCAAAGTCGTTAAGGAGATCGCTAACCGCTTATGCGTCGTTAACGAGATCGCTAAGTGTGGCAGCTACTAGCGACATTAAACCGATCCAAAAACGATCGCATTAGTATGCATCGTTATTGTGATCGTTAGCGGGAGCGTTTAGTGTGGCTGTACCTTTACTCCAAGTAGGATGTGAATACCCTCAAATTAGGGCTGAGAGTCTGCATTTTAAGATCATATTGATTATATAACTGTATCTTGAATAAGGTTTCGTAAACAGCTAAAATGCCAAAACTTGTGTTGCTGTCCAAATGTTTCTGGACCTAGCTCAGTATTTTTGTACGTTACCTACACTTAAAAAATATTATCCAAGCTATTTGTCAAAGTGAGAACATCCCAATGAAAGATTTAGAAGCAAAGCCAAAGTTTATATTGCAAAATTCTAATTAAAAAGAATTCATCCACAGGGAAGTCTAATTATTCATTGACCAGGTATCTAGCAGACAGTTGACTATAAAAGGGTGTTACTTAACAAAGTAAACCCTTACTATTTTTATGCTATCAGCAATGGCACCACATAGAAGAGAAATGTTAGAAGACCTGTGAATACAAATTATTTCTTTGCACAAGAAAGGTGAAGGATACAAGAACATCAGCAAAGCATTACATATCAGTCAGAATACTGGAGCAAAAGTGATACAAAAATGTAACAGAAATTAAACTTTCATCAACAAAGATGTCCATGCTGACCACGGAAGTTAACACTTAAACAGGAGTTTCTTCTGATAAGTATGGTTGAAGAAAATCAACATGAAAGTATTCTGAAGCTAGCTAAATAAATTAAAAACCAAACCAGGGTGAGTGTTTCTCATGAGATAATACAATGTATCCTGCAGAGTAATGTCATGCATGGGTGTTGCCAACAAAGTAAGCCTATACTAAAGGCCATGCACAATGAAGGCTGCCTACAATTTGCCAGGGCCCATACTGATAATGTGAACTGGAACTCTATACTCTGGAATGATGAGACCAAGATAAAAGTTTTTGCATCTGATGGCTTCAAAGGTGAGCAGTGCAAAGAAAAATGCAGGGTGCCTACAGTGAAATATGGTGGTGGCATTGTTCTTATGTGGGGCTGCTTGTATTTTGAAGCTACATTTCATTGATCGCATCATGAATTCATGGATGTACTGTTCTATATTGAAAAAGTAGATGCTACCATCACTGAGTGGCCTTGATAGATGTTGACTTTTCCAATATGACAATGATCTAAAGCACATCTAAGGCCACTGTTGCATTGGTGAAAAGTGGTTCAATGTCCCAGTATGAGCTGAACCCAATCGAACACAAATGGGAAATTCTGAGGAGACGAGATGAGCCTCCCTCTCCATCCAGCATCCAAGATCTAAATGAAGTCATTCTTGAAGAATGGAAAAAGAAAGGTATTGCAATATTTCTACAAATTGTTAATTCAATGCCTAGAAGACTTGATGCTGTCCTTAAAAATCATGAAAGTCAGGGACTCATCCTCAGGAGACAAGCTAAGGAGGTGAGGGGGGAAGCTCTGAGTGGCTTACCTGAGATTCAGTGCCATGTGCACCCTCTGTCTCCCCATCCCCCAACTAATAGCTCTTAACTGTTTGCCTGATCACCCTCTCTGATCCTCCTGTGACTGGCTGTTTATTCTGGTGCATCAGCTCACACACAGCTCTGTCTTCCTTGGAGCTTCTCTTGGCAGCCAGCCAGCTGCAGATTGCAGGAGGCCATCCACCTCACTGCTTCCCGGGGGCTGCTCTTCTTGGGGGGAGCAGAAATATAACTGTGACCGAGACAAGGGAGTGGGGAGAACAACAGAGAGCTCAGGGAGACAGGGAAGCAGCACCATCTTGTTGCTCAGCACCATAGCTGGCAGAGCTCATAGTGTTTTAAAGTGTGTGAAACAGAACAGCAGCCCACTGTACACCAGAGACTTACTGCTACAGACTATTGACAGGCTCCACAAGAGAGGAAAATAGTTAAATAAACTTGGAAACTGCATGCCTGAGTGGACCCCTCCCCCTCACAACAGCACAAGGCAGGCACTTTCTGATTCATCAAACACAAAAGGAGGGGCAGAAGAGAGCCTCTATTCATTATACCCCTGCATCTTAAGAAGCACTCCTAGTTGCTGTTACATACTTTAAGGCACAAACTCTCACAAGCCTAACTCTATATTTTTGAGCGAAAGGAGAAAGAAGGGGAAATGTAAAATAACTTGTGAAGTCACACAGATGAACAGTCTCAAAGTTTCATCTAAACATAGTGCCATCTACTGCACCTCAGGTGAAATTGCATGACCTATTAGCATACTTGACCACTCTGATTTTTCATAGCAAGTCTTCTGCCACCATCTACAAATCTTGAGTGGAATAAGATTCCCTCCCCTTTTTTTGTACAATTCTAGTATAGAACCCTGGTTTGCTCACATGATTTAATCACTTAGCACTTCTCCCGGTGTAGTTATATTAAATCAGACCACAAAATGGGAAGATCCATTAAAACTCACGCTGATGAGTCAAGCAAACCCCATAAGACACCTAAAAAAATCCAAGATGAAGACAAGACTCAAAAATGTCCACCCACTGAAACTTCTAAGGGCAGTAAATCTCAGAGAGCCTCGTACAAATTGAAGTTTGGTTCACTTCCGACCAATCATTGGTCAGATAGCGATGAAGATGCGGATTCTATACAAAATGATCCAGATATATAGGAATATATTAAAGCCCTACCCACGGCTGAGTACATGAAAAACCTATTTAAAAACTTCAAACAAAGCAGTAAATGAAGAGATAGCGGATCTCAGAAATGATGTTAAGATTGTTCACAACAGAGTACAAAACTTAGAGACCTGCTCTGATCAGATTATAACTGTCACGCTGTCTCTGCGTACCGGAGGTTAGGGGCCTAAGCTGACCCTAAGCTGGGCCCTGACAAATCCCTCTACCTGGAGGTACTGTTAAAGGTACAGAGGTCCAGGCCGCCAGCGTAATCCCTACCTCCTGAGGATCCCTGAACCTCAGTGATCTAGTCCTGAGAAGGACCCCGATCACAACAACAGCGAACGGGACAATATAAGCCCACACACAGTACTAGACGAACGAGACAGTACAAGGGGAAAATCAACAACCACCTTGCATACAAAACTACACCAAAACAACAGAGGGAACACCAACGGGTAAGGAGATAAATGATAAAGCGAGGAAGGGGAAAAACCACACACAAAGTACACTTCACTCCAAACTCCAAAATACCACAAGCCGCTCTGTTTGTCTGCCAGGAATGCTTTCACCGACACTTCCCTAGCAGACTGGCAGGTATTTGAAGGAATCCCATTACAGCAACATTAATTGCAGCTGGGCGAGGCTGGCCTCGTCTAGCACAGAGAGAGGGAGAATTAACTCCCTTTCTGCCGAAAAACACCCAGCACCAGAAACTCAGCTGTAAGAAGTCAGGCTGTGCAATCGCGACGATCTTCGTAGCGACACACCCGTGACAGTACCCCCCCTTCTACGAGGGGCCTCCGGACCCTCAGGGCCAGGTTTATCTGGGTGAGTAGTGTGGAAGGCCCGAATTAATCGGTCTGCGTTAATATCCGACGCAGGAACCCACGTCCTCTCCTCAGGACCATACCCCCTCCAATGAACCAGGTACTGAAGGGACCGGCGATTCAGACGTGAATCGATGATTTTCGACACCTGAAACTCCAAGTTACCATTGACCACCACAGGAGGAGGAGGTAAAGGTGAAGGTATCACCGGCGCCACATACCTCTTAAGCAACGATCTGTGGAACACATTGTGAATTTTAAATGTAGGAGGGAGGTCAAGACGGAATGCCACCGGATTAATTATAGAACTGATCTTGTATGGCCCGATGAACCTGGGACCCAGTTTCCAGGAGGGAACCTTAAGTTTTATATTCTTGGTAGACAACCATACCAGATCGTTCACACTTAGGTCCGGACCAGACACTCTCCTCCTATCAGCCATACGTTTGTATCGGTTCCCCATAGTACTCAGATTATTCAGCACTCCTCTCCACACTGAAGCAAGTGACGACGAAAATCGTTCCTCCTCAGGAACCCCAGAAGAGCCCCCCCTATTGAAAGTACAAAACTGGGGTGAAAACCATATGCCCCAAAAAACGGGAACTTACCAGTGGACTCGCTCCGCCTATTATTAAGAGCAAACTCCGCCAGAGGCAAGAAAGAAGCCCAGTCCTCCTGGTTCTCTGACACAAAACACCGGAGATATGTCTCCAAGCTCTGGTTCAGACGCTCTGTCTGACCATTGGTCTGTGGATGAAAAGCCGATGAAAATGACAACTGCATCCCCCGCCATGTACAAAATGCCTTCCAGAATTTGGACACAAACTGAGACCCCGATCCGACACCACATCGGAGGGTACCCCGTGAAGCCTTACAATCTCCCCAATGAACACCTGCGCAAGAGTTTTAGCATTAGGAAGAGCAGGAAGAGCAATAAAATGTGCCATCTTGCTGAACCTGTCCACTACAACGAGTATGACAGTTTTACTCGAAGATGGCGGGAAGTCCGTAATGAAGTCCATAGACAGATGAGTCCACGGACGCTCCGGGATCTTCAAAGGTAAGAGGGCCCCAGACGGACAGGTATGTGGGGTCTTAGAGCGCGCACAAACCTCGCAGGACGTGACAAAAGTTACCACCTCCCTATGTAAGTTAGGCCACCAAAACCGACGCGAGAGGAGATCCTCAGTTGCTTTACTCCCTGGGTGTCCTGCCAAAGCTGAATTATGGTGTGCCTCGATCACCTTTTGTCGCAACTGATTTGGAACAAACAGTCTCCCTGGAGGTCCTACAGGGCGTCCCCCTGAGCCTCCAATACCTCCTCCTCAAGCTCAGAGCATACTGCCGACACCACCACCCCCTCCTGAAGGATAGGAACCGGGTCCTCCGTATTCCCGGCCCCCGGGAAACTACGAGATAAGGCATCCGCCTTTACATTTTTTGACCCAGGACGATATGTGACGACAAAATTAAACCTGGTAAAAAATAATGACCACCTAGCTTGTCTGGGATTCAGACGTTTTGCAGACTCCAGATATAGCAGGTTCTTGTGATCGGTGATGACAGTGACCGGATGGACTGCCCCCTCCAAAAAATGGCGCCACTCCTCAAAAGCCAACTTAATGGCCAAGAGTTCCCTACTGCCGACATCGTAATTCCTCTCAGCGGACGACAGTTTTTTAGAGAAAAATGCGCACGGATGCCACTTACCAGGTGACGAACCTTGTGACAATACTGCTCCCACCCCTACCTCGGAAGCGTCCACCTCTACAATGAACGGCTGTGACGCATCAGGTTGAATAAGTATGGGTGCCGAGGCAAAGCATTTTTTCAAAGAGGAGAATGCTTGACAAGCCTTGTCAGACCACCTAGAAAAATCCGTCCCCTTTTTTGTCATGTCTGTGAGAGGTTTAACCATGGACGAGAAATTACGAATAAATTTCCGGTAATAATTAGCAAACCCCAGGAAACGTTGTAGAGCCTTAAGATTCTCTGGCAGATCCCACTCAAGAACTGCCCGTACTTTCCCAGGGTCCATACGAAAACCGGACGCTGAAACCAGAAAGCCTAAAAACTGGAGTTCCTGTACGGCGAACACACACTTTTCCCATTTGGCGTACAGTTTATTATCCCGCAAGATCTGTAACACCTGCCTAACATGCTCCTGATGAGACACAAGATCCGGCGAGTAAATTAAGATATCATCCATATATATGACCACAAACTGTCCCACCAGGTGGCGAAAAATGTCATTTACAAAGTGTTGGAACACCGCCGGGGCATTAGTCAGACCGAATGGCATGACAAGGTTCTCATAATGCCCCTCTGGAGTGTTAAACACCGTCTTCCACTCATCCCCCTCCTTCATCCTAATCAGATTGTACGCCCCCCTGAGATCCAACTTAGAGAACCATTTGGCGCCCACGATCTGATTGAAGAGATCGGGAATAAGTGGGAGCGGATACGGATCTCGGACAGTAATCCGATTAAGTTCACGGAAATCCAGGCAAGGGCATAGGCCTCCATCTTTCTTCTTCACAAAGAAGAACCCCGCGGCCACCGGGGAAGATGAAGGTCTAATATGCCCCTTTGCCAGACTTTCAGCAATATAATCCTTCATGGCCTGCCTCTCAGGACCAGATAGGTTATACAACCTAGATTTAGGTAACTTGGCCTCAGGGAGCAGTTTTACAGAACAGTCATACACGCGATGAGGAGGTAGTTCCTGACACCCTTTCTCCGAGAATACATCCTCAAAGTCCGCCAGAAATGGAGGTAAGACCCTAGGAGTGACCGCACCGATGACCGTATTCATGCAGTTTTTATTACAGAATTCACTCCATTGGCTTATCTCTCTGGATTGCCAATCAATAACTGGGTTATGCTTAGTTAACCAAGGAAGGCCCAACACTATAGGAGTGGGAAGACCCTCCAACACGTAACAAGACAACAGTTCTTTATGTAACGCCCCCACTTGAAGTTTTACGTTATGCACAGCTTGCAAAAAACTTCCCTGACCGAGAGGTCTGGTGTCGATCGAGAATATGGGGATGGGTTTAGTCAACACACTCAATTGCATACCTTGAACCCGGGCAAACCGAGCGTCCACCAGATTAGCCCCGGCCCCACTATCCAGAAGAACAGATATCCTCTCAGTTCTCGTACCCACCACCACCTCCACCGGTACGAGAAACTGAGACGAACTTAGGGACGAAATACTTACTCCCAGATTGCCGTCCAGAAACTCAGCTGTGAGAAGTCAGGCTGTGCAATCGCGACGATCTTCGTAGAGACACACCCGTGACAATAACGCACGCCACAAGAGTCACAAAAATCTTAATAGAGAACCAAAAAGAGCAATTTCTGCAGAGAATTCACCTAGATGACCTGGGAAACAGGTCAAGAAGGAACAATTTGAGAGTTAGAGGCCTTCCAGAGAATATCCTAGACAAAGACATACTACTCACTACGTTATCTACAATTTTCAACAACACCATTGGAAAAAATGACGACAATGACCTTGGAATAGAAAGAGCTCATAGAGTCTACAGACCAAAGCCATCAAGACCGGACAGACCAAGAGACATCTTATGTTGTTTTCAAAGCTTCAGAACAAAAGAGGAGATATACCAAAAAGCAAGAGATGCAAAAAAAATAGAATTTGAAGACAGCGAGATTCAAATATTTCAAGATCTTACAAAGCTAACCCTGAATTTGAGAAGACAGCTTCAGCCCTTAACAAGAGCGGTGAGAGGCAAAGGCATTGCCTATAGATGGCTTTTCCCATTTGGATTGTCAATTCCCCTTAACAACAAAACTTTGATTTTCAGAACCCCAGATGACTTGCCATTTGTCCTCAAAAAACTAGACCTGATGGATCTTCATGTCCCAGATTGGGCCACAGCGGAAGTTTTTCTTAATCTACCACCTCTTCCAAGATTGGAAAAATGGTCCACAGTGACCCCTTCCAAGTCAAAGAAGAGGAGAAGATTAAATGAGGATCTCAAGAAAACCCCCAACAAAGATATGGAAGAGGAAGAAGAGGTCGGCTGATGCTGTCAGTTTAAACCGGTATATAACTCTACACCTCTGCTGAGACATTTACCAGCTGACATGTTCGCCAATTTTTTCTATTTCTCATCTCTGTTTTTCTTTTTTTACAAATCTGACACTAATTACTTTTGATGTTGTTATTTACTGTTTGATATATTTCTAGTATATACATGGCATTTCTTCCCTCTCCCCCCTTCCTCCTCACTCTCCCTGCATGGAGGGGAGGGGGTACGGGAGAAGTCTGGGCATGATGTATGCATTTAGCATTATAGTCTTAATTGACTAGTTTTAGTTACATCCTTAGATTGTAAAATGCTGCATTGTGTTTACGGTATTACCTTTTCAAATAAGACTCACCGGGAGTCTGTTCACCTGCAATTATACTTATTCTCATACACTTTCAAATCACTTAAGGTTCTTGTCATATCTAGGTCCACGCCCCCACAGGCCTAGACACCACTTTTTTGCATCTATACCTGGTTGGGCTCGCATCGCTGCCTATATCCTAACCAGCTGCAAAACGTTCTCAGGTTACTTTCGAGATTCATGAGCATGTTGCTCAGGTTCTGTAACAAACCTCCATTGTTTACTTTAACCCCATATAACCCTGCCTCATCCCCAAGTCCTGCTAAAAAAATTCAACTACTTCGTAGTACACCCCCATTAAACTTTAATGGTTGATTTAAATATAGCTACCTTCAACGTAAGAGGTATGAATATCCCACAAAAAAGGTCGCAAATCTTGAACTATCTAGGAAAAAATAAAATGGACGTCGTTTTTCTTCAGGAAACTCATTTTAAACAAACCTATACACCTATCACCAAGAACAAAATTTTTACCAAATGGTTCAATGCCAATTCTCCGATTAAAAAAAATAAGGGAGTGTCCATAATTATAAATAAGAAAATTCCCTTCACACTCAAAAATGCTATATATGACACAGACGGAAGATATATACTATTAAAGTGCACAATTTACAATGAATTGTTTACCTTGGTCAACATATATGCCCCCAATAGCAATCATTGTCCATTCTTTAAGAAGATTATTGATATTTTAGATAATTTTTCTGAAGGTCAAATAATTTTAGGAGGTGATTTTAATGTACCTCTACATCCTTCTCTAGACAAATTCAAAAAGAAACATGGGAAGCTTTATCACCATAAAAGTACAAATTTTATTCAAGATATTTAAAATACATATGCGGATATAAAAATCCAGAAAATGGGGACAAAAATATGCAGAAAATGGCCCAAAAGCAGGTACAAGCAAGATAAAGGTATTCTAATAGCACATATATCTATGTTCCATATTCAAAAGCTACGTAAGCTAAATTAGAAGTAAAAAATACCAGACGGAATTCACCATATCTATTAATATAAATATAATTAGAGACATACCTCAAGCAAATGAATATATGTGCATGAAAAAATCGGAAAGAATCATAAACTTGCTCCCCCACTAATAGTGCTAGCGTTATAGTACCAGTGTGCAAATGCAGAGTCTGCAGCAAGTGCTGTAATGTATGCAAAAGTTTGCATTCAAATGCACAGAGCGATTGGGAATATATAGCAAAATAAACTGCTAGTGGGAGACCATATGTCAAGTATAGTGTACAGTTCCTATAGCGTCTTGTGCTTGGGTGCGAGGAAAACACAGGAGACATAGGTTGAAATGAAATGACTTGTATTACTTCATACAAGCATGCTGAAAAGTTCACACAGTTTGCAGGAACAGAGTCAGGAGACACAGCAGGCCAGAGTAATTTCAAGCATTACAATAAATCTCCAAAGCAGGTTCAGGATCTCTTCTCTGTACCGTAATTCCTCTGCAAACTTGGATTCACCAAACAGCAGGTTTCCAGAGTCCAAAAGTGTTCAAAGGTTCCTCAGTAGGGAATAGCTGGAGTACAAGTTCAAGATTTCCAGGAGTCAGGTCACAGACTGACTGAGGCTTGATTCAGGAGCACTGATTGTTCAGCTGAGGCTGCTTAAGAAGCAAGAGGGAAGAATCAGGGCGGGAACATGAAAACTGGAACTCCATATTAACTGAGGGCAAGAGCTGCAGAAAGACAGAAAGCAAAATGGCCGACGGAAAACTGAGTTTCAAGGAACATGTCAACAGAGACAAAGAACCTTACACCATACCTGCTAGTAGCCTGGGCACCCCTGACGCACGTTTCGCGTTAGCTTGTTCACAAGGGAGCGTTGCTGTTGCGGTGCAACGCTCCCTTGTGAACAAGCTAACGCAAAACGCGCGTCAGGGGTGCCCAGGCTACTAGCAGGTATGGTCTCCCACTAGCAGTTTATTTTGCTATATATTCCCAATCGCTCTGTGCATTTGAATGCAAACTTTTGCATACATTACAGCACTTGCTGCAGACTCTGCATTTGCACACTGGTACTATAACGCTAGCACTATTAGTGGGGGAGCAAGTTTATGATTCTTTCTGATTTTTTCATGCACATATATTCATTTGCTTGAGGTATGTCTCTAATTATATTCATATTAATAGATATGGTGAATTCCATCTGGTATTTTTTACTTCTAATTTAGCTTACGTAGCTTTTGAATATGGAACATAGATATATGTGCTATTAGAATACCTTTATCTTGCTTGTACCTGCTTTTGGGCCATTTTCTGCATATTTTTGTCCCCATTTTCCGGATTTTTATATCCGCATATGTATTTTAAATATCTTGAATAAAATTTGTACTTTTATGGTGATAAAGTTTCCCATGTTTCTTTTTGGATTTGTTGATGTTTGGAAGTACCACATAATCTAGGCAATATATTTATTGTGATCCTTCTCTAGACACCTCAAACGGTCATTCTACAGTTCCCGCAAAAACAAACAGATACATCCAAAAACTATTAACTAACAGACTGTTGATAGATGCTTGGAGAACAATGCATCCCTCCACAAAAGATTATTCCTTTTTCTTCCCAGTTCATAACAAATACTCAAGAATTGATTACCTGTTCCTCCCCCATCACCTATTGAATACCATACGAAAAATTTCTTATGACACAATTCTTTTTCAGATCATGCCCCATTATTTCTCAAAACAGCCATAGATCCACATAAAAGAGGGCCATTAAACTGGAAGCTTAATAATAATTTACTTAAGAGCAACATCACACAAGAATATATAGCCACAGGCATAAGGAATTTCTTCAAAGAAAACTGCCCTCATGACAAATGCGACTCCAACACTTGGGAGGCTCATAAAGCTGTTCTTAGGGGAATCCTTATTGAGTTGGGTTCCAGAACAAAAAAGAAAAAGAAAAGAAAATACTACTGAAGCTCTCTCAGATAAAAAAAACTAGAGGCTTCACACAAACTAACACAGCTTCCCTCTCTAGAGAAAGACCTCTCTAACTTAAGAGTTGAACTAAAGGCCCTCTTAAATCAAAAATTTGAAAATTTTTTATCATATTCTCGGTTCAGAGCATATTCATCTGCAAATAAATGTGGCAAATATCTAGCAAATACAATTAAGAAACAAATTAACTCAACGCACATACTTAAAATAAAGAATAATAAAGATCAGTTACTTTATAAAACAGAAGATGTTGTCAAGGCCTTCTCAGATTTCTACTCAAATCTATACAATCTAAAATCCAATTACAGCTCTGCCGTAGATAAGACTGTTAAAATACAAAATTTCTTAAAAGACCTATCCTTTCCCCAAATCACGAACATTCAATCAAATTTTTTAGATAGTCCCATAACTAAAGAAGAAGTGGAAGACGCGATAAACCAATCTCCAGGCGGAAAAAGTCCAGGTCCAGACGGTTTTTCGATTGAATATTACAAATATTTTAAACCCGAATTATCCAAACATTTGACAGATTATTTTAATTATATTAGTAAATCCAACAATTTCAAAAAAGAGTCTCTAGTAGCCCACATTAGCCTCATTCCAAAAGAGGGAAAAGACCTCACCCCTTGCGGCAGTTACAGGCCAATTTCACTCATTATTAACAACGTGAAATTATACGCCAAAATATTAACAAACAGAATACAAAAACTTCTCCCAGATCTGATAAACCCAGAACAAGTTGGCTTTGTCAAAGGAAGAGAAGCCAAGGATAATGTCATGAGGGCAATCAACGCGATTCATCTAGCAAAACAACACAATATACAAATGTCGATTCTCTCCACAGACGCAGAGAAAGATTTCAATCGCGTTGATTGGTATTTCATGGAACAAGCACTTACAAAATTTGGCTTCCCTCTAAATTTTATACATAAAATAACTGCCTTATACACAGCACCCTCCGCGAAAATTAAAATTAATAGCACACTATCCGCCAGCTTTGAGATAAAAAACGGCACAAGGCAAGGTTGCCCCCTATCGCCCCCTTTGTTTATTCTCTCATTAGAGACATTCTTGCAGAAAATATGACAATCCCCTAAGATCAAAGGATTGAAAATTGGCACAGTTGAACACAAATATGCAGCATACGCAGACGACATACTTTTCTTTTTGGTAAATCCTGACAAGTCTATTCAGATTTTACTCACTGAGTTGAGCTTCTTCAACTCAATCTCCAATTTTAAAATAAACTTCACCAAGTCTAATATCATGCATATTTCTTTATCTCCTGAAAGCAGAAACAACTTAACATCGCTATCCCCATTTAAAGAATGCCCATCCATTGCATATTTGGGAACCAAACTTAGCTGCTCTCCTTCACGCCTTTTTGATTTAAACTTCAAACCATTGTTTCATTTGGTCGAGTCTACCTTATCAAATTGGAGAGATGTCCCAGTTTCATGGTTCGGTAGAGTCAACCTTATAAAAATGATAATTCTCCCCAAAGTCCTATACCTTCTCCAAACCCTCCCAATAGACATTCCTCAACAATTTTTTCAAAAGCTCAAAAATAAATTTCAAAATTTATATGGACAGGTAAAAACTATAGGATAAATCATAAAACCTTGATAAAATCAAGATGTAGAGGAGGTTTGGGTCTCCCTGATTTTGAAAGATATAGATTATCAACCCACTTATCAAGAGTGATTGAGCTGCAATCCTCTTGTCCCAGAAAACTTTGGGTTCCACTTGAGTTGGACGATCTCCATGATGGCTTCTCACACTACCTATGGCCCACCCCATTTAATAGATTTAAATACAATAATATCATGAACCCGTACACGATGACTACCCTCAGGTTATGGCACAAAACAAATTAAAAAATGAATCTTATTCCAAATATATGCAAAGCCACTCCTATCTTGCATTTGATCCCTAATAATTATAGATCTCTTAAGAAGAAAATCAGGCTTTCTATTCCCTTTAGAAACATGCCAATTTACTCCTTGGTGTACAAAAACAGATGTATGAGCAAGAACAAGATCAGCTCACTCACTAAAAACCTTCACTTGAAAGATGAGGAAATTCAAACTCTACTGGAAGTAACCAAAGTTTATCTCCCAGACATTTCTACCTCATCACCTGATCCGCCAATTCTTAAACTGTTTATGAACACAAAAGGAAAGGGAAAAATGATAGCCAAAATAAATAAAAATCTAACCCAAACACAGGAGATCCCAGATTTCATAAAAAAATGGGAATTAGAACTAAATACAAAATTTCTCCCAGAAGAGATTCATACAATTTTCAAAAACATCCACTTCCTAACGTCTTCAGTGAGATTCCAAGAATTTAAATATAAAATCATATCAAGATGGTATAAAACACCTGACATATTGAATAAAATAGACAGCTCAATCTCCCCTCTTTGTTGGAGATGCACCAGAGAGAAGGGTTCTCCGTCTCACATTTGGCTGGAATGCACAAAAATTAAAAGT
This sequence comes from Oophaga sylvatica, assembly GCA_033576555.1. Classification (NCBI taxonomy): domain Eukaryota; kingdom Metazoa; phylum Chordata; class Amphibia; order Anura; family Dendrobatidae; genus Oophaga; species Oophaga sylvatica. The sequence continues at coordinate 147,433,775 of JARQOD010000006.1, read as the reverse complement.
TTTTGGGAGAAAGTTAGAGAGCATATAAAGAAAACCTTAAACGTAGACATCCCATTAATGTCACGTTTCATTCTATTTAATCTGGATCCTTCAAATTTACACTTTAAAAAAGGCTCACTGATACCTCACCTGCTCAACGCAGCTAAAATAACTATCGCAAGACACTGGAAAGATGTAGAGACCCCTACCTGCAAAGAATGGATAAAAGAATCCAACCAAATCGGTATATAGGAGAAAATTAGACTTTCAGGATCTAAATACCTAAAGACTCTAAACGCATGGATAGCCTGGTTGAACGCCTCAGGATCACCAAATAAGCACAATCTGTAACGGCAATCCTTAATTTCTGTCTCCCTATAAGTTTCTTTTGTTATTCCTTTTTTTTACATATAGCCTGTTCTGTAATGTTCATGCCTTGATTTGAGTTTGATCTCCCAAATCGCTTAGTTAATCTCTATATTTAAAGCAGGACTTTCTGACCTTCTACCCTCCCCTTTCCTTCCTGTGTCCCTCCCCACCACTGCCCCTTGTTTTTTAAACTCTTCTTACAACCCTTTTGGTTTGCAAAACCTCAGCCTTGTAGTGTTATCGTTGTGATTTATTACGAATGTTTTTTCTTTTTTTTCTCTTTTACTATTTCTGGAAAAATTTACCCTTTTTTCCTTTCCTGTTGTATTATTGAAATTTTCTAAATAAAGAATATATACAAAAAAAAAATCATGAAAGTCATACAAAATACTAGATGTAGCTGTTTTGATGTGGGCAGTTATCATTGTGCATCAATTAATTTGAGTAAAACTGAAGATTTTGTAATGAAAGTTATAATACTAATCATATTTTCATTTTTTCATTTTCAAAAAATGATCTATGAGACTCAGTTCTGTCAAAATTTTGGAAATTGTTCTTGTGTTCTGTGAGATAAGGATTAAAATCTTACTTTTCAAAAAAGTTTAGTCATTTATGATAAGCACTATCTATCTATCTATCTATCTATCTATCTATCTATCTATCTATCTATCTATCTATCTATCTATCTAGTGGCTTGCAAAAGTATTCACCCCCTCCTTGGCATTTCTCATGTTTTACTATCTCATAGCCTGGAATTTCAATGTTTTTTTTGAGGGCTTGCATCAGTTCATGTAAAGAATATGCCTACAACTTTAAACATTTGATTGTCTTTTGTGTGACGCAAACAACAAATAGGAAAAAATAACTGAAACTTTCAGTGTGCATAACTATTCCCCCCTAAAGTCTGTGCATTTGTAGACCCTCCTATTGTGGCAATTACAGCTGCAAGTCACTTTGGATAAATCTCCTTGTGATTTCCACAACTTGCCACTGGGATATTTGGCCATTCCTCAAGGCAAAACTACTTCAGCTCCTTCAAGTTAGATGGTTTCCCCTGATGAACAGCAATCTTCAAATCTGGCCACAGATCCTTGATTGAATTAAGGTCTGGGCTTTGACTAGGTCATTCCAAAACATTTACATGTTTCCCCTTAAACCACTTGTGTTTTGCTTTAGTAGTATGCTTTGGGTCATTGTCTTGTTGGAAGGTGCATCTCAGTCCCAGTCTAAAATCACTGACAGACTAAAACAGGTTTTGCTCAAGAATATCCCCGTATTTCAAACCATGAATCGTTCACTCGGCTCTCCCTGGTGCTGAAAACCATCCACACAGCATGATGCTGCCACCAAAATGTTTCACTGTGGGGATGGTGTTCTTCAGATGATGAGCTGTGTTGGTTTGGCGCCAGACGTAGCATTTACCTTTGTGGCCAAAAAGTTCAATTTTGGTTTTATCTGACCACAGCACCGTTCTCCATACCTTTGGAGAGTTTCCCACATGTCTTTTGGCAAACCCAAAGCCTCACAAATTTTGTGTGCAAGTAAAGGCTTTTTTTCTGCCCACTCTTCCATAAAAGCCAACTCTATTGAGTGTATGGCTTTTTGTGGTCAAATTAACAGATACTCCAGTCTCTTACATTTGGTTTCTGTGCTGCCTCTCTGATTAATGTCCTTCTTTCCCGGGCTGAGAGTTTTGATGGGTGGCCCGCTCTTGGCAGGTTTATTATGATACCATGTTCTTTCCATTTGATAATAATGGATTTGATGGTGCTCGGGGGCATCATCAGAGATTGGGATATTTTTTATAACTCAACTCTGACTTGTACTTCTGAACAACTATGTTCCTAACTTGTTTGGAGATCTCCTTGGTCTTCATCGTGTTGTTTGGTTAGTGGTGCTTTTTCCTTAATGGTGTTTCAGCCTTTGTTGCCTTTAAGAAAAATTGTGTATATACTGGCACACTATGTTACACTTAGATTGCACACAGGTGGACTTCCTTTCACTAAGCATGTGACTTATGAAGGTAATATTTAAACACAGGTTGTAATGTAACAAAATAGGTTAAAAGCCAAAGGTGTGAATACAAGCCACTGCATATAGATACAGTATATGTTTTATTTTAGAATATTTTATGCTCTTAATGGATTTTTATAATATCCTAGATCTCTATTGATTGGTTGATCTTTATTGAAGAATTTGTCTGCCTATATTTGAATATGTTTAACCAAGCTTGGACTCTTTCATTTACTGTAACAATTCCATTGCATATAGATCACATTGTGTAGAATGTGTTTAGTGAAATGCAAGCTTTATTCATTATTGCTAAAACAGTCATATCTATTGATTAGATATGTTACATTTCCAGAGAAAAAGAAACAAAAATAAGTTTGCAAAATATAAACAAAACAGGCTGTTAATGTTGTAGAAGAAAAACAAGGGCAAAAAAGAAGGCAAACCTCAATGACTTTTGAAATTATTTTTTGTTATGAAGAACAAAAAATAAATATGAAAATAGACAATACAGTACATACATCCAATAAATATGTCAAGTTTACAATATTTAAATAGGAGTTGGGTTACATATAAATAATAAAGACAAATATAGTATATATACTATATTCTTCAACCAAATGATGAAAAATAGATAAGCCATAGTTGACAGAGATCATATATCTGAAAACCAATTTCAGATGATTTTGGTAATTAATTTACTTTGTCATTTTAATACCATCCAATCACACAGTGACTCTTTTAATCTGGCGTCTGGTAATGTAAAAAGCCTGTTTCCAGCACAGAACTTAAATATGGTGTGTGACCGTTGTGGACACAGACAGAAAAGGGTCGCTCTGTAAGAACAGTAAATGGTCCCTTTGCAGCCCATTAGCTCATCATAATGCATATTCCCACCTGCTTTGGAGGTGGAAGTGGGCCCCCTATACATTGGGCTCTTGTGTCGCTGTACAGGCTGCACCAATGATATGTCTGCCCTTGATGTAGAATGGTGTAGAACATCAATACAGTAAGACTGAATAGAACTAATAAGAAAATCTGTAGCTTTAATAGTGCCATAAGTTCAGTTTACTAATGAATATATATTCATATTAATGAATATGCGCTTCATGCCTATGGGAGTGGAGACACATGCATATTCATTACTTTAATGAGCGGTAACACGTGACCGCTCAGTCTTGGAAGGAAGACAGGAAGAGAGATGCCGGCGCCTGGACTGAGATGCAGGGACTGATATGCAGCGATGACAATGACACTAGGAGGGTGAGTATGATGCCTTCTGCTCCCCCAACACCCCTCCCACGCCGGCAATGACTCGTGTATAAGCTGAGAGGGGCATTTTCAGCACAAAAAAATGTGCTGAAATTCTCGGCTTATACACGAGTATATACGGTAATTTTTCAAACTTCGCAACAATACTGCAGGACACTGCAGTGGGATATCGTGGCTTGGTGTGCAATCAATATTGTCTCCACTGAAGCAGCCTGGGTTGGATCTACGTGCGTGAGTATGGTTCATTTTATTAATTTAAAAGTATCTCTTGGTTGGCAATTTTTTAACATGTAGGAGCACCCCTTTTAGTATTACCGTATATTATTATTTATTTATTTTATGGCTATCTTACTCATATGATTTCTTTTATTTGTTTTAATTTTTTTTTTGTGAAGTCAAACAAAATACTTAAGTATGACAACATAACATAGCATGAATTTTATAGTGTATCTGGGCTTTAGCAATATTTCACAGTCATAGTAAAATATTCAGTTACTTTACAAATACCTCTAATTATGTATTGTATTCTATTTTTTGTATACATAAATAGCTGTTTATAAAATTTTATTGGCTTTATTGGAAGCAAATAAACAATAGAAATAAACAAATTTGAAACATATTCACATTATACTATACTACAAAACAGAAAAATCTTAAAAATGTTAAAATAAGAAAGATACTTACAACTTAATGCTGGTATAAAAATAAATATTATTTTTTAGGGGCAGGACATGAACATGATCTTATGTGTCAGAACTTGTCACTGTTCCAAAGTGACAGTGTTGCAAGAGAAAGTAAGTAAGACTACAAGTGCATACACAATAACAATATACAAACACAAGGACTGCTGATAGAGCGGGTGCAGAGAAGAGAGACCAAGGTTATTAGAGAACTGGGGGGTCTGCAATATCAAGACAGGTTAATACACTTGGGGTTATTTAGTTTGCGAAAACGAAGGCTTAGGGGTGATCTTATTACAATGTATAAATATATGAGGGGACAGTACAAAGACCTTTCTAATGATCTTTTTACTCTTAAACCTGAGACGGGGACAAGGGGGCATCCTCTACGTCTGGAGGAAAGAAGGTTTAGCCATAATCACAGACGCAGATTCTTTACTGTAAGAGCAGTGAGACTATGGAACTCTGCCGTACGATGTTGTAATGAGTGATTCACTACTAAATTTAAGAAGGGCCTGGATGCCTTTTTTGAAAAGTATACAGTTCTGCTCAAAAGTTTACATACCCCGTCAGAATTTTTGCTTTCTTGGCCTTTTTTCAGAGAATATGAAAGATAACACCAAAACTTTTTCTCCACTAATGGTTAGTGGTTGGGTGAAGCCATATATTGTCAAACTACTGTGTTTTCTCTTTTAAATCATAATGACAACCCAAAACATCCAAATGACTCTGATCAAAAGTTCACATACCCCATTTCTTAATACCATGTATAGCCCCCTCTAACATCAATGACGGCTTGACATCTTTGTGGATGAGATTCTTTATTTTCTCAGATGGTACAGCTTCCCACTCTTCTTCGCAAAAAGCCTCCTGTTCCTGTAAATTCCTGGGCTGTCTAGCGTGAAGTGCGCATTTCAGATCTCCCCAGAGTGGCTCAATGATATTGAAGTCAGGAGACTGAGATGACCACTCCAGAACCTTCACTTTGTTCTGCTGTAGCCAATGACAGGTCGACTAGGCCTTGTGCTATGGATCGTTATCATGTTGGAACGTCAAAGTACGTCCAAGTTTCTTCTAGCGACTCAACAATGCAACCCATTTTTCTTTAAGTGCCTCCTTATTGTGCATCTTGAAACAGCCACTCCGCTAGTTTTCATAGAATTCAGTATTTCAGCTGATGTTATTTGTGGGTTTTTCTTTGCATCCTGAACAATTTTCCTGGCAGTTGTGGACAAAATTTGTGTTGGTCTACCTGACTGTGGATTAGTTTTTACAGAGCCCCTGATTTTCCATTTGTTAATCACAGTTTGAACACTGCTGAATGGCATTATTAATTTCTTGGATATCTATTTGTATCCCTTTCCTGTTTTATACAGTTCAACTACCTAATCTGTTGACAATTATTTTGCTTTCCTCATGACTCACAATCCAGAAACGACAGTGGCTGGATGAAAGATGCAAGAGTCTGTCTGGATCCCAGAAACTCATTCAGCTTTTATCCACACACACTGATTACAAGCAAACAGGTCACAGGTGAGGATGTTACCTTTAGTTGCCATTCAAACCCTTTTGTATCATCTTCTGTGCATGTTATCAGGCCAAAATCAGCAGGGTATGTAAACTTTTGATCAAGGTCATTTGGATGTTTTGGGCTGTCATTAGTATTTAAAAAGAGAAAATGCAATCAATGGCTTCATCCAACCACTAACCATGAATGGAGAAAAGGTTTTGGTGTTATCATTCATATTCTCTGAAAAAAGGCCAAGAAAGCAACAATTCTGCCGGAGTATGTAAACTTTTGAGCACAACTGTAATATTACAGGTTATATATACTAGATTCCTTGATAGGGTGTTGATCCGGGAACTAATCTGATTGCCATATGTGGAGTCGGGAAGGAATATTTTTCCCCAAGGTGGAGCTTACTGTTTGCCGCATGGTTTTTTTTTGCGTTCCTCTGGATCAACATATTAGGCTATGGGTTGAACTTGATGGACTTAAAGTCTTCCTTCAACCTTAAAAACTATGTTACTATGGCATTTCAATTATAAAGTGTAATCTTTATTATATCACAAAAAAAAAATATAACGAGAAACAGTAATGAGTTTCACAAGAAAAGATGGTAGTATCAAAGTCTTATAACATTAGCAATTGAAAGATTACTGAGATTCAAATTTGGTACATATCTCAAATGTATCAGGAAAATTCAATTTGCAGAGAAGTTAAATGTAGGATGTAAAAAAAAAAGAATAGTCACCTCACCACTCATCTGTGTTGCCACCCCAGTAGATTTTTTATGCCTCTTCTTTTCACCTTCCCCCCATCACACACATCAACTTCAGGAATTCTATTCTGGAACATGGCTTCTGTTATGATTAGGCCTCTTTTGTTACTGAGTGCTGTTTTTTCGCAGCACAAGTCAGGATGTTAAGGTACTGTCACACTTAGCGATCGCACTAGCGATCACGACGACACGACCTGGGGAGATCATTGGTGCAATCGCTATAAGGACGCTAATTGCTTCCAAACACAAAGATCTCATCAGAGATCAGCGATCTGTATAACGACCTCTGCGGTCGTTAGGAAAACCTAGTCCCCGCCTGCGACGCTGGTAAAGTCGTTCATAAAGGGTGTCACACTCAACGATTCAGGCTCACCAGCGGGACACCAACGACTAAGAAACGGCTCAGAATGTTCGTGAGCGATCAGCGACATCGCAGCGGGGGCCACATCGCTGCTACCTGTCACACACAGCTGCGTCGCTAACGAGATCGCTACTGTGTCATAAAATCGCTGACGCTTTAGCGATTTCGTTAGCGATCTCGCTTAGTGTGACCCAGCCTTTAGGATGTGTGTCACCCAAGGCCTAATCAGAATCACATTATGCAATGTGACAGCACATTATGCAGGATTGTCAGAGGATTAGTTGCAACTGAAGCCGGAGCCCAGAGTGAAACATGAGACATGCCGAAGCAGTTGCGTGCACATTGGGGGAATGCCAAAAGAGGCATGGAAGATCAGATAGTGGGCTGATGCGGTGGTGTGACAGGTGAGAGGTAAAGAGAGTATTCATTTTTTAAATCTTTTTATCTTTTGACAGCTCTCTCTAGTTTAGGAAATTGTTGGTCATCTGGCTGCTATTTAGCTGAATTTGTTGGGAAAAAATTGGCAAAAAATCTGTATTATGAAGGATACATATTTCTGTAAAAATCAAGAAGAATTTAGTTGAATTGAGAGGAATTTAATTCTTCTCGATTTTACAATAAAATGTATTCTTCCGAATACAGATTTTTTTTGCAATCCACTCAAATTCACTCATCTCTAATTGCGACCCATAATCTAAGCCCTCCATGTTGGTGCTAACCCTGTCAAACACTAAACTGACCTCCATGTAGAGACATAACTAGAATCAGGGGTTGCCCAAAATGTCACTTTGGCCATTATGAAAAGACCATTACTATTAAACATTTGTAATAATTGGGGGCCCTATTGGGCTTCTGCATTGGCCCCACGAGCTTCAAGTTATGGCACTGTCTTCATGGGTCATTGCTAATGTGAGATATATCGCCCTGGTGGATCAGTTGTATGTACTAGCTCTTTGGATGTTTGTTAATGAATACTTTACCCTGGTAATAATTTAGTGTCTTTATTATATGATGAATATAGAATTATTATTGCTTCCCTTTTAAATTATTTTTTCAAATTTAATAAGATTGAATTGTAATATGAATTATTGACTTTTAGCACTCATGAATTGATGACTTTTAGCATGCCTTGTGTTTGTAAGTTGTTATAGCTAAAACATAAGCAAATTATTTAGGTTTTCATTGTTATTGTACAGTATATTGTAAATATTTAGATTACACTGCTCAAAAATATAAAGGGAGCACTCAAATAACACATTCTAGATCTGAATGAATGAAATATTCTCATTGAATACTTTGTTCTGTACAAAGTTGAATATGCTAGCAACAAAATCACACAAAAATCATCAATGGAAATCAAATTTATTAACCAATGGAGGCCTGAATTTGGAGTCACATACAAAATGAAAGTGGAATGTATTGCTCTTAAAACAAGTCAAAATGATGCTCAGTAGTGTGTGTGGCCTCCACGTGCCTGTATGACCTCCCTACTGTACAACGCCTTGGCATGCTCCTGATGAGGTGGCGGATGGTCTCCTGAGGGATCTCCTTCTAGACCTGGACTAAAGCATCCACCAACTCCTGGACAGTATGTGGTGCAACGTGACGTTGGTGGATGGAGCAAGACATGATGTCCAAGGAGTGCTCAATCGGATTCAGGTCTGCGGAATGGGTGGGCCAGTCCATAGTTTCAATGCCTTCATCTTGCTGGAACTGCTGACAGTCTCCAGCCACATGAGGTCTGGCATTGTCCTGCATTAGGAGGAACCCAGCACCAGCATATGGTCTCACAAGGGGTCTGAGGATCTCATCTCGGTACCTAAAGGCAGTCAGGCTACCTCTGGTGAGCACATGGAGGACTGTGCAGGCTTCCAAAGCAATGCCACCCCACACCATTACTGACCCACTGCCAAACTGGTCATGCTGAAGAATGTTGCAGGCAGCAGATCACTCTCCACGTCGTGTCCAGACTCTGTCATGTCTGTCACATGTGCTCAGTTTGAACCTGCTTTCATCTGTGAAGAGTACAGGGTGCCAGTGGCGAATTTGCCAATCCTGGTGTTCTGTGGCAAATGCTAAGCATCCTACACAGTGTTGGGCTGTGAGCACAACCCTCATCTGTGGACGTTGGGCACTCTGACTATCCTCATGGAGTCTGTTTCTCACCGTTTGTGCAGAGTGCAGACTCATGCACATTTGTGACCTGCTGGAGGTCATTTTGCAGGGCTCTGGCAGTGCTCTTCCTGTCCCTCCTTGCACAAAGGCAGAGGTAGCGGTCCTGCTGCTGGGTTGTTGCCCTCCTACGGCCCCCTCCACCTCTCCTAGTGTAATGGCCTGTCTCCTGGTAGCGCCTCCAGCCTCTGGACACTATGTTGACAGACACAGCAAACCTTCTTGCCACAGCTCGCATTGATGTGCCATCCTGGATGAGCTGCACTACCTGAGCCACTTGTGTGGGTTGTAGAGTCCATCTCATGCTACCACGAGTGTGAAAGCACAACCAACATTCAAAAGTGACCAAAACATCAGCCAGAAAGCATCGGTACTGAGATGTGGTCTGTGGTCCTCACCGGCAGAACCACTCCTTTATTGAGTGTGTCTTGATAATTGCCAATAATTTCCATCTGTTGTCTATTCCATTTGCACAATAGCATGTGAAAATGATTGTCAATCATTGTTGCTTCCTAAATAGATAGTTTGATTCACTGAAGTTTGATTTACTTGGAGTTATATTCTGTTGCTTAATTGTTCCCTTTATTTTTTTGAGCAGTGTATGTATATGTGCTAATACATTTTTTATCTCTACAGTATAGTTAATATTATCTTCATATACCAATACTAAAGGGGCTGTCAAATGCTAAAAACATACTTACATTGCAACAGTCCCATGGATCCACTAGTGACAATTTTAGAAGCTTGCACCAACTCTAAAATGCAATGTCTCTACTGTCTGAATATCAACAGTATTACTTAAACCTGTCATCGGATGCTATTCTAGTGAATACTATTGACTTCCAGATGATGCAAACCTTGCTTCAGAAGTCAGTGCAGAACTTTGGAGTGATGTGTGCTCAACCTACTGGAGTATGCCTCTATTTCTTATTTTTAAAACATTCCATGCCTAGCAATTTTTTGACAGCACCTTTAGCAAAAAACTCTCTGGTGCAAGCCAGAATTATGTTATATTTTTGTTTTAGATATTACAAATAATCCATGCATATAAAGCATTTAAAAGGTTATTCACATTGTATGTTAATTATAATTTTGATATCAAAGATTTGTAAACTTTTAGGTTGGAGAATACAAAAAAAAATCTTCATTGAACTCGATAGCAACCAGTTACGGTATGTATACCAATATACCTGGATATTTTTGCAAACTGATATTAGAATGGAAGTACTTTTCTGACATAGATTTTTAATTGCAAATGAAAATACATATATTTTTTTTGCACAGGAAAATATTACTTAGCATTGATTAAATAAGATATAATAAACTCCTTTAATATAAAGTTTCAGATAAAAAGCATTCTAAAACGCATCCACATTTATATTACATCTATTTGTAATTATGTCAAAATCGAACACAAAATTATCACACAAAATTTCTCTAATGTATTCTTAATGTTAATATTTGAAAATATTAATTTAGTATTATTTAATAAATTAATAATGGTGCAAACAAAACTACCATCAACTGTTGATTAGTAAATGTAATAGAAAGATACTGGCAGAAATGAGTGAGTAGCAGAGTCGTCCATCAATACTAATTGTCTTCAACTCCTTTTGAAATATAAAATAGAGTTGTGTGTTAGAGAAAATGACACATCCATAAGAGAAAAATGTTGCAGGCACAGCTTTTTGCCCTATAGAGCTTACAGTCTACTGTATAGTTCATAAAGAGGTAAGGTCACTGCTCCAATGTTAAAAATGGGTTGGAAATGCAGCCAGGTTTGTCCCAGTAAAGGCAATAACATACCCACTTTTCTACTCCTTGAACCTTGATCTTAAAATAAAAACATTGACTGTAATACTTTTAAGACATAGACAGAGGCTATAACTTCATCACTAAAGTTAATGGTCACCAATGCAGCATTTACTGTTATTCCAGGTTGGGAAATCAGAATATCTTTTATGCATTTCTAAGTCATTTATTGTATGTTTTCAGTGCCATAACAGTCCAAGTCTTCTATGTTGAATCTCTTACAGCCATGCAGCTATTCCATGTTGGTTCCTTCAAACCCTTCCAAATCACATGACACTACACGATTCACACACTTCTCTGTAGAAAGCTTGAATCCATCATCCAAATCCCAGAGTCAGATAATTTCCAAAATATCAATGGGTACAAATCCATTTTTCTTTCCACTAATGACTTTTATAAAGCCATTGTTCTCCTTCTCAGAACTGGCACATATCTGAATGTGAAAAAATATAAAATAATATATATACTTATATCTCATTGATCACAATTACATACTGGAAAAAACAAATCTGCTTACGGTAATTATTTTAATTATTTCAGAGGTCAATAGTACATATGAAAAAAATAAACTTTGCAGTATATAGTATCAGAGAAATCTGCTTCTTTCTCCCCATGGACTGATCATTCTTTTCAAAATTTTCAGTTCATGGGTAAAATCTGTATTCAGTGAAGACAGATTTTTACATTACAGATTTTACTTGAAAATTGAGAATTTTGAAAATGAATGATCAGTCCATGAGGAGAAAAAAGCAGATTTCTCTGATAATATTTCTTACCAAGTTGCTTATTTTTATGAATGCTATTGATTTATTAAATAAAAATTAAAAAATGTGTTAACAATATATTCAGCATTGGCAATAGTAACATATAGTTTGGCACATTGTAGAAATTAAAATTTGCTAAAGTTTCAACAACATGCAAAATTTAATATTATGGAAAGTTAGATATCCCACATAAAACAATGAAGACTAGAATATAGACTAGTATGTCAGCCTACTTGTCATGACAATCATATAAAACAAGAAGCGTGTAATGAACAATAAAATTTCAATATTTTATTAGAGATTCTAAAAGGGACAAACAGTACATTTAAGACAGTGCCAATAGTACATGGTGATGAGCCAAAGAAAATAAGTGGCACCTCCAGATAATGGGCAAGACTACTATGTAATGCTAGTACACCATGAGGATAAAAGGGTTAAAATGTGAGCAGCTAATGTACCAAGCAAAGTAAGTGTTAGGATTCTCCCGCTGCACTGGAAAGATCCCAAGCATTGCCTGGTGCTGTGGTCTCCCATTCTGTCCTGGCCACTGCAAGTACTGCTCAGCACAGACGTCAGTCTCAGTGTCCTGCTCAGGCTCGTGGTATTCATTTGGTTACTGCAGGCTCTCCAGCCAAGTCCATGGTAACCAGCGGTATGCAGGTGCAGCTTGACGCTTGGAAGTCTAAGTCCAGAGAGCAACTTACTGAGCATGTCTGTGATGTGGCGTTCGCTCATTGGTGGTCGGATGTTAGCTGCTCTGGCGAGTGGCGGCTCCGGATTGGTACCCCGATGTCTCGGCCGACTGTGCGTAAGCGTTTGGCGTGAAGCCTTGTGTATAAAAGGCTCCCAGCAGCGCATGCGGGCGCACTAGTATCACTTATGTGTGAGGGGATACTCTACCACTCTGTTTACACAGTTGTTTGTGTGCTTTGCTCCATGTGTGGCTACTTTGGCAGGCAGCTTGCCCATTGCTGCGGCTTCGTACCTTTGGCTCAGCGCCAGAGCCTAGTCTACTTTATGCTTGGGTGCCGGTTAGGCACAAGTTTAGTAGCATTAGGACTGGGGTGATTAGCTGCTTGACTTAGTATCTGCTTCGGCCACATGTGCTATTAGCATGGGTCAGTCAAAGAGCAGGTTCAACCCTTTAGCCAGTACTCAGTTTAGGCAAAAGGGTATCGTATCTAGCATCATTACAATCCGTCTCTTGACTTAGTGTCTGGTTAGGTCACATGTGCTATTTGCACGGACCAGTTTCAGAGCAAGTGCAAACTTGTGCTAATATTCCTGTGGAGTTAACAGGGGATAGCACTTATTATTCTTTAGTGCAGTACCTCTCCGTGTAGTAACGGGGCTAGGTACTCTATATTCCTTTCACTCTCTGTGACGTTTAACGCATTGTGTTCTAGGAATCGCTCGCTGTTTGGTTCCATCATTGCCTTACTAGCAGCCAGGGCCAGCTTCAGCACCCGGCGTACCCGGGCATGTGCAGGGCCCTGAGCAGGTGGGGGGACCCACTCACAGTCGGGGACACCGGCATGCTATGGGGGTGTGTAGCCCAGCTGCGCTTGGTGCCACATGTTACCCTGGAGGATGCATGAAAGGTAAACCACAATCACCTGATATTCATTCACACTTCACATTTCCCTGGTGCCACCAGAGGGAGCCCTTGGAGAGTATGCAGGTATATAAGGGTGTGGAGAGATAGAGCAGTGAGATGAAAGCAATCTAGCTGAGAGTTAGCTAGTCGTTGGTTTTACCTCAGAACGGCAGTTACCTCAGATCAGTGTAGCCGGAGGGCTGAGACAGACAGTCTAGTTACCTCAGACGAGCTGAGAGGGAAAGACTAGCTAGAGAACGACTTATTTGAAAGCCTGAAGACTTCAGCCTTTACTCAGCTTATATCGTGGAGTCCAGTAATAGTGGGAGGGATTGCCACTTAGTCTGGTCAAAGTTAAGTCTACTGAGATACCTTCAGTGACTGTTTCATTAAGTAAGCGTGCCGACGCTTGGAGAGCGGTGAAGACAAAGAAAACTGACATCTACTGCTGGTTGTGCTTATGTTAAAGGTGTGAGTAGGACGACAGGCAAGTGGAAAAAGGGAAAAGAGAGTGACAGAGGTCGACAGCATTGATAGCTTACCTCCACTCTGTAGTACCGGACACCGGGTCCGAGCTTACTAGCTTCTTCAGGACTAGTAGGAAAAACCGGAGACCCTGTGGGACTATAGGTCGCAGGGGCCCAACAGTGCTGATACGTAACCGGGGTCAGGAAGAACAGGAGTCTGGCCTGATCAGCCATATAGAGACTTAGTTCTGTCCAAAAGAAGGGTCCACCACAAGATCAGCCGGGCGTAGCAAAGAGAACGGAGTTAAACTTTGTTTTATGCAAGTTAGAAACTCACACACATAAAGAAGGAAGGAGGCCCTACACCTACTCAGTGGTTTACTGGACATGCATCCTCCACCCTGACGGCTTCCCGGGACGTGCCTGAATCTACCACCAGTAAAGGTACAGAAAGAGACTGTCTTGTGTGTGTCTGGATTATTGCTCCTGCACCCTTACACCGCCATATACCCTGAGGGATCAGTCTTGCCTGTGGGAGACTTAACACCTTGCTGCCCAGTAACAACCCCTCAGAGTATTCACCCTGCAGTGCTGGTCACCCTGACCAGGAACCACAGGTGGCGTCACGAACATTTCTATCATCCCCTGTAAATATCCCCTTTTTCAGTGAGCGCCCAGGGCAACGGACCGAGCTGCGCTACCCGTGACATTCCCCAGTGAAGTGAACGGGCTCGGTGCCGAGTACCCCACAGGCCCTGGCTACGTGCGACTCATTTTTGGCGTCACGAACAGGATCCGAAGCTCGCAATATGTGAGTCCTGTGTGCCTGAATGGACTGTCTTGTGCAAAAGACTGTTTTGATGTTTTGTGATTTTTGGCTCCTTTTTCCGCCATTTTGCCACCATATTCGCGCCCTGAGGCGCTGGTGAAGAAGGGGGCGTGTATTCGTGGGCGTGCCCCCCCTGTGGCGTGAAAATAATGCCCACCTACCCTAAATGTGACTGCCCTAACCGGACACGCCCATCAGCATGGGAAGTCCGCCTCCTGATCCCAAAGGGAGTGAAGAGGAGGAAAAGGAAACCCCGCCCCTGTACCAAAGAACGGGACCCCCCGGATGAAGAAGGGAAGGGTGACCAGAAAAAGATGGCTGCCGGTTGTGAGCTGTCACAGGAGGGAATGAAGGAGCTCACCCTCCCCAGCGATGAAGTGGAGCAAAGCTGTCGGGCTCTAAAGCTGCGGCTGCAGCAGAACCAACCGCTCCCTGCCCAGAGCGCGCAACACCTGCGCCATCACCTGAGCTAGTGGCTGAAATCTGGCTGGAGGCTGATCCTGGAAGAGCTGTACCTGACCCCGCCGAGGACGAGGCGGGAGGAGAGGAGGCTGCGGAGGCCTTGCCCGGACCGGAACGCCAGCTAGGCCCAGAACCAGACACTGTACTTGGAGCAGAGGAGGATCCCGACATCGAAGCTGCCACCACAGCGGAGGCACCCGGCTCCACGGAGGAGCCCACAGAGGAACGTCTTCTCACGCCGCCTGCCCAAGATCCGTGCCTGCCACCAGCATCGCCGGAGGAAGGCAGGCCCTGCGGCCTGGAGAACCGGAACGAGCCGGCTCCCGCACCTGTATGTGCTGAGCGCCGCCTGTCCCAGCAGCGGATGCGTCAGATGAGAGGTACTGTGCAGGGGCAGCGGCGGCCGGGGGCTAGACATGATCCGATGGTGGAGTCGATGATCCTGGTGCTAGGCACTGGGCCCGTGAATAGGAACGGTCCTGTGCTGGCACCGCCACCAGGTGTCACCCAAGCTAAGTAAATGTCTAACCTGGACAAGGTTTCAGCACTGTATATAATTGATGAAGTATTGCTGCACCTGGACAGGTGCCTGCTGTATTTGAATGTTTGCATAGTATACCCCAGTTGGGTAATGAGTAGTAATGTAATTCATGATAGAAATGTGATTTTGCTATGATTCTCTTTTGATATGGACTGGTGCTGAGGTCTCTTGCAGCACAAAGACTCTCTTTGTAAATAGTTTTACTTAAACCGCGTCTACCTCTGAAGCAAAACCCGTATGGTGTGGCCTTGAGTGAGGTTTTCAGCAGAGACGTCCTGCAGCCCACCCAGGACCACCGTGGGAGGTTTTGTACGGGTCCTCCACAAGTATCCTGTATATATTTGCACTTCGAAAGTATTTGATAGTTTTATACTTGCACTTGTATACATTGAAACGTTCAAGTGTCCTTACCTCCCGCAAGGGATGAGTTATGTTATTGTTGATATTATAAAAATTGTTTTCTTTTTCAGCCCGGGAGTGCTGATATTAACTGGGGGGATGTGTAGCCCAGCTGCGCTTGGTGCCACATCTTACCCTGGAGGATGAAAGGTAAACCACAATCACCTGATATTCATTCACACTTCACATTTCCCTGGTGCCACCAGAGGGAGCCCTTGGAGAGTACACAGGAATATAAGGGTGTGGAGAGATAGAGCAATGAGATGAAGGCAATCTAGCTGAGAGTTAGCTAGTCGTTGGTTTTACCTCAGAACGGCAGTTACCTCAGATCAGTGTAGCCGGAGGGCTGAGACAGACAGTCTAGTTACCTCAGACGAGCTGAGAGGGAAAGACTAGCTAGTGAACGACTTATTTGAAAGCCTGAAGACTTCAGCGTTTACTCAGCTTATATCGTGGAGTCCAGTAATAGTGGGACGGATTGCCACTTAGTCTGGTCAAAGTTGAGTCTACTGAGATACCTTCAGTGACTGTTTCATTAAGTAAGCGTGCCGACGCTTGGAGAGCGGTGAAGACAAAGAAAGCTGACATCTACTGCTGGTTGTGCTTATGTTAAAGGTGTGAGTAGGACGACAGGCAAGTGGAAAAAGGGAAAAGAGAGTGACAGAGGTCGACAGCATTGATAGCTTACCTCCACTCTGTACTACCGGACACCGGGTCCGAGCTTACTAGCTTCTTCAGGACTAGTAGGAAAAACCGGAGACCCTGTGGGACTATAGGTCGCAGGGGCCCAACAGTGCTGATACGTAACCGGGGTCAGGAAGAACGGGAGTCTGGCCTGATCAGCCATATAGAGACTTAGTTCTGTCCAAAAGAAGGCTCCACCACAAGATCAGCCGGGCGTAGTAAAGAGAACGGAGTTAAACTTTGTTTTATGCAAGTTAGAAACTCACACACATAAAGAAGGAAGGAGGCCCTACAGCTACTCAGTGGTTTACTGGACATGCATCCTCCACCCTGACGGCTTCCCGGGACGTGCCTGAATCTACCACCAGTAAAGGTACAGAAAGAGACTGTCTTGTGTGTGTCTGGATTATTGCTCCTGCACCCTTACACCGCCATATACCCTGAGGGATCAGTCTTGCCTGTGGGAGACTTAACACCTTGCTGCCCAGTAACAACCCCTCAGAGGATTCACCCTGCAGCGCTGGTCACCCTGACCAGGAACCACGTCACGAACATTTCTATCATCCCCTGTAAATATCCCCTTTTTCAGTGAGAGCCCAGGGCAACGGACCGAGCTGCGTTACCCGTGACATTCCCCAGTGAAGTGAACGGGCTCGGTGCCGAGTACCCCACAGGCCCTGGCTACGTGCGACTCAGGGGCCTGGTCCCTGTGCCAGAACCGGGGACCGGTGCCTCGAGCAGAGGAGCGGCCAGTGGGGAGAGGTGAGTATTTCATTGTTTTTTTTTTTTATGTTTGGCGCAGTATATGGAGACCATCATATGGGGCCCATCATACACTGGAGTATCATATATGGGGCCCATCATACACTGGAGCATCATATATGGGGCCCATCATACACTGGAGCATCATATTTGGAGCATTACATGAGGCCTATCATACACTGGAGCATCATATATGGGGCCCATTATATATGGAGCATTATATGGGGCCAATCAAACACTGGAGCATCATATATGGGGCCCATTATATATGGAGCATTATATGGGGCCCATAATATACTGGAGCATCATATATAAGTCCATGATATATAAAGCATTATATGGGGCCCATCATGCACTGAAGCATCATATATTGGGCCTATCATATACTGGAGCATCATATGGGGCCCATTATATATGGAACATCATATGGGGCCCATTATATGGAACATCATATGGGGCCCATTATATATGGAGCATCATTTGGGGCCTATTATATATGGAGCATCATTTGGGGCCTATTATATATGGAGCATCTTATAGGGTCCATTATATATGGAGCATTATAAGGGGCCCATTTTATATGAATCATTATATGGGGCTCATTATTCTGTATGGAGCTCTATGTGGTGCCCATAATACTGTATGGAGGAATATATGGAGCTCATTATTCTATATGGAGCACTATGTGGTGCCCATAATACTGTATGGAGCAATATATGGAGCTCATTATTCTATATGGAGCACTATGTGGTGCCCATAATACTGTATGGAGGACTATACTCTTTTGAGCCATTGTAGAATTTACGATAGATATCACTCATGTAATGTATGAAGTAAGTGAAATATTTGGCATTGTACTATACCTATATGTCTCTGCCGTATCTCTGCATCATGAATTGTGGTATGTGTTAAAGGGGCCCATTGAGACTCTTTCACCTGGGACCCACGAAAACCTGGAGCCGACCCTGCTAGCAGCGAATTCATAACTGCACGGTGGACCCCTGGTTGTGATCGCACTTTGTTTATATTATTATTTAGTGCAATCCGCCAACCTTAACAGTAAGTTTGGATCCAAACCACTAATCATAAATTGTATTCCATATTCCAATGATTCAACACAGCTGAAGTGCCTACAATGCATCTAAGGTACACCACTAAAGTGTGGATATTTGACCCATGGTATCCTAAATAGATATCACAAATATAGTTAGCATTTCTTACTAGGAACCATGCGATGGTGCCACTTCCCCTACGTGCGTTTTGACGGCGTGCCTTCTTCAGGAGAAAAGTGCATAGGAGAAGTGGCACCATCGCATGGTTCCTGGTAAGACATGCTAACTGTATTTGTGATATCTATTTAGGATACTATGGGTCAAATTTATACACTTTAGTGGTGTACCTTAGATGCACTGTAGGCACTTTAGCCGTGTTGAATCATTGGAATATGGTATATACAATTTATGATTAGTGGTTTGGATGCAAACTTACTTTTGCTTGGTACATTAGCTGCTCACATTTTAACACTTTTATCCTTATGGTGTATTAGCATTACATCTTAGTCTTGCCCACTATTTGGTGGTGCCACTTATTTTCTTTGGCTCAGCACCATGCACTTGTAGCGTCTGCCCGCTGCGGGTCGTCTGAACTGCTGGTAAGACAGCACCCCGAGAAACCCCGAGACCCTTTACCCCTATACCGGGATCTGGAATTACAGCGAAGCCCAGGGGGTAGCTGCCTATAGGAGCAGTGGACCGGAGCAGGAAGGATGCTAGGAAGGGAATAAAAAGCGAGACCAAATGCATAGTCAGAAGTCTAAAGGTCAAAACTGGGAGGGCAGCAAAGGTACAAAATCGGCAGGCTAAAGAAGGGTCAAAATCCAGGCAAAAGTCAGAGTCAAAATAGCAATAAACACTAGCACACTGGGGAAACCAAGACTATATCTGGCGGCCTGCAAGACAGGCTCCAAGGTATTTGAAGGGCATGGCTACCTCTCACAGGCTCACAGCCTGATGACTTCATCTGGACCGCCCCCAGAACCAGGCCAGATGGTGATGCATGACTGACACCAACCACTTCACGTCTGACAGAAGAGCGAAGCCTGCGCCCACCAGACGCCTGTGCAGGGACAACTTCTCTGTCACCAACATCACCCACAGGAGAAACATGGCGATGCCCAGCGACAGAGGATGGCGTCAAAGGAGCGGAACCATATGAGGATACCGATCTCTTATCACCGGCACCACCAGTCGAAGGAGTCCGGCGCCTCCCAGCGTCCGAGACAGGAACACCAGCCACTGAGTCCAACGGCGACGTAACAGCACTATTGGCACTGTCTTAAATGTACTGTTTGTCCCTTTTAGTACTTCTAATAAAATATTGCAATTTTATTGTTCATTATACACTTCTTGTTTTATATTCTTTCCTGTTTTAGCGTAGAACAGCTATTTATATAGTCTTACATCGATGCTACAAACAACAATAATAACAGTAAAAATATCTTTTGTACTAGATTACATATATATATATCTTGTGATTAGTAGCAACATGCGCTAGGGATTCAAATTTTGCTGTTGTTTATCATGTAAATGTAGCTGTATAAAAGAGAGGATGCCCATCTGTGAAATGATGGCAAAGCTAATTTTCAGCATTGATCATCTCTGCTTTAGCATAAAACCTAGAAAACTGGTCATAAGTTCAGTTATATTTATCAGTCATATTTATTCACTGTCTATTATAAATACCATATTTTGTGAATTATAAGATGCACCGGAAAATAAACACGTCCCAAATTTTGGGTCGGAAAATAGGAAAACTTTTTTTCATAGCCTGCTTTTATGTTAGCTTACTAGGAGAGGGGTGGCTGCGGTGGTGTGTGGTCTCAGTAGGCAGAGTCACTGCAACAGGAAGCTGGCAGTGACGGCATGAGTGAGGCGATGTGCCGGGCCCCAGGCTGGGAGGAGGGGGTGTTCGGTGATGTGAGGCTGTGTGGTCTCCGGACTTTGAGAAAATTTCGGGAGTCCCCTAACTTTCCATCCATTTCACTGCGGTGGATTTTGGGGAAATGGCCGCCGGAAGCAGCACAAGTGCAGACTGAGATCTCGGGAGCAGAGATCTCAATCTGCGCATCCAAAATTTTCTAGGAGTCCATCGCAGTGAAATTGATGAGTAGTGCAGGGACTCCAGACATTTTATGAAAGTCTGGAGACCACGCAGTCTCTCAACGCCGAACATCTCCTCCTCACAGTCCAGGGTCCGCTGCATCGCCTCACTCATGTTGTCACTGTTCAGCCTTCATACACGTTGACACGGTGAGCAATCTAGCATACAGCTAAACCATCATTCTATTTTGCAAATAAGCAGACTCTGTAGTCTAACTTGTTTATTGGTGAACAGTATAGAACATGCGCGGTAAAACTATAAAAATACAAATGACATTGATAAGTATTGGGCAATAATCACACAGCTGACACTTTACAATTAACAAGAAAGTATACAGTATGATTCAACTATAACATGAGAAAACACAGGATTCTAATAACATCTCCTATGCACTGGCTGCTATACAGTTAATAGCCTCCTAAACACTGCACTGCTAGAGAAGATATTGATCTTACCAGATATGCTTTACCAGGATAGCAAACTCAAGTTGGAGAGGTTACAGGAGAGCACATGAAAACGTGTATTCCCTGAAGTACACAGAAGAAAACGGAGTTTCTTCTTCCCAGCATACCTTGCTTCAATCCCACAATGCAACACTCTATCTGCTTGTTAATGGCACAGGCTATAAATTCAGCCACCACTAGATGGTGCTATAACAAACAAAACCAGCACACAATAAGAAACAAACTGCCCAGTACTCAGATGGGCAGAACAGTCCCTGCCAGCTTCCTATGGCAGCTCCTTTGCCTCCTGGACCCCACTCCACCGAAGCCACCCCCTCTGTAAGATACATTCAGATTAGAAGACACAACCCCATCTGGTGAAGTTACTTTGCTCTCTGCTGAACTGTAGTTCGTGTCTCTTCCTCTCAATAGTTATCACAATACATGTAGTGATGATGCAGTGGAAATGCAGAGCAAATTTAGTACTCTTGCATATCTAAGATTTTCGCCACCATTTCTGCACCTTTTGTTAAATTGGGATACATACGTTTTTTCATTTCATTTTTTACATGCATTTTTATCATGTTTTTGATGCTTTGCATTTTATCTCCTTTTTGTAAGTCATGATGCTTTGTTCCTGGTATTTGAATTTGACAAAACTTTATTGATATAATCATGTACGTATTACATGCATTTTTAGTGGGTTTCTGCTGTGGAAACGCACTAACAGCATCTTTTACCTGTGGATTTTCCAGTTAATTCTAGGGTAACCTTTCCACATAAAAGTTAGCATACTCGGAGGAAAAATTGACAAGTTGCATATTTGAAAAGCGCACCACAGGTCAGTTTACACTGCACAGATGAGCTGAGCAGTTCCCTGGCAAGTCATCTGATGCTGCCGAGGGGATGAAAACGAAAGTGAAGGGAGAAGGGGGCAGGCGCAGCTAAAGCTGTTAACTAAGCAGGCACCAGATTGCCAGCCCCGCAATGTGAATATATCATAACACACTGCTGGGCGGGATCTGGTGCCTCAGAAAGACGCAGGCGCTCTAGCCTTCTGTCAGTTACCGGGCAGCGCGCACTGCGCATGCCCAAGGACTGTTCCAACAGCGCAGGTACCCCACAGCATGTAACGGAAAGAAAAACAACTGAGGAGGCGGCGAAGTGACACAGAAGGGGGATAATGGACGGCTGGGAGGAGGATGAGACAGGGGAAGAAGCCATACCTATGGGACTCAATTAAGGTATGGGGAACTATTTTTAAAACTCAATATTTCAGCGTTGCTGGGGAGCAGAAACAAAAGAGCCACCTTCACAGATTGCAGCCTTAGTGCTGCTGAAGGTGACTCTTTTACTTAACAACGCCAGGGGGTGACAGGCTCCTTTTAACTTGTATTGCACTGTGTTGTAGCAGCAATTCAAAGGAAACTTTGGGTGCACAATAGGTGTCACAGTAAAAGTCCCTGTGTAGCCCCAGTTCTTAAAGAAGCACTCCCATTAAGTTTTTTTTCCCATTAAATCTGTGTATATATGAATGTAGTGCAGCGACACTATCAATTCAGTACATGCACTTAAACACATGTTAAGGCAAAAAGAAAGTTCAAAGGAGAGCTTCTTTAAGGTTTTGCTAAGATTATAAATTATGGTTTTAAAGCAAGTGGCATTGCTCTGCAATACCAGACTAATCCCATGGTCAATAATGTTTCTAGGAAAAAGCACAACCAATCAGTTATTGAGGAGAGAAAAGAACTTTAATAACAGTTAAATAAACAAAATCTTTGTGCAAAGGGAAAATATATCATGTTGATTATCCATTTGCACCTGTAGTGATCAATTAACACATACACATACATCAACAATATGTGTTAATGGAAAAACAGCAGCCACCTATCATGATTTTTATCAACAGGCAGTGTATTATTTCAATTCTATAGTTTGGGAATGATGTGTACTCTAGTTCCACCAATTATAGCTTCAAAATATGCGCTTTCATTTAAAAGTAAATCAGATTGCATTATTTCAGAATCCAATGCTAAATCAACAAATTAAAATCACATGTAATGTTTTGTAAAATGTAATATGCACTTCATTTGAAAATATCATGTGTAAATAGTAGTAACAATACTCTAATTTCAGGATGGTCACAAGCGTATATTGTGTCATATGCACCAAAATCAAGGTAAAATCTAAATGAATTAATTTATATTACTACATAGAGGACAAGGGCAGATGTAAGTATCATAGTTCCTTACTAATGTGACTGCTTATGTAAATGTCTGTATTTAGTTCAGTATGACAGTGGATAGTAGTTCAGTGGACAGAAATACATGAATAAATATATACTGTATTTTTCAAGTTATAGGACCCCCCAAATTTGGGAGGAAAATTGGGATGGGGTGCATCTTATAATCCAAAGGTAGCTTACCAAAGGGGGTGGCTGCAGAGGATTGGGGCCCCCAGAGGCAGAGTCACTGCTTAAGTAGGCCAGCAATAGTGAGGCTATGCTCCAGGCCCTGAGCTCTCATAAGATGTCGATGGTGAGCAAAGTCTCCTTTTCCATTGATTTCCCTGTGGTGGGCTTCGGGAAAATGGCCGACGGAGGCGGTGCATGTGCAGATTGAGACCTCGGGAATCCATGGCCTACAGCATCACCCCACTCCAGCTACTTGATGCGTCCTGAAGTACCAACCCTTCCTCCTTTGACCCTTTCCCAAATGGGGACCAGAGTCGCAGGCAGGTCGTGTGGACCTATATTTGCTGCCAACTGTATCCCAATTTTGAAGGCAGCTCACAGCAGGTTCAAGATGATATAAGTAAGTACATCAAATTACATGGTACATTAGGATTATAAAAAAAAAACAGGAACATATATGAGGCTTCATCAGATGTGGACAATGTAACGCACTTAAGCACTTTATTTGGGTGGTGATGTTGGCTTTGGCTAGGGAAATCCTTTTAGGGTCAGGTAGGGATAGCCAACGTGGAGAGGGGGCACCATAACGAATACAGTAGGGTGCCAACCTCTGCTGTTAGGAAGTGTTAGTGAGGCAAAGTGTCTGTCTCCCTTAATTTTGTTTGTTTCTTTCTTTAACAGCTAATCCAAAGAGGACATTAAATGTAATGTTCAAAAATATGTGAATTTCACATTAATCTAGGGGTAATTAAATTTATTAGATAGATTAGGAAAAAGGGGAACTTTAAATACATAAGTATGGCTGTAAAAGAGATGACTTGGCCAAGGAACTTGGTATCTTATATATTGTCTTTTCATGTGTATTGTAGTCTACAGCGTTTTGGCATGGTTTTACATTGTCAAAAATGTGGGTATTTTCAATTAAAAAATGGTGTATGATCCTGCTCATTTTTCATAACCAGCTGAGGGATAGCAGATAGCAGGGCTGGTGTTATTATTCTGGGAAGAGGCTACGATCCATGATTCTTCTCAGGTTATTTATAACAACTCACAGCTGTCTGCAGAGCATTTACTGGGGACCGCTTAAAAATGGCATGGTGTTCCCCCCTATTTTTAATAACCAGCACAGGCTAAACAGACAGTTGCAGGCTGCTATTAATAGTCGGGCAAGGGGGTAACACACATGGCGCTTCCCAGGCTATTAATATCAGCTCTCAGCTGTCTACTTAGCCTTTACTGGTTATTAACAAGGGGTGACTCCCCAAAAATGACCTGGGATCCCCCTATTATAAATAACCAGCAAAGGCTATGTAGAGAGCTGCGGGATGATATCAATATCCTAGGAAGTTGCCATGGATATTGGCCCCCTCCCAGACTAAGAACAACAGCCCTCAGCTGCCACAGAAATGAAGCATCCATTAGATGTGCCAATTCTGGCATTTAGCCTCCACTCTTCACATTTGCCCTGGTGCAGTGGCAAGTGGGGTAATAGGTTGATGTCACCTTTGTTTTGTCAGCTGACATCAAGCTCATTGGAGAGTATTGGTATTAGATAGGCATCTATAACACATCCCAATTACTAACCCATAGTTAAATGTAATAAAGACAACAACAGAGTAAGGTCCTTTATTTTAAATAAAAACTTTCTGACCCTCTTTTACCCATTTATTAATTTTGAAAGAAAAATTATAAACCAAAGAAATCCTCACCTCTCTGCCGATAATCCATTTGTCCCACAACGAGGCCAACTCAGCTAGATCTGAACGCTTTGCTAAGCCATCATAAAAATGCGACTGCTCAGCCTGGCATCCAGGAGACACTGAGCTGTGTGTGAGAATGCAGCTTCAGTGTTGAGCACTGACATAAGAGGTGACTGGAGTTCACAGCTGATGAACTTCAGTCACCTCACTAACGTCACCGCTCGCTAGGTGAGAAAATTATTTTTCAGATATTTGGTGGAGCTGGCAAAAAATGGATTTAAACCATCAAAAACTCCATGTTGCACAAAAATGTTGATACTTTTCAAAAAAATATTTAGACTTGAGAGTCCTCAGTGGTTGATACCTTTTAATGGCTAACTGAAAAGATGGTAACAAATTGCAAGCTTTCGAGACTACGCAGGTCTCTTCATCAGGCAAAGACTAAAACAAAAGCTGAAGAATCACATATTTATACACAAGAGGACACAGGAATAATGCAATAGGTAAGACAAGTGACGTGAAGCAGAACTGTCATTATGGCAGAGGGACGAACATAAATATGACTAGTTCATAGATAAGGAGTGAAAGTTTTATTACCCTCTGATTGGGGTCTGGTATTGTGTTGTGATGACCCTAAAAGGTCAGGGAAGCAGATTCCTTAATTGTTGTAGAAAGACATAAAACTCTGGGATATATTCATCCCAGCACTAAGAGTGTCAAAGGTCATCATAAGTTTATATTCCCAGACTTTTCTATCCTTCTCAGATTTGAAGTTAGATTTTAATACAAGTAATTCCATATCCGTCATGCTATGACCGGGCATACAAAAGTGTTTTGCCACAGGTAAATCCATTCTCCTTTCTCTTATTGTGTGGCGATGAGAATTCATCCTTGTTCTCAGTTTTTGCCCGGTCTCCCCCACATACAGACCCCCAGTTGGACATTTAGTACATATAATTAGGTACACCACATTAGATGTGATGCAGCTGAAAGTACCTGGTATCTTGTAGTCCTGATGGGAGTTGGGGATCTTTATCCTGTCCGTGGTCATTATAGATGTACAGGTTTTGCATTTCTTTTGTTTGCAAGGAAAGGTACCTGCAGCTGTTGGGGAGGACAGGGAGCTTCTGACAATGATGCTTCTTAGATTTGGGGGCTGCCTAAAACATAGTAGTGGGGGGTCTGGAAATATGGATTGTAATCGGGCATCTTTTTGTAGTAAAGGTTGTAGTTTCCGTGCAGCTCCCCTTAGCATCTCCAGACTTGGATTGTAGGTGACCACTAGAGGCACCCGGTTATTTTCTTCTTTAGCTTTGTAATGTAGCAGGTGATTCCTTGATATTCTGGTGGCTCTTGTAATTTGGTTTTCAATTGTTCTTGGATGGTAGCCCTGGTTCAAAAAAGTCTTTCTGAGGCGACCAAGGTGTTCATCTCTATCCATGGGGTTGGAACATATACGGTTGTATCTGATGGCTTGGCTGTAGACAATAGAGTTTTTTATGTGTTTTGGATGGAAACTGTCCCATTTAAGATATGTTGGACGGTCGATTGGCTTCTGATACAGGGATGTCTCTATTTCATTGTTCTTTAGCTTAATGGTGGTGTCTAAAAAGTTAATTTCAGTGCTGGAGTAGTTAAGTGTTAAGTTGATGGTGGGATGAAATTGATTGAACTGTTCATGGAACGTCTTTAGCTGTTGTTCAGACTCCGTCCAGATGATTAAAATGTCATCAATGTAGCGGTAGTAGGCCCGAGGCCTGATGGGGCATGAGGACAAAAATTCGCTTTCAAGCTTGGCCATGAAAAGATTTGCATACTGTGGAGCCATTTTACTTCCTATAGCTGTGCCAGTCTCCTGAAGATAGATCTTGTTGTCAAATTCGAAGTAATTGTGGGTGAGGATGAATTTTGTGAGTTTCACCACAGAATCAGCATCATTCCCGGTGTTTCCCATGAAGACTTTGCAGGCATTTAATCCATCCTGGTGTGGGATATTAGAGTACAAAGATTCCAAATCCATGGTGGCCAGGATGGTTCCTTCTGGTAGAGAACCTATTGCTGCTAGTTTATTCAGTAGGTCAGTTGTGTCCTGAATGTAGCTGGGTGTATCCTTTACCAGGGGTTTAAGAACACCCTCTACCCATCCGAATACTTGCTCAGTAAGGGTGTCCACACATGAAATAAACATGGGAAGTAAAATGGCTCCACAGTATGCAAATCTTTTCATGGCCAAGCTTGAAAGCGAATTTTTGTCCTCATGCCCCATCAGGCCTCGGGCCTACTACCGCTACATTGATGACATTTTAATCATCTGGACGGAGTCTGAACAACAGCTAAAGACGTTCCATGAACAGTTCAATCAATTTCATCCCACCATCAACTTAACACTTAACTACTCCAGCACTGAAATTAACTTTTTAGACACCACCATTAAGCTAAAGAACAATGAAATAGAGACATCCCTGTATCAGAAGCCAATCGACCGTCCAACATATCTTAAATGGGACAGTTTCCATCCAAAACACATAAAAAACTCTATTGTCTACAGCCAAGCCATCAGATACAACCGTATATGTTCCAACCCCATGGATAGAGATGAACACCTTGGTCGCCTCAGAAAGACTTTTTTGAACCAGGGCTACCATCCAAGAACAATTGAAAAACAAATTACAAGAGCCACCAGAATATCAAGGAATCACCTGCTACATTACAAAGCTAAAGAAGAAAATAACCGGGTGCCTCTAGTGGTCACCTACAATCCAAGTCTGGAGATGCTAAGGGGAGCTGCACGGAAACTACAACCTTTACTACAAAAAGATGCCCGATTACAATCCATATTTCCAGACCCCCCACTACTATGTTTTAGGCAGCCCCCAAATCTAAGAAGCATCATTGTCAGAAGCTCCCTGTCCTCCCCAACAGCTGCAGGTACCTTTCCTTGCAAACAAAAGAAATGCAAAACCTGTACATCTATAATGACCACGGACAGGATAAAGATCCCCAACTCCCATCAGGACTACAAGATACCAGGTACTTTCAGCTGCATCACATCTAATGTGGTGTACCTAATTATATGTACTAAATGTCCAACTGGGGTCTGTATGTGGGGGAGACCGGGCAAAAACTGAGAACAAGGATGAATTCTCATCGCCACACAATAAGAGAAAGGAGAATGGATTTACCTGTGGCAAAACACTTTTGTATGCCCGGTCATAGCATGACGGATATGGAATTACTTGTATTAAAATCTAACTTCAAATCTGAGAAGGATAGAAAAGTCTGGGAATATAAACTTATGATGACCTTTGACACTCTTAGTGCTGGGATGAATATATCCCAGAGTTTTATGTCTTTCTACAACAATTAAGGAATCTGCTTCCCTGACCTTTTAGGGTCATCACAACACAATACCAGACCCCAATCAGAGGGTAATAAAACTTTCACTCCTTATCTATGAACTAGTCATATTTATGTTCGTCCCTCTGCCATAATGACAGTTCTGCTTCACGTCACTTGTCTTACCTATTGCATTATTCCTGTGTCCTCTTGTGTATAAATATGTGATTCTTCAGCTTTTGTTTTAGTCTTTGCCTGATGAAGAGACCTGCGTAGTCTCGAAAGCTTGCAATTTGTTACCATCTTTTCAGTTAGCCATTAAAAGGTATCAACCACTGAGGACTCTCAAGTCTAAATATTTTTCTATCTACTGGCTAACACGGTACGAAGATACACATCTTTCCTATATCGATACTTTTCAAAGCATTATAGTCAAACACGAGTTGGCGTGAAAGTTTCTATTTTTTAACCACATTTGTAAAGCTCTCCCCATCTTTAGAGAAGCTAAGACTGTTCTGTGAAAACACTGATAAAGCATTACCTGATTTTCCTTTAAAGTTATCTGTCCTTGTTCTTTGCACCCAATGAATGTTCTAGTACAACGAAAAAGTATCTCATTGCTTTGGACCTTTTGTACAAAATTAGCAGGAAAAAATCCAATCCTGTCCTCTATTTTACCCTGTGAAAAAAACATGTGGTAAGTTATGAGATTTAATAAATTATTACCTGAAATGTCAATTTTAAACTTTTCTGTAAGCGATATCTATAAACATAGTTCATATAGATGACAGCCTATCAATGCTGATATACCCATGTAGCCCCACTTTCGTTAAGACAGAGAGTATTTACAAAACTATTACACATTAAAGGGAACCTGTCAGTGACGTATCTCTAATAGCACCTGACCACTCAGCCTTTATGGGTCCCATAAGTCAGGGGGGTGTCTCCTAGACATTACACATTCAACTGTATCTGCATCCTTAATGGAGGGGGGTCAATTAGGACTTATACTATGGTGCCTCATGATTTTTATGTATGCCCCTAGAACCTGTGTTTAGATTCATGTTGCTTGATCCAATTGAAGTTAATATGCTGTTGGTATAATGCATAGATGTGATAAGTTCCATTATGCAAGTGACAATTTTGCTAACCCTTATCAGTTCTTTCTAATTAATCACATCCATATCATATTATTAATTCTCTATTAAGATATGTTAAAATGTGCAACCTAAAGCATATCTGATAGAATTGAAATTGGTCACAGGATATCTGGTCTGGATAAAGGTCTTATCTTCTCAAAGAAGTGGCATGTTAGTGAGTTGGGCCAGTGGAACTATAGTGAAATGGATCAGGTAAGACAGAAGATCAGTGAACAAATGGTTCTCATACGGTTGATGTGTGCCACCAGGCCAATTTCATGTGATGCATTTTTACTTTTCCAATAAATCAGGCTTGGAGTGTTCAACCCAAGAAGTATCAGCCTTTTTGCTTATATTTTTAGCTTTCCTTTTTACCTTTTTTAATCCACTAATGTTTCAAGTTAAAATTCCCAAATGCGGCTGGATAAATGATCATATCCTTGTCTTTCCCTTGGATAGACTTAAACAGGTTTTCTAGTTACAGAAAACCCTGATCTCTTGGTACAGTTGTTTGCTAAAAATATGCTTTACTCATCCTCCATGGGTACAGTGTCCATCGCTGTTCCCAGTGTCTGCTATTATCTGCAATGCAGATGTTGCATTGACAGAGCTGCAGCCAAATAGTGAGTTCATTGGTTCTACCCGAGGGGATGGCACAAGTTGCTCAGAGCTGCTAAGCTCACTGATATGCTGCAGACTTGTTGACGTGATATTAGCGCTCCAAACAATAAAAAATACCGAGAACAACAGCTCTTCATAAGGGGAAGAAATAAAACACAACTTATTTATTTTTTAAAAAATAAATTAAACCTGGAAATAGGGGTTTTCTGAAACCAAAGAACCTCTTTAAGCATCCTATTCATGACGTGCAGTCTTTTGATGGAATCAAATCCTGCAATTATTGACAATGAATGTGATGAAAGCAACAGTGTATTTCAGGGTTTTCTTGGCAACTGTGCTGTATGTGTTTTAAGCACTTAAAACATATTTTCTAGCATGTTTGTCATATTAGGGGGCTGAAAAAGCAGAGAACAAAGCCATTCCATTTTTAACCCCTTACTTACCGATGACGAGATAGTACGTCATCGGTAAGGATCCCCTGCTTTGAGGTGGGCTCCGGCATTGAGCCCACCTCAAAGCAGTGACATGTCAGCTGTTATAAATAGCTGGCATGTACCCACAATTGGTGCGAGCGGAATCGTGATCCGCATGCGAGTATTAACTAGTTAAAGCCCACTGTCAAAGCTGACAGCGGGCATTTAACTAGCGCTTCCGGCCGCCGGGCGGGAAGTGAGCGCATTGCCGACCCCGTCACGTGATCGGGGATCGGCGACGCATTGCCTTGACAACCAGAGGTCTCATTGAGACCTCTATGGCAGTTGCAGGCACATTGCTATGAGCGCCACCCTGTGGTCAGCGCTCAAAGCAATGCAATAAGTGCTACATATGGGCGATCTGCTCATCGCCCATATGTAGCAGAGCCGATCAAATGTGGCATGCTTCTAGCCTCCCATGGAGGCTATTGAAACATGCCAAAAGTAAAAAAAAAGTGTTTAAAAATTTAAAAAAATTAAAAACCTAAAAGTTCAAATCACCCCCTTTTCGCCCCAATCAAAATAAAACAATAAAAGAAAAATCAAACATGCACATATTAGGTATTTCCACGTTCAGAATCTCCCGATCTATCAATTAAACAAAAGTATTAACCCGATCGATAAACGGCGTAGTGAGAAAAAAATTAAAAACGACAGAATTACATTCTTTGGTCACCGCAACATTGCATTAAAATGCAAAAACGGGCGATCAAAAGAATATATTTCTATAAAAGTGGTATCATTAAAAATGTCAGCTCAGTGCGCAAAAAATAAGCCCTCACTCGACCCCAGATCACGAAAAATGGAGACGCTACGGGTCTCGGAATATGGCACAATTTTTTTTTTTTCGCAAACTTTGGAATTTTTTTTCACCACTTAGATAAAAGAGAACCTAGACATGTTTGATGTCTATGAACTCATAATAACCTGGAGACTCATAATGGCAGGTCATTTTTAGCATTTAGTGAACCTAGCAAAAAATCCATGCAAAAAACAAGTGTGTGATTGCACTTTTTTGCAATTTCACCGCACTTGGAATTTTTTTCCCGTTTTTGAGTACATGACATGGTAAAACCAATGGTGTCGTTCAAAAGTACAACTTGTACCGCAAAAAATAAGCCCTCACATGGCCATATTGACGGAAAAAAAAAAAGTTATGGCTCTGGAAAGAAAGGTAGCGAAAAACGAAAACGAAAAATTGAAAAAAGCTCCGGGAGTGAAGGGGTTAAAACAAGCTCTAAAAGGATGTATCAGTGCAGAAACTAGAACTGGTAAACAAGCTAAGTTCTTTGATGTGTTTGACCTCTCCTATCTGTGAAACTAGTTGAGTTAACAAAAGCAATGCATATACTTTAAGCACATTTTATTCATAAAGACAAACCCTTGCTAATATTCTTGTTTCAGATGTTAAGATTTATGGTCTGGAAACTGATCTGTATGAGATTCTGCCTCCAGAGCTCTTTGTAAATGAAAGGGGGAGTCATCAGTGTGAGACATGTAAGAAACACCGAACAGTAGAACTAAACTTTGTCTCTTTGCAAACACATTTTTGCAGCTCTATGCTGTATTGCAACAATATTGCAACACTGACAGCCTGTGAGATGGAAGTTGAAGCTGAGATGAAGCTGTAGATGTGTCAGGTATAATCACACACAGCTCTGCAGTGAGATCAATAGAGCAGAGAGCCGCCATTATACATCACACTGGTAACTCCCCCTTTTGATTGAGTTAGTATGATATAAGTGTTGCAACACATGGTGTTTGCATTCACATGTCCCATGGTATCAATATATTTTTGTGAGCTCTTGTAAATACATTGCGACTCATCCATTTCTTTTTGTGGATTTATCTTATTTAATTAGGATTTTTTTAAATTATTAAAGATGGGCAAACCCAAATGGTAAAGTTTGGGGTCTGTCCCAGAAGTCCATGTTACTGTTCTGGTTCGGCAGCCCGAATAAAGCATGCTGAAAGGCTGCAGAGTAACCAATCACCAAGGTTTTCCTGTGTGGGCACTTCTGAACCCATCACAGCCAAGTATTGGTATGGTTGTGATTGACAGGCACCCAGTGTGAAAAAATAATAATAAAAAAAGACTTTGGGTCTCCTCTATTCTTTTGGCAACAAGCGCAGGTAAAGTTCAAAGCTGCAGGCTGCAGTTCTCAGCTTTATCTTGGCTAGTTATCAAAAATAGAGGTGTACCTATGCCATTTTTTAAAATTATTTAAATAAATCATTTAAAAAAATGACATGGGGTCCCACATTTTCGTTAACCAGCCAAGTTAAAGCAGACAGCTGGGATTCTCAGGCTGCGAACGAACATGAGTATTTGGCCCTCCGCAGCCTAAACATAGCAGCCCACAGCCGCCCCAGAAATGGCACATCCATTATATACATCAATTCTTGTGCTTTGCCTGGCTCTTCCTGCTTCCTCTGGTGTGTTGGCAGGATGGGTAATATTTTGGGGTTGATGTCAGCTTTGTAATGTCAGCTGACATCAAGCTCAAGGGTTAGGAATGGAGAGGCATCTATCAGACACCCCCATTACTAACTCAGTAAGTAAAAAGTAATAAAGACACACAGAAAAAAGTCCTTAATGATGTTTCCTCTCAGCAATTCAACCAGGTACAGCAGAGTTGGTATTCGTCGTGGGACATCAACATTATGGATTATCGGCAGACAGGTTAGAATTACTTTAATTTTTATGTTAATAAATGGGAAAAAGAAAGGATTTGTCAGGGAGTGTTTTATTCAATTAAAGGACTTTTTTCTTTATTACTTTTAAGTTACTGGGTTAGTATTGGGGTTTCTGATAGACTCCTCTCTATTACAAACCCCTGGTCTTGATGTCAGCGGACATCGACCACAAAACCATTACCCCACTTGCCAACACACCAGTGCAAGTAGGAAGAGCTGAGTCTAAGCTCTAGAATTGGTGCATCTAATGGATTTGCCATTTCTGAGCAGCTAAGGGCTGGTATTCTTAGTCTGACAGGGGCAACTGTCTGTTTAGCCTTTGCTCATTATTAAAAATAGGGGGTCCCCACACCACTTTTTTTAATTATTTAAATAAATATTTAGAAAAACATTGTGGGTTCCCCCTCATTTTTGATGACCAGTCATTCCAAAGCAGAAAGCTGGGAGCTGATATTAATAGGCAGTGGAGGAGCCATGGATATTGGTCACCACCACCCACACTAATAACACTAATCCTCAGCTGCACCAGAAATGGCACATCCATTAGATGCACAATTCTAGTGCTTTGCTTGGCTCCTCCCACTTGCTGGTGCATATGCAAGCAGGGTAATATTTTGAGGTTGATGACAGTTTTGTACTGACAGCGGACATCAAGCCCAGGGGTGAGTAATGGAGACATGTCTATCAGACACCCCCATTGCTAACACCATAGTGAAAAATAATAAAGACACACATAGAAAAAAGTGATTTAATTGAACAAAACAGTCCCGACAAATCCCCTCTTTTCCCATTCATTAATAGAAAAAAAAATCAAACTAATCCTCACTTGTCCGCTGATAATCCATAATGCTGATGTCCCTCGATGAACACAAACTCTGCAATGTCCGAGAAATCCCCTCTTGCTCAGCGGTGAAATCAGTAATGTTACGGTTCAGCACTGCAACCAGATTACACTGAGCTGAGTGAGAGAACACAGCTGTGTGTGACCGGCAATGACTCAGTGTCATCTGGCTGTCTTGCTGAGCGGTAACATTACTGATTTCACCGCTGAGCAAGAGGGGATTTCTCGGGGAGTGTTTTGTTCAAGTAAAGACCTTTTTACTGTGTGTGCATTTATTACTTTTCATTACATAGTTAATAATGGGGGTATCTGATAGACATCACTCTTTATTACTAATCTCTGGGCTTGATGTCAGCAAAATTAAAACAGCTGACATAACTCCAGGACCATTACCCAATTTGTCAACACACCAGGGCAAGTTCGAAGAGCCAAGGCTAAGCACCATTTTTGGAGTGGTTGAGGCCTGGTGATTTTAGTCTTGGAGGGGGCCATATCCACTTCCCAGCCTATTAATATCAACCCGCACCTGTTTGTTTTGCCTTTGCTGGTTATTAAATTTAGTGGGGACCCTACACAATTTTTTTATGTCCCTCATTTTAATAACCAGTAAAGACTATGCAGACAGCTGTGAACTGATATTAATAGCCTGGGAAGCTTCATGGATATTGGCCCCTTCCCCGAATAATAACACTAGCCCCCAGCTGTTTTCTCTCAGCTGGTTAGTTAAAAATAAGGTTGACCCAACATCATTTTTTTCATTTATTTATTTATTAGGCACATAGATGTACAGTTAGCTACACATGTGCTGCACTAATCAGGAGATCAGAGAATGGCCATTACACATCACACTGGTAACTCCCATTTTATTTATAATAAGCTTGGGAGGCAGATTCTATGGGAGATTCGTGTCTGGCCCCTTCGTCCTGAACACCTCATTTACAAAGAAAAACATGGATTTCCCTGGAATAAGACATCGGGTCACAGATATCAAGGTATAATTTTATCCAGCTTCTTATCACCTACATGCCCATATGGACATCTTAGGAGGGTTGATCCTACTGACAAATTCTGTTTAAGACCAATTACATTTCTATAGGTGAGCCTGCCACATAATAGAAGTGATACTGTGCAGTGTATGAGTGTGTGTTTATACATACATTATATATATAATAATACACATACTGAGAATTACACTCAGTATACAGGACAGAAGTGGTACTGTGCAGTATGTATATGTATATATATATATATATATATATATATATATATACACACACACAAGTACACACACAGAATAAGACCTCACTCACACTAGCATATAACTGAGTGCTCGCCCATGTTTTATTGGATAGCACTCAGCCCAGTGTTATACTACAGGGCAGTGCAGATGTGTGATAGTTTTCTCATGCAGATTCGGTCTTGTTTTCTCATGCATCTGATGATTGGATCATGATTGGATCACGCCCACCCATACATGTCTGTGGGTGCGTGTAAAACATTGGACTGCACTCGGATCACATCTGAATGCAGTCCGATTGCCGTGGACACAGACAATGGAGAAGATGGATAAATTAAGGTCTCCATCTTCTTCGCATCTGGGTTACGATTCTCTCATCTCTCATCAAGAGATTGGATCACACTAACGTGCCACTCGGCTCAAACTCTGACAGCGTTTGATCCGAGTGACATTCGCATGATTAGCCCAATTCTCCCGCATGATAGAATCAACGGCCGTGTGATTCAGCCCTTAAGCCAGACTTCATAGAAAGAGAATCCATATTTTTTTTGTTTTGTGGTAATTTTACCATATCAAAACATCTGCCATAGCAGCTCATATACAGTTTATTGGACTATAGGACAAAAATTATCAGTAATCATTATCTAAAAATATTACATGCTGACAATGTTTTCCAAATGAAATTTACCTTCCACCAGTCTTCATTTGAATCATCCAATATAGTTATTTTGTCTCCAGGTCTACAAAAAAAGAAATCCACCAAACAAAAATCATTTATTTTTCCTTACATGAGATGTATATTTATGAGATATACATAAAACATACGTTGTTGACACTTGTAAATAGCTGGAATTGGCAGTTTGTTAGCTTACTTTAATTTATATATTTATGATAATTTATTATTATATTGTGCTATATGTTACAATCTAATCTAATCTAACTCTCTGAGTTAAAACATGAAGACATAGTATTCTGCTTTCTTTTAACATATATGATTTTAAAAATTACTCGCTTTTTCATAGTCACCTCGGCCAAGAGGTAAGAACGACCAGCTTGACTACTTTAACATATTACAGTGATAGCATAGCACACCTTTGGTATTTGTGTAGGACACTACTCAGAGTGATTGAGAGCAATCGAACTACACAAATAATGTGGAGTATTGAGGCACACTATGCTAATAATGCACTATAAGGCTATGTTCACACGTTGCGTTTTTTCTGCGTTTTTTTCTGCAGGTGAAACCTGCTCTCTTGGCAGTAAAAAAGCAGCTGGAAAAAAGTAGGTTTTATTGTGTTTTTTTACTGCATTTTTCATGCTAATACAGTTTAGTGCCTGCTGTTCCTGAATTTTCTGCACCAAAAACGCATCAAAACCTGCTTTTGTGCATTTACTCATTGCTTTCTATGGGTGAAAAAAACGCTGCAAAAATGCTGAATGAATCAATATCCTGCAGTTTAAAAAAAAAACAGTAGGTTTTCAATTCAGTCAGAAAAAAAACACTGTGCGCTTGAGGTTTCGGAATCGTATAGCTTTTGCTGGTACTGTTAAATGCAGCTTTTAATTTGCATAAAAAGCAGCAAAAAATGCATCAAAAATGCAACGCGATACATGAACATAGCCATTTAGAAAAACACCAGAATTAATAGAAATGGCTATTGCTTGCACAAGCACAATAGGGTATACTCCAAAAATAGATTATATACAACACGACAAAGGAGCGCTGAAACCCATGAATAGTAAAAATATATAAATTTTATTTGAACAACAATTTCATATCTATCAAATATATTTAACCCCTTTATTCCATCAGACGTACTATTCCGTCCATGTGACCCTGGACCTAATTCCCATGGACGGAATAGTACGTCATGGGCGATCAGCTGCGCTCCCGGGGGGAGCGCAGCTGATCGCCGCCGGGTGTCAGCTGATTATCACAGCTGACACCCGTGACTGTGTGTCAGGAGCGGTCACGGACCGCTCCCTGAACATTAACCCTTGGCACACCGCGATCAAACATGATCGCGGTGTACCCGGGGCACAGGGGAGGATCGCGCAGGCAGGGGGCTCACTGCGCGCTCCCCTGAGACCCTCAGAGCAGCGCGATGTGTCGCGCTGTTCCGAGGGTCCGTTCTCCATCCAGGTCCCCGGATCCAAGATGGTGCCGGGGTCCTGCAGGGAGGCGGCTTCCTCAGTGCCTGCTGAGAGCAGGCGCTGAGGAAGCCTGCAGCGATGCCAGAGCGATCGCTGGTGTGACAGAGTGCTGTGCACACTGTCACACCAGCGATCTGCTAAAATACTGTGATGTCCCACCCTGGGACAAAGTAAAAAAGTAAAAAAAGTAATAATAAAAAGTATAAAAAAAAATCATAAAAAAAAAAAAAAATATTCCCCAATAAATTCATTTTTTCCTGTAAATAAAAAAAACAAAACAATAAAAGTACACATATTTTGTAACGCCGCGTCCGTAACGACCCCCCCTATAAAACTGTCCCACTAGTTAACCCCTTTAGTGAACCCCTTAAAAAAAAAAACGAAGCAAAAAATCAATGCTTTATCATCATACCGCCGAACAAAAAGTGTAATAACACGGAATCAAAAAGACCGATATAAATATACATGGTACCACTGAAAACGTCATCTTGTCCCGCAAAAAACGAGCCATGACACAGCATCATCAGTGAAAAAATAAAAAAGATATAGCTCGCAGAATAAAGCGATGCAAAAATAATGATTTTTTATATAAAATTGTTTTCATTCTATAAAAGCGCCAAAACATAAAAAAATGACATAAATGAGATATCGCCGTAATCGTACTGACCCGAAGAATAAAACTGCTTTATCAATTTTACCACACGCGGAACGGTATAAACGCCTCCCCCAAAAGAAATTCATGAATTGCTGATTTTTGTTCATTCTAACCTCCCAAAAATCGAAATAAAAAGCGATCAAAAAATGTCACATGCTCAAAAATGGTACAAATAAAAACGTCAACTCGTCCCGCAAAAAATAAGACCTCACATGACTCTGTGGGCCAAAATATGCAAAAATTATAGCTCTCAAAATGTGGTGATGCAAAAAACTATTTTTTGCAATAAAAAGCGTCTTTTAGCGTGACAGCTGCCAATCACAAAAACCCGCTATAAATAGTAAATCAAACCCCCCTTTATCACCCCCTTAGTTAGGGAAAAATAATAAAATTAAAAAATGTATTTATTTCCATTTTCCCGTTAGGGTTAGGGTTGCGACTAAAGTTAGGGTTGGCGCTAACGTTAGTATTAGGGTTAGGGTTGGCGCTAACGTTAGGATTAGGGTTGGGATTAGGGTTAGGGGTGTGTTAGGGTTAGGTTTGTGGTTAGGGTTGGGACTAGGGTTATTGGTGTTTGGGTTAGGGTTGGAGTTAGAATTGGGGGTTTCTGCTGTTTAGGCACATCAGGGGCTCTCAAAATGTGACATGGCGTCTGATCTCAATTCCAGCCAATTCTGCGTTGAAAAAGTCAAATGGTGCTCCTTCACTTCTGAGCTCTGCCATGCGCCCAAACAGTAGTTTACCCCACATATGGGGTATCAGCGTACTCTGGACCCCAAGAGTTATTGTGCAATTTGGCCTATTTCTCCTGTTACCCTTGGGAAAATAAAAAACTGGGGGCGACAAAATCATTTTTGTAAAAAAAAAAATGATTTTTTTGTTTTTACGGCTGTATGTTATAAAACTTCTGTGAAGTACTTGGGGCTTCAGAGCGCTCAACACACTTCTAGATAAGTTCCTTGTGGGGTCTATTTTCCAAAATGGGGTCACTTGTGGGGGGTTTCCACTGTTTAGGCGCATCAGGGGCTCTCCAAATGCGACATGACTCCCCCAGACCATTCCATCAAAGTCTGCAATCTAAAACGTCACTACTTCCCTTCCGAGCCCCGACGTGCGCCCATACAGTAGTTTACTCCCACATATTGGGTATCAGCATATTCAGGACAAATTGGACAACAACTTTTGGGGTCCAATTTCTCCAGTTACCCTTGTGAAAATAAAATATTGGGGGCTAAAAAATCATTTTTGTAAAAAAAAAAGAGATTTTTTATTTTATGGCTGTACGTTATAAACTTCTGTGAAGCACTTTGGGGTTCAAAGTGCTCACCACACATCTAGATAAGTTCCTTGAGGGTCTAGTTTCCAAAATGGTGTCATTTGTGGGGGGTTTCCACTGTTTAGGCAGATCAGGAGCTCTCCAAACACGACATGGCATCCAGCCAATTCTGCGTTGAAAAAGTCAAACGGCGCTCCTTCCCTTCCAAACTCTGCCATGCACCCAAACAGTGGTTTACTCCCACATATGGGGTATCAGCGCACTCAGGACAAATTGGACAATAACTTTTGGAGTCTTGTTTCCCTTGGGAAAATAAAAATTGGGGTGAAAAGATCAATTTTGTGGAAAAAATAAAATTTTTTAATTTTACGGCTCTACGTTATAAACTTGTGTGAAGCACTTGGGGGTTCAAATTGCTCACCAAAGATCTAGATAAGTTCCTTAGGGGTCTAGTTTCCCAAATGGGGTCACTTGTGGGGGTTTCCACTGTTTAGGCACATCAGGGGCTCTCCAAATGCAACATGGCGTCCAATCTCAATTCCAGCCAATTTTGGTTGGAAAAAGTCAAATGGTGCTCCTTCCATTCCGAGCTCTGCCATGCGCCCAAACAGTGGTTCCCCCCCACATATGGGGTATCAGCGTACTCAGGACAAATTGGACAACAAATTTTGTGGTCCAATTTCTCCTGTTACCTATGGGAAAATAAAAAATTAGTGACTAAGAGATAATTTTTGTGGGAAAAAAATAGGATTTTTTATTTTCATGCCCGAGCATTATAAACTTGTGTGAAGCACTTGGGGGTTCAAAGTGCTCAACAAAGATCTAGATAAGTTCCTTAGGGGTCTAGCTTCCAAAATGGGGTCACTTGTGGGGGTTTCCACTGTTTAGACCCCACCGGTTGCACTACAAACAGAACATGACCCCCATCAATGTTTGCATTCCAAAACGTTACTGCTTCTTTTCCAAGCCCTGCCGTGCGCCCAAACAGTTCCCCCCCCCACATATGGGGTATCAGCGTACTCAGGACAAATTGGACAACAAGTTTTGGGGTCCAATTTCCTTGGGAAAAATCAAAAATTTGGGACTAAAAAATCATTTTTGTGGAAAATTGTTTTGGTTTTTTTTCACACCCAGGCATTATAAACTTTTGTGAAACACTTTGGGGTTCAAAGTGCTCACAACAGATCTAGATAAGTTCCTTAGGGGGTCTAGTTTCCAAAATGGTGTCACTTGTGGGGGGTTTCCACTGTTTAGGCGTATCAGGGGCTCTCCAAACACGACATGGCGTCCAATCTCAACTCCAGCCAATTTCAGTTTGAAAAAGTCAAACGGCGCTCCTTCCCTTACGAGCTCTGCCGTGTGCCCAAACAGTGGTTTTCCCCCACATATGGGGTATTGGCGTACTCAGGAGAAATTGCACAACAACTTTATCTGCCCATTTTCTCCTTTTACCCTTGTGAAAGTAAAAAAAAGTTTGTAAAAGATCATTTTTGTGGCTAAAAAGTTAAATATTAATTTTTTCCATCCACGTTGCTTCAGCTCCTGTGAAGCACCTGAAGGGTTAATAAACTTCTTGAATGTAGTTTTGAGTAGCTTGAGGGGTGCAGTTTTTATAATGTGTCACTTTTGGGTATTTTCTGCCATATAGACCCGTCAAAGTGACTTCAAATGTGAGGTGGTCCCTAAAAAAATGGCTTTGTAAATTTTGTTGTAAAAATGAGAAATCACTGGTCAACTTTTAACCCTTCTAATTTCCTAACAAAGAAAAATTTTGGTTCCAAAATTGTGCTGATGTAAAGTAGACATGTGGGAAATGTTATTTCTTAACTATTTTGTGTGACATATTTCTCTGTTTTAAGGGAAAAAAAATTCAAAGTTTGAAAATTGCAAAATTTTCAAAATTTTCGCCATATTTGTGTTTTTTTTTCAAAAATAAACGCAAGGTATATCGAAGAAATTTTACCACTAACATGAAGTACAATATGTCACGAGAAAACAATCTCAGAATCGCGAAGATCCGTTGAAGCGTTCCAAAGTTATAACCTCATAAAGAGACAGTGGTCAGAATTGTAAAAATTGGCCCGTTCATTAACGTGCAAACCACCCTTGGGGGTGAAGGGGTTAAACATTGATAAAAATTCAATACAGAAAAATTGTATATATATATCTAAGAAATTGTGAAGGTCACAAACAACCAGTAAGATCTGACCTGTTCAAAAAATCATTGGACTGGGATTTAATAGACCATAGTAAAATATATCATCCCCAATTGTTTAGTCAATATAAGGGCTCACATGTATCACTTTTTATCTCAGCAAATATCTCAGCATAAATAGTAAGTCTCACCCAGATATATCCAGAACAACAGTCAGATCGTGCTGCCCCGACGCGCGTTTCGCGTGGGCTTTCTCAAGGGGCAGCACGAGCTGACTGTTGTTCTGGATATATCTGGGTGAGACTTACTATTTATGCTGAGATATTTGCTGAGATAAAAAGTGATACATGTGAGCCCTTATATTGACTAAACAATTGGGGATGATATATTTTACTATGGTCTATTAAATCCCAGTCCAATGATTTTTTGAACAGGTCAGATCTTACTGGTTGTTTGTGACCTTCACAATTTCTGAGATATACAGGTCCTTCTCAAAAAATTAGCATATAGTGCTAAATTTCATTATTTACCATAATGTAATGATTACAATTAAACTTTCATATATTTTAGATTCATTACACACCAACTGAAATTTGTCAGGTCTTTTATTGTTTTAATACTGATGATTTTGGCATACAACTCCTGATAACCCAAAAAACCTGTCTCAAAAAATTAACATATCAAGAAAAGGTTCTCTAAACGACCTATTACCCTAATCTTCTGAATCAACTAATTTACTCTAAACACATGCAAAAGATTCCTGAGGCTTTTAAAAACTCCCTGCCTGGTTCATTA
The DNA here is from genome assembly GCA_033576555.1 of Oophaga sylvatica. Lineage (NCBI taxonomy): Eukaryota > Metazoa > Chordata > Amphibia > Anura > Dendrobatidae > Oophaga > Oophaga sylvatica. The sequence continues at coordinate 147,391,239 of JARQOD010000006.1, read as the reverse complement.
CTCAAAATCCCCATCATGGGTAAGACTAGCGACCTGACTGATGTCAAGAAGGCCATCATTGACACCCTCAAGCAAGAGGGTAAGACCCAGAAAGAAATTTCTCAGCAAATAGGCTGTTCCCAGAGTGCTGTATCAAGGCACCTCAATGGGAAGTCTGTTGGAAGGAAACAATGTGGCAGAAAACGCTGTACAACGAGAAGAGGTGACTGGACCCTGAGGAAGATTGTGGAGAAGGACCAATTCCAGACCTTGGGGACCTGAGGAAGCAGTGGACTGAGTCTGGTGTAGAAACATCCAGAGCCACCGTGCACAGGCGTGTGCAGGAAATGGGCTACAGGTGCCGCATTCCCCAGGTAAAGCCACTTTTGAACCATAAACAGCGGCAGAAGCGCCTGACCTGGGCTACAGAGAAGCAGCACTGGACTGTTGCTAAGTGGTCCCAAGTACTTTTTTCTGATGAAAGCAAATTTTGCATGTCATTCGGAAATCAAGGTGCCAGAGTCTGGAGGAAGACTGGGGAGAAGGAAATGCCAAAATGCCTGAAGTCCAGTGTCAAGTACCCACAGTCAGTGATGGTGTGGGGTGCCATGTCAGCTGCTGGTGTTGGTCCACTGTGTTTCATCAAGGGCAGGGTCAATGCAGCTAGCTATCAGGAGATTTTGGAGCACTTAATGCTTCCATCGGCTGAAATGCTTTATGGAGATGAAGATTTCATTTTTCAGCACGACCTGGCACCTGCTCACAGTGCCAAAACCACTGGTAAATGGTTTACTGACCATGGTATTACTGTGCTCAATTGGCCTGCCAACTCTCCTGACCTGAACCCCATAGAGAATCTGTGGGATATTGTGAAGAGAAAGTTGAGAGACGCAAGACCCAACACTCTGGATGAGCTTAAGGCCGCTATCGAAGCATCCTGGGCCTCCATAACACCTCAGCAGTGTCACAGGCTGATTGCCTCCATGCCACGCCGCATTGAAGCAGTCATTTCTGCAAAAGGATTCCCGACCAAGTATTGAGTGCATAACTGAACTTTATTATTTGATGGTTTTTTTGTTTGTTTTTAAAAAACACTTTTATTTTATTGGACGGCTGAAATATGTTAATTTTTTGAGACAGGTTTTTTGGGTTATCAGGAGTTGTATGCCAAAATCATCAGTATTAAAACAATAAAAGACCTGACAAATTTCATTTGGTGTGTAATGAATCTAAAATATATGAAAGTTTAATTGTAATCATTACATTATGGTAAATAATGAAATTTAGCACTATATGCTAATTTTTTGAGAAGGACCTGTATATATACAATTTTTCTGTATTGAATTTTTATCAATGTTTAAATAGATTTGATAGATATGAAATTGTTGTTCAAATAAAATTTATATATTTTTACTATTCATGGGTTTCAGCGCTCCTTTGTCGTGTTGTATATAATGAACATAGCCATGTAGCCATTATGGATGCTACATCTGTATGTTCTGTAAAACAAATGCTAGGTGATAACTAGTAATGGCAGTCATTAGCCATTAAAGTAACAATAGGCAAAGTCAGTCAGCTTTCAAAAGAACCTTAATAGCACAAACATAATTCCTACTTGTTATGCACAATGAGTCTCTTAAACTGATCTGCCTGTCCTTGTCAGTTTAACATTAACATATGACAAGTCATAAATTTAGATGCAAAGACTAGATTTCATCTATTCATGGTTCCTTTCAGATGAGAGAAATCCTTTCTTGAGGCTATGTGCACACGTTGAGGATTCTTACCCAACGCAACTCATTATATCCTATGGGATTCCGCAATGATGTGCACATGCTGCGCTTTTTTCCACGGTGCAATCGCATCGCGGAAAAAAAAGCAGCATGCGCATTCTTTTTCCGGAATCGTGGTGATTACGCCGCCATAGGAATGCATTGAACCGCTTACTTTCTGCATGTGGCTATGCCCACCATGCGCAAAGTATGCGGTTCATGTGCGGATGGTACCCAGGGTCTGGGGGAGAGGAAACTCTCCTCCAGACCCTGGGTACCATATCCCTGGAAAAATAATAACTAAAATAAAAAATAATGATATTCTCACCTTCCAGCGGCCCCCGCACCCTTATCGCTCCTCAGCGACGCTCCCGGCTAATCCCGTTCCCAGTAATGCCTTGCGAGAATCACCCCAGATGACGTAGCGGTCTTGCGTGATGCTACATAATCTGGGGTCATTGTCGCTATGCATCCTTGGGAACGGGATTGGCCGGGAGCGTCGCTGAGGCCCAGGAAGGCTGCGGGGGCCGCCGGAAGGTGAGAATATCACAATTTTTTATTATTTTTTATTATTTTACATTAGATCTTTTTACTATTGATGCGGCATAGGCAGCATCAATAGTAAAAAGTTGGTCACACTTGTTAAACACGTTGTTTGACTCGTGTGACCAACCTGTCAATCAGTTTTCCAAGCGATGCTATAGATCGCTTGCAAAACGCTAGCATTCTGCAAGCTAAGATTACGTTTGCAAAACTCTAGTTTTTAGCGGGAATACGCATACCAATAAAAATGTGTATTTCCCGCGGCAGGGAGGTTCGGGATTGCCGCGGAAATTACCGCAGCAATTCCGCAACGTGTGCACTTAGCCTAAAGATCTCAAGACATGGGAATTGATCCTGTCCTTGTCTCCCAATCTACAACATCTGCATGGAGCTGTAACATGCTTCTGTGAAACCAGTATTTAGACCACTGGCAGACACAGATAGAGGGCCCCGTGCAAGAGTATTACATTTGCCCTTTGCAGTCCTATAGTTCATTATAATGCACAAATCCATCTGCTTTGGACGTGGAAGTGGGATTGTGGCGCCCATGAAGGTTCATTCGCCACAGAGGTACTGCATCTCAGCTAGAGATGTTGTATTTCACCTTTCAGGTAAGATGGAAACACCACACCTGGCTCTGGCAGCACTGCATCCATCACACACACTAGCTGAGTGCGTCTAGCCTGTCTTCAGCTAGGAAAGGGTGTTAGATGGTGGGTGGAGCTTGTGGGTCAGAGCAGGAGTTAGAGGGAAGTTAGAGGACAGTCTTCCCTTTAGGGAGGAAGAAGATAGACGCACAAAAGGCAGCTCTCCCATAGGGGAGAGGGCAAAGAGATACAACCGTGCAGCAGACTCCAAGTCCTGAGGAGCTGCTCACAGAGAGAAAGAAAGAAGGAAGGTTCCCTGGAAGGGAAAAGGGATTTCTCAGGGACACGGCTGAGCAGAAGGCTACCCATGGGGCTCGTTCCAGGACAGGCGGATGCCAGCTGGGAGAATCCAGGTCACAGAAGGGACTCGGCCTCTAGCCTAGTGGAGAACTTTATGACTCAGCTAGCAAGCCGACAGCTGTGATAACTTTAGGAATCACAGCCACAATCGCAAGCATCTTCTCCGGGAAGGAAAGCTATATAGGATCAAGGAAACGCCTGGGTCACGTTGTCCTACAGGATCCGCAGCTGCTAGACTGGGATACTGCTTAGCGAGATGTTGGAAAGGAAGAAAGGAGTGGGAATCAGCACAGTGAGATGGCCAGGGAAGGCATATACTGACTGGGAGCTTTTGGACTAGTGTTCTCCATCTGCCTGGGATTTGGCTGGACTTCATACCTGGAGGATGTGGCACCAAGCGGGCACCTGTACTGCATGCGCCTGAACCATGAGTAAAGCCTTGGAAACAGCAACTGACTGCCTCCTCTAGTTCTTCATGCTTCGCACACTCCACTCTGCTACATCTCCCAGCACCATTAATTTCTACATCATCTCTCTGCCCTGAGACAAGCTTCACCTGTGGGAAGCTATGTCAACTCTGCTGCATCACACCATCAGTCTCAGAGGATCTGCACTGCAGCACTGGTCACCTCTTACCAGAAACCACAGGCGGCATCACAAACACTATTACAAACTCTATCATCCCCTGTAAATATTCTCCCTTTTATTGGATGCCCAAGGCCACGGACCGGGTCACTGCTGCCGTGACACATCCCTTTAAGACACCGGCCCGGTACTGAGTACCCCACTGCCCTGGCGGGCGATCCAACTTGGCATCACGAACAGGATGAACCGACCCTTAAACAATGGTCCTGTGCACCTAACAGAATGTGCAAAGGATTAGAACCATTGAATTGTGAATTGGACTGTAAAGATGGCGGATATTGCCGCTCCACGAGGTGTGCAGTGAGGCGAGCCATTGTGGGCGGCACCCAAGAAAGAGCGTGGAAAGGAATGAACCTCCCTTGCCTGTATTTCTATGCAACAGCATTGTGGCCGACCACTAGCGGAGTTCGAGTCCTAGCGTGGTATGGCGGCAAAGGAAAAAGACATCGCCCGTCGGGGGTAAAGAGACACTCAGCGGTGGGAAAGTGAGCCAAGAAGAAGGAGTTGACCAGGCAGCCATCATGGAGAGCAGAGGGAGGCTTGAAGAGTGCGGGAAGCGGGAGAAGATATGCCCTGGCTCTGATGCAACAGGCTCCAGCTCTCAGGAGGAGGTTTACCTGACCGGTGTGGTGCGGGAGATCCAGGAGCTGGCTCGTCGCTTAGAGGAGAACAGGCGCTGCTAGAAGAGAAAAGGCAGGCTGCCAAGCAAGCAGCCAAAGATACCTGGGCACCCTCACCACCGGTACCCGAGGCTCTGGAAGCAACGACATCGGAACCCGCTGCCACCGAACCCATCACACCGGCGGACAATGCCACCACATCACCGGAGGTGACAATGGAGGACAGCAGCCCCAGGAGCGCAGGTACTGATAGCGCCCCTGGGTCATGGGAGGACTGGTTGGGCCCCATAGGTTTGCCGCCAACCCCGAAGGCAGGCCAGCTAGTGCTGGACATTGCCTGGGACCACGACATTGTCCCACGGGGGGATCCAGGAGCCAATTCCAATCCCACAGCCACCATCCCTAGTAAAGCACCGGCCGGAGGTCCTGAGATGGGATGACTCTGGCGGAACCGACCTGATGGGGTTCCCGATCACGACAGAGGAGTTTTGCTGCTAGCAGATTGAGAAGCTGCCACAGGAGGAAAGAGAGCGGCAGGCCCAGCGGGCGGCTCCACTTGAAAGGGACCTCGTGGGCAAACACCAGACCAGGGAAAGATCCCTGGAGTACCTAAAGCCTATGGGGTGGGGCCGGGTCCTTAGCTTCGATCTGGAGCGGGGATTCGGCTTCATCCAGGACTCCCGTAAAGCCCCAGATCTGTTTGTTAACCGGAGAGATGTAGAGGACCATCTCATAGAGGGACACCCATAGCGGGACCTGTTCCCAGGAGAGCTTGTCTCCTTCACCCGCCATCTTGGTGTGAGGGGATGGTATGCTCTCCATGTGCGCAGGATGCCCGATGAACTGGCACCACGCCATCGCCAGGGGGCAGCAGACATGACGACCTGATCCAACCTAACAGCGACACCAGTGGCGGCCGTGCCACCATCACTCACGGCTTCCAAACAGGCAGTCGCTGCAAGGAAGAAGTCTGAAGTGACTCAGGTAGCTGTACAGGCTACCACAACTGTAACCCATCTACCACAACTGTAACCCAGGGAGAGTCCTCTTTTGCAACGGCTCCCATTGCGAAAGACAATAACGGCAAGCAGCTTCTACCTTGGAAGCAACAGAAGTTGAATGCTTCCACCCAAACTGGAGATCAGGATGAACAGTCTCCAGCTAAGTGAAGAAAGTTTCCTTTTGTTTACCCTTCAGGCAAGGGACTGTATATAGTTTACCCCAGGAGGGGATTTTGCCAAAAATGTTTTAATAACTGTTCCAGTTTTTGCTGCACTTTGTTCCACAATAGACTGTGAGATCATAAACTGTGAGTGATCCGGAACTCTCCTTGTATATAGTTCAGCACCTCTTTAGGTGCTTCCTCTTGGTTTTACATGCACTTTTAAGTAACATAAGTCCCATCATTCCACTTCAGATCCGAAGAAAAACCCGTTAGGTGCGGCCGAAGATGAGGTCTTTTGGGGGAGACCAGCTATGTCTTGCAGCCCACCCAAGACCAACGTTGGAGGTTTAGGGCGGGTCCCCCACAAGAACACTTGAAGATACCCTGGCTGGGATAGTATCTGCCACCTACCTCATTTGATGACAGCTTATGATTGTGTATTAATAAAAATGTTATTATATTTGTATATTATGCTTAGAGCGAAGTAAGAATTGTTTTATATTGCAGAGTCATTGAATAGCATTTGTAGCTAATGTGTATAACAGTTGTTGGTAACAGGTACCACAAGATGTAAATATGTACAGATAGTTATTTGAGAACTAAAATCACTTTTTGTAAATATGTTTTAAGAATAGTAGTGAGAGAGTATTGTTGCCGGGACAAGATGTCCAAATTAGGTAGTGAACCTAGTATCAACGGTTGTTACCCAGAGAACACCCCGGATTGGGCTTGCACTAAGAGAAGAATAAGTGTTAGTGATAGTATTTTTGTAGAAAGAGAAGCCAATGTACATATGTTAGTTTTTGTGTAGAGAAATTATGCTCTATCCTGGTAGCGAACTTGAAAGTTTTAACGGTTGCTACCAAAAGCACCTTTAGAGTAAATAATGTAAGTTAATGTTATTATGCAACATTTAAGAACAAGTGCCTCCCATAAAGGGTAGTTTAGTTTGAAATTATTTTCTGACATGCATGTCTCAAAAATTTTGTATGTTTCCTGTAACATAATTTGCTCTGTTTCAGCCCGCGGACGTGCAGCGTTTAACAGGGGGGGTATGTGGCGCCCATGAGAGTTCAGTCGCCACATACAGTAGGTACTGCATCTCAGCCAGAGATGTAGTATTTCACCTTTCAGGTAAGATGGAAACACCACACCTGGCTCTGGCAGCACTGTATCCATCACACACACTAGCTGAGTGCGTCTAGCCTGTCTGCAGCTAGGAAAGGGTGTTAAATCCAAAAAAGCAAGGAAGCATAATATGCCATAAAAGGTTAATTTTTATTGTAGACAAAAAAATCAGCAAAAATGCATAAAGATTAAAAAGTAGGGACAATAATACAAATATAACCGCTAACAAATCAGGATATAATAAATACTAATAGTATATTGCACATATAGCTATGGAGATTAGATTATTAACTCTTTTTATAAAAAAGAGATATATAAATAAATATCTCTCAAAATAAGCAAGTGCTTAAAATGAATAATTAAACAAGTGTACCAGCAAGTGCTTAAATGAATGTTTGAACAAATAAATAAGGTGCAGGTGTAAAAAGCATAAACGTAAGTATATAAGATAAATAAGATGAATAACAATTCTCCAAAGCAAATATAAAGTGCTAATGCATAATAGAAGTATATACCTGAGAGCGGACACCACCCGACGTACGTTTCGCACTATAGCTTTCTCCAAGGGGATATATATATCTCTTTTTTATAAAAAGAGTTAATAATCTAATCTCCATAGCTATATGTGCAATATACTATTAGTATTTATTATATCCTGATTTGTTAGCGGTTGTATTTGTATTATTGTCCCTACTTTTTAATCTTTATGCATTTTTGCTGATTTTTTTGTCTACAATAAAAATTAACCTTTTATGGCATATTATGCTTCCTTGCTTTTTTGGATTTATTATTGATTTGGAAGTGCCTAATTAGCATATTTCTATATCTGCATTAGGAAAGGGTGTTAGATGGTGGGTGGAGCTTGTGGTCAGAGCAGGAGTTAGAGGGAAGTTAGAGGACAGTCTTCCCTTTAGGGAGGAAGAAGATAGACGCACAAAAGGCAGCTCTCCCATAGGGGAGAGGGCAAAGAGATACAACCGTGCAGCAGGCTCCAAGTCCTGAGGAGCTGCTCACAGAGAGAAAGAAAGAAGGAAGGTTCCCTGGAAGGGAAAAGGGATTTCTCAGGGACACGGCTGAGCAGAAGGCTACCCATGGGGCTCGTTCCAGGACAGGCGGACGCCAGCTGGGAGAATCCAGGTCACAGAAGGGACTCGGCCTCTAGCCTAGTGGAGAACTTTATGACTCAGCTAGCAAGCCGACAGCTGTGATCACTTTAGGGATCACAGCCACAATCGCAAGCATCTTCTCCGGGAAGGAAAGCTATATAGGATCAAGGAAACGCCTGGGTCACGTTGTCCTACAGGATCCGCAGCTGCTAGACTGGGATACTGCTTAGCGAGGTGTTGGAAAGGAAGAAAGGAGTGGGAATCAGCACAGTGAGATGGCCAGGGAAGGTATATATTGACAGGGAGCTTTTGGACTAGTGTTCTCCATCTGCCTGGGAGTTGGCTGTACTCCATACCTGGAGGACATGGCACCAAGCGGGCACCAGTACTGCATGCACCTGAACCGTGAGTAAAGCCTTGGAAACTGCAACTGACTGCCTCCTCTAGTTCTTCATGCGACGCACACTCCACTCTGCTACATCTCCCAGCACCATTACTTTCTACATCATCTCTCTGCCCTGAGACAAGCTTCACCTGTGGGAAGCTATTCCAACTCTGCTGCATCACACCATCAGTCTCAGAGGATCTGCACTGCAGCACTGGTCACCTCTGACCAGAAACCACAGGTGGCGTCACGAACACTATTACAAACTCTATCATCCCCTGTAAATATTCCCCTTTTATTGGACACCCAGGGCCACGGACCGGGTCACTGCTCCCATGACACATCCCTTTAAGACACCGGCCCGGTACCGAATATCCCACTGCCCTGGCTGGCGATCCAGGATCCTTTACTTCCTTGGCCCCTGTGCTGCTGCCCAGTTTGCACCAATGGTATGTCCTCCCCTGGTTTGTACAACCAAAAGTGTTAAGAAAAAATATACTTTATAGAAACCAAAGCCATACACAAGACTAGTACAGTGCCGCCACTGATGGAATTTTCCCATCATCGCTCAAAATGATTGACAGGCCTCTCAGTATGGACCGGAGTCACACTAGAGAGGAATATGTACAAGTGCTATGTGATAAAACATCGCACAGTACTTGGAAAGCTGTTACTCTATGGGGCAGCTCCCAACACCGTTTTTTTTCTCGGCCATTTTATACGTGCGAGTGAAATCGCAGCATGCTGCGATTTGCAGCGTATATCGGTCGAGACTCGCCAATGTAAGTCTATGTGTGCGAAAAAAAATTGCACACCACATGGACCATCAGTGTGATTTTCGAGAAATATACACCAGTGTCCTTTGAAAAGCCAGTAGTTCATATGCGGCTACAGTAAAATCACACTGACAGGTTAGAATAGAAAAGATAAAATAGAAATATACACATAGAACACACATATACTGTATATATATATATATATATATATATATATATACATAGATGTCAGTGACACACACACACATATATATATATACTGTATATATCTATATACAGTATATATATGTGTATTTATATTGTATACACAGATAGAAGAATAGTTGGTAATTCATTCGTTGGCTTCTGTAAAAAATCACTGCAGGAGCCGACAGGATAGGAGACATGGTTTACATACAGGAAATCCATGCAGAATAGTTAGATATATAGATGTCAGTGACCAATACCATTAGTATAGTGTGTGTGTAAATTAGAGGACATGTATGTATTTAATAAAAGTTTCTTTTCGGGGAAAATAATGGTGTGGGCTCCCGCACAATTTTCCAAGCCAGAGAGGGAAAGCCAGAAACTGGGGGCTATTAATAGCCTAGGAATGGATGATGGTTATTGTCCCCCCTTGTCTATAAACAACTGCTCCCAGCCACCCCAGAAAAGGCGCATCTCTAAGATGCGCTAATTTCGGCACTTAGCCTCTCTCTTCCCACTGCCCTGTAGCGGCGGCACATGGGGTAATAGTTGGGGGTTGATGTCACCTTTGTATTGTAAGGTGACATCAAGCCCGCCTTAGTTTTGGAGAGATCTCAATAAGACACCTATCCATTACTAATCCAATAGTTGATAATGGGTTAAATAAAGACACAGCCAGAATAAAGTCTTTTAATGAAATCAAACACAACACAGTTTTCCCATCTTTATTGTACACCTAATTCCTGCGAAGCCCTTGTTCTCCTGTAATTAAAAAAATATCAACTATATATTATACCTGTTCGTCATTATGTCCCACGAAGTAATCCATATCTGGAGGATATACAGTTTACAACCAGGGGCGGTGCTACGATGTGACCGCCCCAGCTGTAAACTACTGGTGAATGAATGAGATGCTGCCGGGCAGCATCAGTGACTAGCGGTGACGTCACTGATGCTGCGGTGCCTCACAGCCTGACCCGCGCTGAACTATTGAGATCACACTATTCTACGATAGTGTGACCCCCGCCCTTAGGCTGTGTGCCCAAGGATGTTTTTGGGGAGTTTTTGATACTGCATATTTTAGCTATGTCAAAACTGCAGCATCATACAGTTGCGGCCAAGTGGATGAGATTTATATGAATGTCATTCCCATTGTGCTGTTTTTTAACTCAGTGTAAACTGAGCTGCGGAGCGTGCTTAAATTCTACAACATGTCAATTTCTCTTGCCAGTACGCTGAGTTTTCTGTGCAGATTTGGACAAAGCATTGATTCATGCAGTTTGGGCAGCGTCAAACTGGTGACAGGTTTAAGGCCGGTGTCACACTAGCGTTTAATATGGATGAGCGCTATGCGAAAAAACATCACATTGCACTTGGACCACTGTAAATCTATGGGGAAGCTCAAATCACCGTTTTTTTTCTTGGGTTTATTCTACGTGCTAGGGAAATCACGGCATGCTGCAATTGTACGCGTATATCGGCCAAGTCTCGCCAATGAAAGTCTTTGGGTGAGAGAAAAAAATCGCACTCCACACGGACCATCAGTGTAGCTTGCGAGAAATACGCAAGCATTTTCCTCATTTCGGCCCATTGAGCCATTTAATTCAAGAGGGAAAATCAGCGAGAAATGTAAAGTCATACGGATGTCACACTGATACTTAGATGCGAGGAAGTCACATCGTCGCATTGAAAACAGATTACATGCAGATAACCATACAGAGAATATTTGTGCAATTCTCGGCAGACAAAATCAGACTTATTTTTTAAACGTTGTGTCTGACACCAGCCTAACAGATATTGTTTCATGGTGACAGGGCTTGATTTGTTTTAGGCACTGGCTTCCCTACATACACTTTACTTAATAGGCTAGAGTCACACACAACGTCTAAAAAATCGGTCCGTTTTAGTCGGTCAATAATCGGATAAAAATTTCATGAACATTGATGCGACTGGCATCCGATTTTTTGTAGTTGATGCGATTTTGTAGCATGTACGCTTACGTTTCACATCCGATTACCCACCGACTACCGATTTTTAGTGGCATCATAGCAAAATGGACATTTAACGTTTTTGAGGCCTGCAAATAATTTGAATAATGAGCCAGACCCATATTTAAGCGTGGTTTGACTGTTATTACCCTCCCACCGTTTCCGTGGAGTGTTTTGCTTCTTAGTGGTTCCTGTTGTGTTGCTGCTAAGTTAAAATTATGAGTGACAGACTGAGTTTTTATAAAACAGAGCGTGTGCTGTACTATTGGCTGCTATCCAGAACTTTTGGGGAGCCATACCCTGTAGTTGTTTCTCACAGAATCCGCAGAAGAATGTGGGTGCATCCCCTTGTGAAGCGAAGGATCAGCAAAGGCCATTTTGAGCGCCTGTATTCGACACTGCGTAGGAATCCTGACAAGTTTTTTGCCTATTGTCGCATGAGTGTTGTCACCTTTGATATTTTGCTGGACATATTGCGCCCTGGAATCACCTTGCAGAACACCAGGATGCGTCCTTCAATTTGTGCTGAGGAAAGGTTTTTTCTAACATTAAGGTATGTGTGTCAACGATATGGTGATGATATTTTTCATAATTTACCATCTTTCACATTCTTCTTACTTTGTTCATCTTAACATACTGAACCTCATGGCATTATGAAATTGTATTATTTTCCCTATATGCTTGTGTGTAGCAGTCTTAATGGTTATTAACTCATAACATTAAGAGAATGTGTGAGTATACAAATGTCCACTGTACATTTGTTTCATGTTTTTTTTACATTTTGTTTGTCTGATGTGTACATGTTTGTTGTTGTTTCTGTATTGCAGGTTCCTTTCCACTGGGCTCTCATACGCTGCTCTGCATTTAGAGTTTTTAATTGGAAAATCCACCATTTCCGGAATAGTCAGCTCTACTTGTGGACAAATGTGGTCCAGACTAAATAAAGAGGTGATGCCAGAGCCCAAAATGGAAGATTGGTTGAGGATTGCACATGGATTTCTAGAAAACTGTAATTTTCCACACTGTATTGGAGCCCTGGACGGGAAGCACATATGTGTGCGTAAGCCGCCGAACTCAGGGACCCAATTCTACAATTATAAGCAATATTTTTCTATAGTTTTGTTGGGCTTGGTCGACAGTAACTACCGCTTCATAATTGTAGACATTGGGGCGTATGGAAGGACTGGAGACTCCAGAGTCTTCAATTCTTCCATTATGGGTCGGCGGCTACGCAATAACCAATTGGACTTACCACCACCATGTCAACTTCCACACTCCAATATGGATGCAGTGCCATATGTTGTAGTAGCGGATGAGGCCTTCCAATTAAGTTGTAATGTTATGAGGCCATATCCTCGGCGCAATCTGAACCATCAGAGACGCATCTTTAATTATCGCCTTTCTCGTGCACGACGCCTGGTGGAGTGCACATTTGGTATTCTTACAGCCAAATGGCGTGTCCTACAATCAGCCATTCAGCTAAGTGCATCAAATGTAAATCTTGTAGTGCAAGCATGTGTGGTACTACATAATTTTACAAGAATGCATGAATGCTCATCAGCTGATATGCCTGACCTTCAGTCTGATAATATGACGAGGCCTATGAGACCAGTCATCCATCCTCGTCGTCCCCCTTCTGGTCTGAAAGTGTGTGAATTATTGACAAATTATTTTGTTTCCCCTGGTGGTTCTAATCCTTGGCAAGATGAGGCCATAGGTATGTAGTGTGTTTTATGTGATATCATAACATAAAGTTCCTTTTGATTATTCAATTCATGGTTGACTCTCTTTTTTTGGATAATACTTTCCCATACTTAAGACACTACATAACATATAACAATAAACACAGACAACCAATGTAACTTCACTAATTTTACTCATTAGTGTTTTCTTTTGAAGCCTTTTAAAGGCTGATATATTTTTTGGTAAACAGGACCAACATGTCCAAACAGAACAAAAAAATATGTATAACATTATTAATCTGAAAATAGAAAAATATATAACTTAAAAAATAAAAAACAATTCTTACAGCTACAATTGCTGGTAGCTTGGTGGTGGTGTTGGTGAGGATGGAGGGCCAGGTTGTGTATTCGGCCTTCCACAATCTGCAACCTGTGTTTGAGAAAGAGCTGCTGCAGATCCTACAGTAGCAGCTGGGTTACTGGCTGCATCATGAATGCCTTGTGGGTAGGGGTACATAGGGAATTGATGCTCATAGTCATATTGATATGACTGAGCACTAGCAGAGTGACCCCCAATATGCCCATGTCTAACATATCCATGTTGTGGCCAGCCAACAACATTGGGTATGTTAGAGTGGGCATATTGTGCATGGCCACTCTGTCCCATGGTTTGGAGCTGGGAAGCTCCATAGAAAGAATGAGCTGCAGTAGGATGAGGAGGAGGAGTTGGGTTTTGTTGGACACAAGGAGGAGGTGGAGGAGGAGGATGATGATGAGGAGGAGGATCAGAGGCTGAAGCAGATTGTGCTGGATTTGGTGCTAACAACCTCACTAAATTTTCAGGACCAACCACCCATCTATGAAGATAATCTAGTAGGTTGGTGGGATCATTAGGAGCTGTTCCAGCTTCCAACACAATCTGCAGTCCACTTCTGATCCTCAGTCTGTGCTGTATTTGAGTAGCCCGGAGGTAAGGGGCCAGACTGCGGCAAAATCCCTCCTCACCATCATCTTTAGCTACACTGGACAAATAGTCCAGAACTCCTCGGTCCACCTGCCTCCTTGACACAGAACCCACGCCTTCTCGTCGCCACCTACCTCGCCTTGTGAGTTGGGAAGGAGGAGGAGATACATCTTGAGCCCTATTAGGGCTGCTGCTCAGAGGTAGGTCCTCATTTTCATGATGCTGTGTTTGGGAATCCTCAGCTCCTGCAGCTGTTGTTGGTGCTGCTTGGGTGGACCCACATGCTGCTGAGGAAGGGCCTGCCTCCTGTGCTCCATCACCAACGGGGTCAATAAGCACTTCTGAGTCAGACCCCGTCTCCCTCTCAGTTAGGTTTGACTCAGTTCTAGGAATGAAAAAAATTATACAAATTAAAATCAATACAAATTGAAATTTTGCCATGAAAGTGCTTCAACACACATGCACTTACGGTCGCAGATCCAACACTGGCTCAAGGAAGTTCAGTCTATCAAAATAGAGGTACTTCCTCTTCTTAGATGCTGAAGCCCCACTCCGATCCCTAATCTGCCTCTCCCTCCGGTAGCAGTCCCGACAACTGCGCCATCGCCTTGTCACATCAGTCACTACAAATTTAAGAAGAGCATAACGGTTATTAGGACTGATATCTATTTATTAAGCCAAAAATAAAAAATATGCAACACTGAACATTTAAATACTGGTCATATGTGATGTGATTTACAATATTAAAAGACATCAACATACAACCAGAAGTATCCATGTTATAAGCACTAACATACATTTACAAAAATGCTTGGCCCTTTACAAAACGCCTCAATCAGTTTGAATTTTATGAACAAAACACTACATCTGAGGTGAAGATAAATACAAAATGTTGTAGTCAATAGATGCCGAAGCATCGATGATATTTAAATATACATGGATATTGTTTGCGTACACACACATCAATGTGTACTTCTAAATAGTAAGAGGTCGATAATGCTGGCTTTTAAATATCATTTAAACACATAAGGCTACATTATTATTTGCTTCAAAAATTTTTAAAAACATTTTGAAAAACCGTTACATGTGGTACTTACTAAGTCGCTCTTGGTCCTCCCTGGATCTCTGATGATAGTCCGGAAAAATGTGCACACATATTGTTTTCCATGCCGCCTCTTTGCGCGTCCGATTACTGTAGTTGGGATCGCGCTGGTCCCACAATTCAGGCCTCTCCTGCACCAATACGATGAGGAGTTCCACATTGATGTGGCTAGATGCCATGTTTCTGGACTCCGTGTAGGCGTTCTTCCTGTTTTTTTTTAAGATGTGCTTAGCTAACTAGCATGTAAAGGCTTCCTGAGAAATTCAAAGCCAGTTTCCTGTCACCTGGAAAAGTTGTGCGATTTAATCGCAACTCACACGTGCGGTCCGTTTGTAATCCCACTTATCATCGCTCCCATAGACTTGCATTGGCGATAGTCGACCCACAATCGGTGACAATCGCAGCATGCTGCGATTGCACTCGCACGTTTAAATCGGACCACAAAAATCGGATGATGGGAGCTACTCCATAGATTAATATTGGGTCGACTGCAATGCGATATTTCATCGCATTCTAGTCGTACGATTTAGTCGCCAGTGTGACTCCAGCCATACTGTTTCTTTTTGTCACGTCTGTATTAAAGTTGTGTTGTGATGAAAAGCCTCAGCTGGTGTATGGTAAACGAGTTTTCAGCACTGTCTACTTGGAAGTTGTTTATCTGTCACGGTTGTAACATTTGGGCCATCAATAAACTGTGTAAACATTTCAGGTTGCAGATTTCATTTAGGCTAAGTGCACACGTTCAGGATTATTCAAGTTTTTTTTCGTGTTTTTTCGCGGCAAAAAACGCGTAAAAAACGCATGAATTAAGCATCCTATCATTTAGAATGAATTCTGCAATTTTTGTGCACATGGTGGGTTTTTTTCCACAAAAAAAACGCATCGCGGAAAAAGAAGCAACATGTTCATTAATTTTGCATAATTCTAGCGATTTTCCTGCTATATTATTGACCTAGAAAGTTCAGGGAAAAATCGAGGAAAAAACGCGCAAAATCCGCACCAAAAATGCGCAAAATCCACACAAAAAAGTGCATTTTTACCGCGAAAAAAGTCCGGTTTTGCTCAGGAAAATTCTGCACACATTCCTGAACATGTGCACTTAGCCTAAGGCTGGTTTCACACATCCGGTGTGCGCCTGACGGCGCCCCCGGCATTTAGCCGCAGCGCCGCATCAGAAAATCTGATGTGCCGCATGCGGCTTTTTTCGCATTGACTTGCATTAGCGCCGGATGGCGCTGCATGTCAATGCGTTGCATGCGGTTTTGTCCGGATGCGGCGCAAATGTACATTGCGGCAGCCGGACAAAACGCTGCATGTAACATTTTTTGTTTTTGCCGGATGGTTTCTGATGTCTCCAAGCATCAGAAACCATCCGGCAAAAAAACCGCATGCGGCCGCCGGCGGTGCATCAGGTTTTCTGATGCGGCGCTGCGGCAAAATGCCGGGGGCGCCGTCAGGCGCCCGCCGGAAGTGTGAAAGAGGCCTTAGTGTTCAGTAATAGATCCTTCATCTGCACCTGCAAAATCTACTGAAGCCAAGAAAATCAAGTAATAGAGGAGCAGCAAAATTTTATATAACACAACTAGTGATAAAAAAGCAAGGATTACATATTTCTAAAGCTGAATACGGATGCTATTAACATAAAGCAGCTCTAAGAATTTTACTGTTAGGGCTGTCGTGCGATTTTCATGGAAGTACAATCCGATTTGTCACACCAACACTGTGTACAGAATTATTAGGCAAATTAGTATTTTGATCACATCATCCTTTTTATACATGTTGCCCTACTCCAAGCTGTATAGGCTTGAAAGCCAACTGCCAATTATGTAAATCAGGTGATTTGCATCTCTGTAATGAGGAGGGGTGTGATCTAATGACATAAACACCCTATCTAAGGTGTGCTTAATTATTAGGCAACTTCCTTTCCTTTGGCTAAATGGGTCAGAAGAGAGATTTGACTGACTCTGAAAAGTCAAAAATTGTGAGATGTCTTGCAGAGGGATGCAGCAGTCTTGAAATTGCCAAACTTTTGAAGCGTGATCACCGAACAATCAAACGTTTCATGGCAAATAGCCAACAGGGTCGCAAGAAGCGTGCTGATAAAAAAAGGTGCAAAATAACTGCCCATGAATTGAGGAAAATCAAGTGTGAAGCTGCCAAGGTGCCATTTGCCACCAGTTTTGCCATATTTCAGAGCTGCAACGTTACTGGAGTATCAAAAAGCACAAGGTGTGCCATACTCAGGGACATGGCCAAGATAAGGAAGGCTGAAAAACAACCACCTTTGATCAAGAAACATAAGATAAAACATCAAGACTGCTCCAAGAAATATCTTAAGACTGATTTTTCTAAGGTGGACTGATGAAATGAGAGTGACTCTTGATGTGCCAGATGGATGGGCCGAGGCTGGATCAGTAAAGGGCAGAGAGCTCCATTCTGACTCAGACGCCAGCAAGGTGGAGGTGGGGTACTGGTATGGGCTGGTATCATCAAAGATGAACTTGTGGGAGCTTTTCGGGTTGAGGATGGAGTGAAGCTCAACTCCTAGACCTACTGCTAGTTTCTAGAAGACACCATCTTCAAGCAGTGGTACAGGAAGAAGTCGGTATCGTTCAAGAAAAACATGATTTTCATGCAGGACAATGCTCCATCACATGCATCCAAATACTCCACAGCGTGGCTGGCCAGTAAAGGTCTAAAGGAAGAAAAAATAATGACATGGCCCCCTTGTTCACCTGATCTGAACCCCATAGAGAACCTGTGGTCCCTCATAAAATGTGAGATCTACAGGGAGGGAAAACATTACACCTCTCGGAACAGTGTCTGGGAGGCTGTGGTGGCTGCTGCATGCAATGTTGATCGTAAACAGATGAAGCAACTGACAGAATCTATGGATGGAAGGTTTTTGAGTGTCATCGTAAAGAAAGGTGGCTATATTGGTCACTGATTTTTTGTTTTTTTGTTTTTGAATGTCAGAAATGTTTATTTCTAGATTTTGTGTTTTTATATTGGTTTACCTGGTGAAAATAAACAAGTGAGATGGGTATATACAGTATATTTGGTTTTTATTAAGTTGCCTAATAATTCTGCACAGTAATAGTTACCTGCACAAACAGATATCCTCCTAACATAGCCAAATCTAAAAAAAAAACCCACTCCAACTTCCAAAAATATTAAGCTTTGATATTTATGAGTCTTTTGGGTTGATTGAGAACATAGTTGTTGTTCAATAATAAAAAGAATCCTCTCAAATACAACTTGCCTAATAATTCTGCACACAGTGTAGTATCCAATTTACATCCGAACGCATAAAGAGTAATTCTCTATCTCATTTACACATAGTTTTCAAAGGAAATATTCTTATATATATATATATACAGTACAGACCAAAAGTTTGGACACACCTTCTCATTCAAAGATTTTTCTGTATTTTCATGACTATGAAAATTGTACATTCACACTGAAGGCATCAAAACTATGAATTAACACATGTGGAATTATATACTTAACAAAAAAAGTGTATAACAACTGAAATTTGAATGGTATAAGTTGAATGGAGCAGGTCAGATATGGCCTTGGTCAGATGTGACATCATTTTAAGTGTGACATCTTTGAAGTGTTACATCAGAAATATATCCAGAATGATAGTGCATGGTATATTCCCCTTTATGCTGTCGTGTCCTGATCCATCTACTTTCATCCACAGGTACGTCTGAACCATCTCTCTATCCAGAATACCCACTGCACCCCAGAATCCTATGTACTCCTTTTTCTGTTTAAACTGGTACATCTGAACCACCTCTCTATCCAGAATACCCACTGCACCCCAGAATCCTATGTACTCCTTTTTTTGTTTAAACTGGTACGTCTGAACCACCTCTCTATCCAGAATACCCACTGCACCCCAGAATCCTATGTACTCCTTTTCCTGTTTTAACTGGTACGTCTGAACCATCTCTCTATCCAGAATACCCACTGCACCCCAGAATCCTATGTACTCCTTTTTCTGCTTTAACTGGTACGTCTGAACCACCTCTCTATCCAGAATACCCACTGCACCCCAGAATCCTATGTACTCCTTTTTCTGTTTTAACTGGTACGTCTGAACAATCTCTCTATCCAGAATACCCACTGCACCCCAGAATCCTATGTACTCCTTTTTTTATTTAAACTGGTACGTCTGAACCACCTCTCTATCCAGAATACCCACTGCACCCCAGAATCCTATGTACTCCTTTTTCTGTTTTAACTGGTACGTCTGAACCATTTCTATCCAGAATACCCACTGCACCCAGAATCCTATCTACTCCTTTTTCTGTTTTAACTGGTACGTCTGAACCACCTCTCTATCAAGAATACCCACTGCACCCCAGAATCCTATGTACTCCTTTTTCTGTTTTAACTGGTACGTCTGAACCACCTCTCTATCCAGAATACCCACTGCACCCCAGAATCCTATGTACTCCTTTTTCTGTTTTAACTGGTACGTCTGAACAATCTCTCTATCCAGAATACCCACTGCACCCCAGAATCCTATGTACTCCTTTTTTCTGTTTTAACTGGTACGTCTGAACCATCTCTCTATCCAGAATACCCACTGCACCCCAGAATCCTATGTACTCCTTTTTTCTGTTTTAACTGGTACGCTGCTGCTTTTTCCCTGATTTTAATTCCATGTAGCATACTTCAGATTTACTGAATACATATTGATTTGTCTGTGACCCTCACTCATAAGCCTATACCTCCACCTTAATCTGTCTTTCTTCATTTGTGATGCTAGGCAAATGTTCTATTAACTACAATCTGTCAATTGCTCCCTGCTGTGTACTCTCCCCCTATTCCTTTCTCCTCCCCTCTCTTTCTCTCACCTGGCTTCATTTCTTGGACATTTGAATCGTATAAGTTGAATGGAGCAGGTCAGATATGGCCTGTTGTGAATGGGCTTGAGATGAGTTCTGAGCAGAGGCTCCCTCTGGTGGTTACAAGCGGTACTGGTCTGTTCAGTGAAGATTGTGAGGACTGGGAATCAGGTGTTACTGACTGGTCTTATATAAGGGAGTCACCTTCCCATCAGGGTTGCCGGTGATCAATTGTTCTGGTCTGAATCCTTGATTCCAGTTTCCCTTGTAGCCTGCTGTGTCGTGTCTGCATCTCCTTCTAACAGATAAGACATTTTCTTCTTTTGTTTCTGTGCTTGATTTTTGCATTTTGTCCTGCACTTCTGTGGGGGCCTTCTGGGTCCCCTCAGGGGGCTTTTGCCCTCTCAGTTTAGTTCAGCCACTGATGTTTGTACTTTTGCTTTTCCAGTTTTTTCAGTGGCTGCTGTTTTGATTTTGTTACACCAGAGAGCTAATTTAGGTGGTAGAGGTCGTGTGATCTCAGGTGTTTTTGAAATTAGTAGAGTTGGTGCTTTCAGGGTTTTTTTGGGATTGCAGTAAGTACCCTTCCTATCCTTTTCTATTTAGTTAGTTTGGGCCCCAACGTTTGCTCATACTATTTTCTGTCTGTGTCAGTATTTCGTCTTGTCTAACCGCCATTACATGTTTGGGGGCTTGCTATTATCTTTGGGGTTCTGCTCCGGGGCAGATAGCTTTCCTATTTCTATCTTTAGGTGTAGTTAGTTTCTCAGGCTGTGACGAGGCGTCTAGGACCAACGTAGGAACGCTCCACGGCTGCCTCTAGTTGTGGTGGTTAGTCAGGGTACTGCAATCTCATAGATTCCAACTGCTCTGGTGTATTGCCTTTTTGCCTGCACTCCTCAGCTACCGAATCATAACATGGCCTAGGTCAGATGTGACATCATTTTAAGTGTGACATCTTTGAAGTGTTACATCAGAAATATATCCAGAAATAGTCCAGAAATCGGTCAGAAGGTAAGAATAATCCCTGTCTTCTAATTTTACTTGCCTTTCTTTTACCCTGCTCTTTAACCATGTTCACATTTGCCCTCACCGTTTGTGCTCCACTAATCTTCACTCTCCTTCGCTACCCCCAAACCCCTGCAAGCTCGAACCAAATAACTGACTCCTCCTCTCTCCTACCCCCCCACATCGCCTCATCTGCAGACCTGCTTCTTAACCTCAGACCTCTCCCACTAAAATATAACGTAAGCCGCTCACTCTCCTTCACCCATCTGCTTTCCCTTTCTCTGCTTCTTCTCACTGCTGGCGACATATCCCCCAATCCTGGCCCCCCTGCCCCATACATCCCACTAATCCTCACCCCTACACTTTTCACAGTAAGAGACACTACCGCAATCCCTCACACTTAAAACATGTGCCACTGACCCCTACCCCCCAGCTTCCTCTTTGTGAAGCACTCTGGAACGCCCGCTCCGTCTGCAACAAGCTCCACGTGACCCACGATCTCTTTACCTCCCGCAACCTCTCCTTCCTAGCCCTCACTGAGACCTGGCTGACGCCCCATGACACGGCCTCCCCAGCTGCACTGAGTTACGGTGGCCTCCACTTCACCCAGACTCCTCGCTCTGGCAACAGACATGGTGGAGGCGTGGGTTTCCTTCTCTCTAATAACTGATCCTTCAACCCTATCCAACCCCCACCCTCCCTCATCCTCCCTTCCTTTGAGGTCCACTCGGTCCGTATCTACTCTCCCTCTAATCTCCAAATGGCCGTCATATACCGACCACCAGGCTCAGCCACTGCCTTCATTGACCAATTCTCCAGCTTGCTTCTTCACTTTCTCTGCTCTGACATCCCCACCATCATCATGGGTGACTTTAATATCCCTACTGACACCTGCCAGCCAGCAGCCTCCAAACTCCTGTCACTTACTTCATCCTTTGGACTTACTCAGTGGTCCTCCACAGCCACCCACACAGACGGACATACATTAGACCTCATCTTCACCCGCCTCTGCTCCCTATCTAATTTCACAACCTCTCCCCTCCCCCTATCTGACCACCACCTACTCACCTTCTCATCCCGGTCCTCTTCACCTGCCCCCTATGTTCAGCCACTGGCACATCCTCTCAGAAACCTCGCACACCTAGACATCCACAGACTCTCAGATTCTCTTCTACTTCTGTCCTCCATATCTTCACTCCACGACACAGACAGCGCCACTGCTTTCTATAACACCACCCTCACATCTGCCATAGACTCAGTCGCCCCTCTCACGCACGGCAAAGTGCGACGAATCAATAGACAAACCTGGCACAACAATCTCACCAAAAAACTTTGATAATCATCCAGGGTCGCGGAGCGGCATTGGAAGAAAACACGCCTGCCAGACGACTTCACTGCTTTCAAACAAGCTACACTTGCCTTCAAAATAGCCCTCACCTCTGCTAAACAGACATATTTTGCAAACCTTGTATCTTCATTATCCTACAACCCAAAACAACTGTTCAGCACATTCAACTCTCTCCTCCACCCACCATTGCCACCTCCAACTCCCCTCATCTCTGCCGAGGACTTTGCCACCTACTTCAAAAATAAGATCGACCAAACAAGGCAAACCTTTACTTTTCCACCACCCCAACCACTCCATATACCAGACCTCTGTCCTTCCCTACTAGCCTCCCTCTCCAACATCACTGAAGGAGAGCTTACTCATCTGCTTTTCAAATCACACCTCACCACCTGTGCACTTGATCCCATTCCTTCCCACCTGCTCCCCAACCTCACTAACATGCTCATCCCAGCCCTAACCCATCTCTTCAACCTATCGCTATCTTCTGGTACCTTTCCCTCTGCCTTCAAACATGCCACCATCACACCCATCCTCAAAAAAACAAACCTTGACCCAACTGCTATGCCCAGCTATGGCCCAATATCATTGCTCCCGTTTGCTTCCAAACTCCTTGAGCAGCATGTCCACGCTCAACTCTCCTCCCACCTCTCATCTAACTCTCTCCTTGACAACCTCCAATCTGGCTTCCGCCCCCACCACTCCACTGAAACTGCCCTGTCCAAAATTACTAACGACTTACTCACACCCAAAGCTAACAGACAGTTATCCATCCTCCTCCTCCTTGACCTGTCCTCTGCCTTTGACACAGTCGACCACTGCCTACTGCTACAGATTCTTTCTTCCCATGGCATCAAAGACCTTGCCCTGTCCTGGATCACCAATTACCTTTCCGACCGCACATTTAGCGTCTCTCACTCCCACATTACCTCCTCATCCCTCCCTCTGTCTTTTGGAGTCCCTCAAGGCTCTGTCCTGGGGCTTCTACTTTTTTCCATCTATACCCTTGGCCTAGGACAACTCATAAAGTCCCATGGCTTCCAGTACCACCTCTATGCGGACGATACTCAGATCTACTTCTCTGGCTCAGATGTCACCTCTCTGCTGTCCAGAATCCCGGAGTGTCTATCAGCCATATCCTCCTTCTTCACCTCTCTTTTCTTAAAACTCAACGTAGACAAAACCGAACTCATCATCTTTCCTCCATCTCACGTATCTTCCCTACCCGATCTATCTATTATGGTAAATGGCATCACGATCTCTCCCACACCTGAAATCCGCTGCCTCAGAGTAACTCTCGACTCTGCCCTGTCCTTCAAACCACACATCCAAACTCTTGCCACCTCCTGTCGCTTCCAACTTAAAAACATTTTCAGAATCCGTCCCTTCCTCAGCCCTCAATCTACTAAAACTCTTGTGCATGCCCTCATCATCTCACGCCTTGATTACTGCAACACGCTCCTCTGTGGCCTCCCCGTCAACTCTCTTGCACCACTCCAATCTGTCCTCAATTCTGCTGCCCGACTAATCCACCTCTCCCCTCGCTACTCCTCTGCTTCTCCCCTCTGCAAATCCCTCCACTGGCTCCCAATTCCCCAACTAATCCAGTTCAAACTACTAACACTGACCTACAAAGCCGTCCACAGCCTGTCTCCTCCCTATATCTCTGAACTAATCTCCCAATATCTTCCTTCACGTAATCTTCGATCCTCCCAAGATCTCCTACTATCCTCCACACTTATTTGTTCCTCACCCAACCACCTCCAAGATTTCTCCCGAATATCCCCCATCCTCTGGAATTCCACGCCTCAACATGTACGATTATCCACCACCCTTGGATCCTTCAGACGGAACCTGAAAACCCATCTCTTCAGGAAAGCCTACAGCCTGCAATAACCATTCCGCCTCGCCACCACCACCCGAGCTGCCGCCTCACCGCCACCACCCTAGCTGCCGCCACGCCGCCACCACCAGAGCTGCCACATCGCCGACACCACCAGAGCTTCCGCACCCCCGACCTTCTGCTTCTTCCCCATTATCCCGTAGAATGTAAGTCCGCAAGGACAGGGTCCTCTCCCCACTATACCAGTCTGTCATTGTAAATTTGTTTACTGTAAACAATATTTATAACTTTGTGTGTAACCCCTTCTCATGTACAGCACCATGGAATTAATGGTGCAATATAAATAAATAATAATAATAATAATAATAAAAAATTATGTCTTATATACTAGGTTCTTTAAAGTAGCCACCTTTTGCTTTGATGAATGCTTTGCACACTCTTGGCATTCTCTTGATGAGCTTCAAGAGGTAGTCACTGGGAATGGTTTTCACTTCACGGTGTGCCCTGTTAGGTTTAATAAGTGTGATTTCTTGCCTTATAAATGGGGTTGGGACCATCAGTTGTGTTGTGCAGAAGTCTGGTAGATACACAGCTGATAGTCCTACTGAATATACTGTTAGAATGTGTATTATGGCAAGAAAAAAGCAGCTAAGTAAAGAAAAATGAGTGGCCATCATTACTTTAAGAAATGAAGGTCAGTCAGTCCAAAATATTGGGAAAACTTTGAAATCGTCCCCAAGTGCAGTTGCAAAAACCATCAAGCGCTACAAAGAAACTGGCTCACATGAGGACCGCCCCAGGAAAAGGAAGACCAAGAGTCACCTCTGCTTCTGAGGATAAGTTTATCCGAGTCACCAGCCTCAGAAATCGCAGGTTAACAGCAGCTCAGATTAGAGACCAGGTCAATGCCACACAGAGTTCTAGCAGCAGACACATCTCTACAACAACTGTTAAGAGGAGACTTTGTGCAGCAGGCCTTCAAGGTAAAATAGCTGCTAGGAAACCACTGCTAAGGACAGGCAACAAGCAGAAGAGACTTGTTTGGGCTAAAGAACACAAGGAATGGACATTAGACCAGTGGAAATCTGTGCTTTGGTCTGATGAGTCCAAATTTGAGATCTTTGGTTCCAACCACCGTGTCTTTGTGCGACGCAGAAAAGGTGAACGGATGGACTCTACATGCCTGGTTCCCACCGTGAAGCATGAAGGAGGAGGTGTGATGGTGTGGGGGTGCTTTGCTGGTGACACTGTTGGGGATTTATTCAAAATTGAAGGCATACTGAACCAGCATGGCTACCACAGCATCTTGCAGCGGCATGCTATTCTATCCGGTTTGCGTTTAGTTGGACCATCATTTATTTTTCAACAGGACAATGACCCCCAAACACACCTCCAGGCTGTGCAAGGGCTATTTGACCAAGAAGGAGAGTGATGGGGTGCTACGCCAGATGACCTGGCCTCCAAAGTCACCAGACCTGAATTAAATCGAGATGGTTTGGGGTGAGCTGGACCACAGAGTGAAGGCAAAAGGACCAACAAGTGCTATGCATCTCTGGGAACTGCTTCAAGACTGCTGGAAGACCATTTTCGGTGACTACCTCTTGAAGCTCATCAAGAGAATGCCAAGAGTGTGCAAAGCAGTCATCAAAGTAAAAGGTGGCTACTTTGAAGAACCTAGAATATAAGACATATTTTCAGTTGTTACACACTTTTTTGTTAAGTATATAATTCTACATGTGTTAATTCATAGTTTTGATGCCTTCAGTGTGAATGTACAATTTTCATAGTCATGAAAATACAGAAAAATCTTTGAATGAGAAGGTGTTTACAAACTTTTGGTCTGTACTGTATATATATATATATATGTATATATATATATATATATATATATATATATATATATATATATAGTGTGGTGTAGTGACCCATGATACAGCTAGGGGGCACTGTGTATGCTCCTCGGGATATGCATGGAGGCATAGTTTGGGTTGTTGTAAAGGACCTGTGGTGAGGTCATGACCAGGTGACCTAACCATGTGATCCTGACCTCACCTGTGGGTGGGGTTACAGCTATGTAACAGAGTGTGTTTGGCATCTGGGAGAGTGATGTGGAAGTATGTGAGTGTAGATAGACTACCATGTGTCCAGGCGGGACATTACAGAGAGGTCTCTGTGTAGGAAGGAAGAAGCCTTCCTGTATCTGTGTTTTGAAGAGAAGTGAAGAAGCCTTACTGAAGACGTGTATTGTATGTGGCTTTGTGGTTTATGGAGCAATAAACCTGATGACATTTTGATAGAAACGTGCCTCCTAATTGCCTCTGAAGCAGCTGAGCAAGTTGAAACCTTACAATTGGTGGACGGAATGCTGGCAGCGGCCCAAGGAGCACATGTTGCAGTGCTGGGAATCAGGAGCAAGAGGAGGAACGGACGGTCTGTGAAAACCGTGAGTGTGACCAGCGGTCAAGAATAAACGGTGCATTTATGTTTATGTTGGATGCCTCTGAGAGAGGAGGTGTCCAGAAACCTGCATGGCCCACAGGTAACGGAATGGAGTCCGTGATATACTGACTAGGGTCAGGAAGTGACTTTGCAAGTACGTGTGTGGGATGCCTCTAAGAAGAGGAGGTGTCCGGAAATCTCTGTGGCCGAGAGTATAACAGACAGGAGTCTGTGTTGTGCTGAGGGGTCAGTGAGAGACTGTTTTTTTTCTGTGGGATACCTCTAAGAAGAGGAGGTGTCCGGAAATCTCTGTGGCAAAGAGTGTAACAGACAGGAGTCTGTGTTGTGCTGATGGGTCAGTGAGAAACTGTTTTTTTTTTCTCTGAAACAAGTGTGAGGTGTTTGCTGTGGCTCGGCGGGGTCACGAAGGTGACAAGCGGCTGGCTGTGGATCGGCGGGTCCACGAAGACGGCGCAGCGGAAGCGTGCAGAGACATGTGGTAGCGGGAGCTACAGTGAATGTTGCTGCAAGAGGTTCTGCAGGAGCTGCAGTAACAGCCACAGCAGCTTATGAGCAGCATCTGGAGGTGCTGGTGGTTTGTGGCTTCAACGGAAGTGGTGGCAGTGCCAGCAGGAGCTGGTGTGGTAAAAAAGGATAGTGTGAACCAGGGCACACAAACTCTTAAAGGGCCAGTACACGCCCTAAATAAAAAGACACTGTCTAAGGGTACTGTGTGAACTGGGGCCTGAGAGAGCCGTGGTGAGTACCCCAGTGATGGGTGGTGTCCCTAAAAGGGGAGGAGTCCCAAAAGGGGGGCAGCAACCCAAAACAGGGATAGTTACCCAAAAGGGGGCTGAGTCTCAAAAGGGGGTGGTAGCCCAAAAACCAGACCAGTTGCCCAAAAGGGGGCGGAGTCCCAAAAAGGGGTGGTAACCCAAATTGGGATGGTGACCCAAAAGGGGGCGGCAACCCAAAAGGGGATGGTGGCCCAAAAGGGGTGGAGCTTCCAAAAGGGGTGGCACCGGTTACCTCAGTGGACATGTCTGAGGAACAGCGGTGTGGGTGTTATGCTTATTCCGCATGTGGCATAGACTTCCCATTTGATAACAGCCCACAGGTGTGTACTGTAATGTTACATCGGGAAGGAGTTTCTGGACGGTTGGACTCAAAGAGTCAGGTGACTCTGAAAGGAACTCCGCTAGTTCTCTGTCTGACCGAGAAAAAAGTCAATGTGTGCTGCATCTATGGGCTCACTGTGGACTATATCGTGGACAGAGTGATGCTTGAGATGTCCACAAGTGTCGAGGATCAAAATGGCGGCATACCACTGAACTTATTGTACCCCTATGAGAGGAAGCGGGACTTCATATTGTTTGAAGATGCATGGGAGGTTGATGAAGTGTGGGATTGCTCAGAAGGAAGCAAGAATGACACTAAGGGAGCCTCATCACAGCAGGCGGCTGTAGTGGTTCCTGGTGGGGTGATGTGTGAAAAGGAGGTAACACCTAATATCGAGGGGCTAGAGTTCCAGGTGACCGGAAGAAAGTGTGGGTCAGGCCAGCTCGGGGACTTGGAGGTGACAAGACGTGTGACCGTGAGAAACGGTATAGCTCCAGAAAAGGGGGCCGAGACCTGACTAAGTGGGGACATGCTGTTCCAGGATGACAGGAGGAGGGGGAGTGACTCCTATGCAGACTGTGACTGTTTATGGAGCAATAAACCTGATGACTTTTTGATAGAAACGTGCCTCCTAATTGCCTCCGAAGCAGCTGAGCGAGTTGAAACCTTACAGTACCTATACAGTGGGAACGGAAAGCATTCAGACCCCTTTAAATTTTTCACTCTTTGTTTCATTGCAGTCATTTGTAAATTCAAAAAAGTTCATTTTTTTCATTAATATACACTCTGCACCCCATCTTGACTGAAAAAAACAGAAATGTAGAATTTTTTGCAAATTTATTATAAAAGAAAAACTGAAATATCACATGGTCATAAGTATTCAGACACTTTGCTCAGACACTCATATTTAAGTCACATGCTGTCCATTTCCTTGTGATCCTACTTGAGATGGTTAGACTCCTTCATTGGAGTCCAGCTGTGTTTAATTAAACTGATTTAAAAAGGCACACACCTGTCTATATAAGACCTCCCACCTCACAGTTCATGTCAGACCAAATGAGAATCATGAGGTCAAAGGAACTGGCCAAGGAGCTCAGAGACAGAATTGTGGCAAGGCACAGATCTGGCCAAGGTTACAAAAGAATTTCTGCAGTACCCAAGGTTCCTAAGAGCACAGTGGCCTCCATAATCCCTAAATGGAAGAAGTTTGGGACCACCAGAAGTCTTCCTAGACCGGGCCGTTCAGCCAAACCGAGCAGAGCAATCGTGGGAGAAGCGCCTTGGTGAGAGAGGTAAAGAAGAAACCCAAGATCTCTGTGGCTGAGCTCCACAGATGTAGTAGGGAGCTTGGAGAAAGTTCCACAAAGTCAACTATCACTGCAACCCTCCACCAGTCAGGCCTTTATGGCAGAGTGGCTCGATGGAAGCTTCTCCTCAGTGCCAGACATATGAAAGCCTGCATATAGTTTGCTAAAAAAACACATGAAGGACTCACAGACCATGAGAAACAAGATTCTCTGGCCTGATGAGATGAAGACAGAAATTTTTGGTGAAAATTCTAAGCGGTATGTTTGGCGAAATCCAGGCACTGCCTATCACCTGTCCAATACAATCCCAACAGTGAAACATGGGGGTGGCAGCATCATGCTAGGGGGGTGTGTTTCAGCTGCAGGGACAGGATGACTAGTTGCAATTGAAGGAAACATGAATGTGACCAAGTACAGAAATATCTTGGATGAAAACCTCTTCCAGTGTGCTCTGGACCTCAGACTTGGCCAAAAGTTCACCTTCCAACAAGACAATGACCCTAAGCACACAGCTAAAATAGCAAATCATTGGCTTCAGAACAACTCTGTGACTATTCTTGACTGGCCCAGCCAAAGCAATGACCTAAATCCAATAGAGCATCTCTGGAGAGACCTGAAAATGGCATTCCACCAACGTTTAACATCCAACCTGATGGAACTAGAGAGGATCTGCAAGGAAGAATGGCAGAGGATGCCCAAATCCAGGTGTGAAAAACTTGTTGCATCATTCCCAAGAAGACTCATGGCTGTACTCGCTCAAAAGAGAGCTTCTACTCAATACTGAGCAAAAGGGTCTGAATACTTATGACCACGTGATATTTCAGTTTTTCTTTTTAATAAATTTGCAAAAAATTCTACATTTCTGTTTTTTTCAGTCAAGATGGGGTGCAGAGAGTACATTAATGAGAAAAAATGAACATTTTTGAATTTACCAAATGGCTGCAATGAAACAAAGAGTGAAAAATTTAAAGGGGTCTGAATACTTTCCGTACCCACTGTATGTATGTGTGTGTATATATATATATATATATATATATATATATATAGAGAGAGAGAGAGAGAGAGAGAGATTAGATACATAGATAGACAGATAGGTAGATAAAAAGCCAGCAATTAAGCAGCTGTACAGTAAAATCACAGCGTGACATGACAGAATTGAATACATAGATTATATACAGTATATACACATAGAATAGATAGATATAAAGATGTCAGTCACATATATAATTAGCACAGTGTGTGCAGCTTACTGTACATATATTTAATTAATAAATGATTATTTTTCTGAAAAGAATGGTGTGTGCTCACGAGTAATTTTCCAGACAAGCAGAGGGAAAGACGACAGCTGGGGTCAGATATTCATAGCCTGGGAAGGGGGTAATACCCATGGAGCTTCCTAGGCTATTAAT
Organism: Oophaga sylvatica; assembly: GCA_033576555.1. Taxonomy (NCBI): domain Eukaryota; kingdom Metazoa; phylum Chordata; class Amphibia; order Anura; family Dendrobatidae; genus Oophaga; species Oophaga sylvatica. The sequence continues at coordinate 147,360,922 of JARQOD010000006.1, read as the reverse complement.
ATCAGCTCACAGCTGTGTACTTAGCCTTTACTGATTATTAAAATGGGGGACAACAAAAAATGACGTACGGTCCCCCTATAATTAATAGCCAGCAAAGGCTAGGCAAACAGGTGTGGGCTTATAATAATAGCCTAGGAAGGGGTCATAGATATTGGCCTCCTCAGGCTAAAACATCAACTCTCAGCTGCACCAGAAAAGGCGCATCTATAAGACTATGCATCCTGCCATCCAGAAGAGACACTGAGTTGAGGGTTAGAAATTTTCCCACAGCGCTCGAGCTGATGTCAGTTAAGGTGCTGTCACACTAAGCGAGATCGCTATCGAGATCACTACTGCGTCACTGATTTTATGACGCAGTAGCGATCTCGTGAGCGACTTAGTGTGACATGTAGCGGCGATGTGGCCCCTGCTGCGATGACGCTGATCGCTTATGAACGTTCTGAGCCGGTTTTTGGTCGTTGGTGTCCTTCTGGTGAGCCTGAATCGCTGAGTGTGACACCCTTTATGAACGACTTCACCAGCGTCGCAGGCGGGGACTAGGTTTTCCCAACGACCGCAGAGGTCGTTATATAGATCGCTGATGAGATGTGTTTGGAAGCTAACTAGCGACCACATAGCGATCGCACTAGTGATCTCGCCAGGTCGTGCCGTTGTCGTGATCGCTAGTGTGATCGCTAAGTGTGACAGTGCCTTTACTTGAAGTGAGTTCATTGCCTGTGAACTCCCAGGGTCTTTCTCACGCTCGCGGTGATGTCAGTCAGGTCATAGGAGTTCACCCCGAGACACTTAGCTGAGCAAGAATTCTCCGGTCAGTGTCTCTGTTGGATGGTAGGCTGCATAGTTGGATCATGCAATAATGCAGCCTTCCATCTAGATGTAGCAGAGCTAGACCCGTCACAGGACAAATGGATTATCTTCTTGGCGGACATGTGAGGGATATTGTTTCTTATTTTAATTCTGTTACAGGGGACAATTGCTTCACTGGAATGGGTGATGACGTGAGTATGGTTTAATTAAGATTGATTAAAGTATTGAGTATTGGTCAGGACAATGTGTAAAGCTTTTAAAGAGAATTTGTCAACAGGTTTTTGTAATGTAATCTGATCAGCATGATCTAGGGGTCAAGACCCTGATTAAAGCAATGTATCTCCTACTAGGTATGTGTGTTGCTGTTTCAATAAAATCAGTATTTTGTCAGCAGATTATCACTAAAGAACTAAAGGTACTGCCACACTAAACGCTCCCGCTAGCGATCACGATAACGACGCATACTAATGCGATCGCTAGCGGGATCGTTTTAATATCGCTAGTAGCGCACTAATTTAGCGATGTCGTTAAGGACGCTATCGCGGTTAGCGATCTCCTTAACGACTTTGGCGGTACAAAAACACCGCACATCGCTAACAAAAAGGTGCCACACTCAGCGATATATACTCACCAGCGGGACGCCAACGATAAAAATAGGGTCCGGAACGATGAGAACGATGAACGAGATCACAGCAGGATCACAGCAGGGGCCACGTCGTTAGTACATGCCACACACAACAACGTCACTAACGAGATCGCTAAATAGTGACGTTTTTTAGCGATCTCGTTAGCGACGCTGTTTAGTGTGGCATACCCTTAAGAGGCATACCCTTAAGAGGCACTTAAGGGTATGCCACACTAAACAGCGTCGCTAACGAGATTGCTAAAAACCGTCACTATTTAGCGATCTCGTTAGTGACGTTGTTGTGTGCGGCATGTACTAACGACGTGGCCCCTGCTGTGATCCTGCTGTGATCTCGTTCATCGTTCTCATCGTTCCGGACCCTATTTTTATCGTTGGCGTCCCGCTGGTGAGTATATATCGCTCAGTGTGGCACCTTTTTGTTAGCGATGTGCGGTGTTTTTGTACCGCCAAAGTCGTTAAGGAGATCGCTAACCGCGATAGCGTCCTTAACGACATCGCTAAATTAGTGCGCTACTAGCGATATTAAAACGATCCCGCTAGCGATCGCATTAGTATGCGTCGTTATCGTGATCGCTAGCGGGAGCGTTTAGTGTGGCAGTACCTTTAGTCAATTGCTCTGTGTAACATCTCCCCTACCACTATTTAGCAGCTTTTGATCAGCTGCCAAGCAGTGGTTTGGGCAGGGTTATACAGGGCTCAACATTCAAAGAACTGCTATATATTCAGCAGAAAAAGCAACGTTGGGACCAAAGTGACAACATGTAGCCCTGCAAGTAACACATTGCTGGGACCAGGGTCTCAGCACCTACATCATGCTGCTCTCAGATTCCCTTTAAATACGTTTCACCAATAAAAGTTTTAGATCTGTTCTGAACTAATATTTTAGTAAAAACAGTTACCTCATTGCTAAGTCTTGATTTTCTTGTGGTACAAATTTGTACAAGGCAACAAAAGTATCTTCTGCATCTTTAAATATTGGTATCTAAAGCAATAGAAAACAGCAAATACATATATGAATTATAAAAATAATATTCATTCACATTTTAAAACATATATGACATTAGAAAATCATGTGAGAAAATCTAAGGTAATCTATAACAAAAAAGAAAGAAAATAAGCACCAGTATGTAATGTTCCTCTCATGTGCTAATTAGAAAATATGTAGACACTCAAATTAATATTTAGCATTTTGCTATTAGAAATACTAGTTTTCAACATATAAAACCCAAGTTAAAACCATGATGATCAAATCCTTCAGTAAATAAATAAACAGCAATTGTGCATGAAAATAATATAGGATACTTAGTTAACATAATTTTGATCAAACAATGTAAAAGCCATCCCACCACGTCACAGTGACCCTATTCGGGACGGTCCTAACCTCTAACAAAAACCTTACATTTGTCAACTGACATAAGAGTGGATAAGGGTTGAGAAGAACTGAGACCCAGCTAGTGGACACACGCACACATGGGAAACTACATGAATATAATGCCCAGTTCAAAGAAAAGGAAGGCCACACCTGTATTTGTACTGGGTGTAGACAACCTGTGTGCGTACACACACTACCTGAATACAGCAGCTAGCTATACGTACTTGCTATTGGAATATGATTCTACCTATGTTTTCTGGTCCCATCCTATTTTGCAAAGGTATGGGGCCCTTATTATTTTATTTTTTTTAAGACAAAACTGCATAATCCTAAAAGTTAACTCAAGTGTTTACCTACTAAAGTGTGTTTGTTGTGTGTAACACTTTTTTGAGCTTTCTTCATTGCTCCAATAGTCTAATGTTAGAGATGTACACAGGCGGCATACATAAAGCAGCCAGATGCATGTGTTACTTCTGGGAAGTGATTCTAGCTATATTTTCTAGTTCATCGTATTTTGTAAAAAACTTTTTTTACCTTCAACTTTTAGAAATAAAAGTTTTGTTTTGATTTTTGTAATATTTGTTTTAATTGTCAACTCCAGATACAAGTATACCCTGTGACCCTTGTTGCCGCATATTCATTATTGGTCGTGACTTGTGAGCCTATATGTACCAACTTCACAACCTGGCATTTTACATTTTATTAAATTACTGTTAATTTTTATTGAATGTCATTATTTTAAAAAAATTAAGCAATTAAAACACAAAAGAAAAAAACAAGAAGAGCATAAGATTTTGCAAGCTATTTAACTATTTGCATTAGCAAACATAACAAAACAATACTGCTGGCTGTTGCCACAAAACACTGTCTGTGCATGTACTTATGTAGTGACCTCTTTGTTTAGGCTTAGGCGTATTTGCAAGGATGGGAGAATTTTAAATCAAAAGTATTGATAAGTTTCTTAACAAATTTATTTTAAAATTAAATGTTATTTTTGTTCAAAATGTATGCTAAGCCCAAATATGGCACAGACGACAGATGTGGCAGGACGCTAGAAAAAAAACGAATACAACGGATAAGAATGTGGTTGCATGTGGTTCAAGCAGCAGCTCTACCACTACTGGTATTTCTGGCAGCAACCTTCACATTAAAGGGGAGGCAGTGCAGTGCATATTGGAGTATATTTTTCATGCAAAATCTTAATCACAGCAGGATGATGCATCTTGTGACAGCGACACGATCACCTAGTGTCAGCCTTCTGCTAAGTCCATCTCCTCCACTTCCATAAAAGGTAATATAAATATAAGAAGGAGGAGTAATAAGAAGTGGATAAGCAGCAGGTGAAAGTGGAGGAAGATATAGACTTGGTTCAGTGGGGTTACAATAATGAAACAATAGGCACTCGGTCAAGCTGGAAGGCAAGGCAAGCTGTATTCTGCAATGCTTTTAGGAGGACAGGTGTCATAGATGTAATTGTAAAATCTATAAGCCATTTGATATTCATAGTGAATATTGAAGTAAGGCTATGACATTGATATGAGAGAAATATTTTTGATGTTATTATGACAAACATAACACATTGTCTTGCATCACTGGGGTGATTGCGGCAACACCTCCAAATTAATACCAGTCAGATGGATAACAATATCCATGCCATGCTTCCTATCTATAGAAAGATAAAATCATGATGGAAAATATGACATTTTTGTCTTCTGTCTTCTGCCAGTGACCTTCAGGTACGAAGATATAGTGGAATTGGGGAATCCCATAATTTTCTAAAGACTGAGCGACATCCAATGACCAGCCCAGCTATAAGTTATCATAGGGGGTATGTAGGCATGACTTGTGTTAATAAAAGCAAATACCAAACTATAAATTGTGTCAGTCCTGGAAGATACAGTACGCTATGGTTCTGTCCTTTTCTGCAAAAATGAGTGCTTTCCTTCACTACAAACTGCATCATTTCCATAACATTAGGTTTAGTACATTTCATCTTTTTATCATTTTTATTTTATTTTATTTTATTGTATATACTGTATTGTAAAGTTCCATTTTGCAACATCTTTGTATATTTTTATAAACACTGCCTACTATTCTGAATAACTATAAAAAATGTAATATATTAGTTCCTCTTGCCCTATAAATTGCACCCTTAAGCAATACATCATCCGTAGTGTCCAATTGGTTTAGTTTCCAAACATTTATAAAAAATCAATCAGTGTTGGAATATGTTTGGTGCAATAACTCCATTTCTGTATATTAGTATTTAGTTGCTAGATTTGTATGCTGTTTATAAAGATAAAAAAAACTCCCAGAGGCTCACACAGGAAGAGCATGTATTTCCTGTTTTTTCCTGTCTGTGTATGAGAGAAGCAGCCTGCTGTACATACTGCACAGATAGAGACACACAAATGATTTCTTCCTGATCTTTTAAGCTTATAATATATTGTTGCTGTTTGTTCCTGAATAAAGAAGCTCTGTTGTCACACGCTTGGAGAGTATCCTGAATAATCCGCTGCCAACAGGTTATGGGCCCAGAGTGATACAGAACCGCAGAGTAACATCGCAACAGAAGTCCAGAGCAAAAGCAGCACAGAGCAACAGAGAAGATGTCCAATAGCAGCAATCCTGTCAAGTTCTCAGTGCCAAGCCTCACTAACCAGAACAACCAGTCCTGGAAATTCAAGGTGAAGATGCTGCTCATAAGAGAAGGTACGTAGAAATATACTCAGGAACAAGTGCCTCATCCATTACCAGATGATTGGCTAGAGAAGGATCAGAAAGAACAAAGCACGATCTTCCTCAGTGTAGATGATAATCAGATTGTGCATATATGCAAGTGTGCAACTGCAAAAGAGATGTGGGATGAGATACAGAAAGTGCATGAAAAATCAAATCTTAGCAATAAGCTTTATCTCATGATAAAGCTGTAACAGTCTAAGCTAAGTGATGGATAGAATATGTACGACTATAAAAGAAGCACCATAGATATTGTGGATCATCTCAGGGGTATTGGAGAAGAAATTAAAGATTTTCATGTTGCTGCCCTTTTATTAAAGGGAACCTGTCACCTCGTTTTGCTGCTATAAGATACGGCCACTGCCTTTCAGGGCTTAACTACAGCATTCTATAATGCTGCAGATAAGCCCCCGATCTGACCTGAAAGATAAGAAAAACAAGTTTTATTATACTCACACGGGGGTGGTCCGATGCGGTCTGGTCCGATGGGTGTCGCAGGTCCAGGTCCGGCACCTCCCACCTTCATGTAATGTCATCATCCTGCTTGCTTTGTGTCGCATCCCTGCGCAGGTGTACTGATCTGCCGTGTTGAGGGCAGAGCAAAGTACTGCAGTGCACAGGCGCTGGGCCTCTCTGACCTTCCTGGCGCCTACGCACTGCAGTACTTTGCTCTGCCCTCAACAGGGCAGATCAGTATGCCTGCGCAGGAGCGCGACACGAAGCAAGCAGGATGACGACATTGCATGAAGATGGGAGGCGCCGAACCCGCAACACCCATTGGACCGGACCACTCCCGGATTAGTATAATAAAATTTGTTTTTCTTATCTTTCAGGTCAGACTGGGGACTTATCTACAGCATTATAGAATGCTGCAGATAAGCCCTGAAAGGCAGTGTCCGCATCTTATAGCGTAAAAACGAGGTGACAGGTTCCGTTTAAGTGGTCTTCCAGAGAGTTATGACACACTCGTGACTGCACTAGATGCACGGTCAGATGATGAGCTGACACTAGAGTATGTTAAAGGCAAACTTATGGATGAATTCAAGAGGAAAAAATGCAGCATGTAAGCAGCAGTAATGAATCCAGAGCAGAAACAGCATTAAAGATGCAGGATTTCCCTAAATAAAAGAGCAATCTAAGAGAAACTCATGAATGTTTTGTCTGTAAAAAGCCCGGTCAGCTTAAAACATACTGCAGAATTTGGAAAGCAGGAATGAGTCAGCTTAAAAAGCAGAACAGTCATCAAAGCTGTAAAGTAAGATTCTACATGTATTGTAGCTGCATTTAATGTCAGTACAGTCCCATCTGTATAGATTCTGGTGCAAGAAGTCATATGACAAATAACAAGGATTTCTTCACTGACCTTAATAAAAGCAAGTCAGAAAAGGTCATCTTAGCTAATGGTCACTATATGACATCAGAAGGAGTAGGAGACATCTACATCCACTGTCAAGTTTCCTCAACACAAAGCAGAAAGATCCCAATAAAGGATGTTCTCTATGTTCCTAGCCTTGAAAGCAATCTTATTTCAGCAAAGAAGCTCACGCAAAGGGGGAATTTAGTTACTTTGAGATAACAGCTGCATCATCTCAAGGGTCACACTCTTGCAGAAGGAAAAATCCAAAATGAACTTTATCAGCTAAAATGCAAGGAAAGAGTGTACAGTGCTAGACAAGATTTGCATAAGAACTGTAGCAATGTATGGCACAGACGTCTTGGGCACAGAGAACCAGAAGCAGTAAGGAAGCTAGCTCAACTTGCAAATAGTATTGAAATCAACCAGTGTAGTCAAATGATGAAGTGCACTAGCTGTCTTAAAGGGAAAATGTCCAGAAAATCCTTTCCTAAAATAAACACCACTAGATCTTCACAGCCTCTGGATCAGATACATACAGATGTATGTGGGCCAATGAGTGTTCAAACTCCTAGCAATAACACTCCTAGCAAGAAGAGATATTTTCTCACATTTATTGATGAGTACTCCAGATATACAGTCGACTAACTGCTTCACAGTAAGGATGAAGTTCCACAGAAACTTGAAGAATATCTTGCTATAGTGTTTAACAAATTTGGAAGAATGCCAAAAGCCCTGTGTGCAGATAATGGAACCGAATATACAAGTGGTAAGGTGCAAACCATTTTGAAAAAGAATGGAATCATGTTCCAGACTACCATTCCATATAACCCAGAACAAAATGGCATTGCAGAGAGAAAGAACCGTACTCTCTGTGAAAGTGGAAGAAGTATGTTGTTTGATGCAAATCTACCTACAACGTATTGGGGAGAAGCCATAATAACAGCTTGCTATCTTCAAAGCAGACTGCCTGATAAAGCCACAAATAAAACTCCATATGAGCTATGGAACTGCAAGAAGCCTAACCTGAAGCACCTCAGGATATTCGGAAGCAAAATGTTTGTGTATGTTCCCAAAGAAAAACGTTCCAAGTGGGAATCATATGCAAAGCAAGGAGTCCTGGTGGGCTATAGCGAAACTCAAAAGGGATATAGAATCCTTCACCCAGAGACCAACACAGTAACAATCAGCAGAGATGTAGTGATTGATGAAAACTCTGTAACGCTCAAATTCCATGAAGTTACATCAGTTATTCAACCTAAGAAGCAAGAACAAGAATCTCAATCACCAAACCAAGACACCGAAAAGGAAAACACTGAAGTGTGGATAAGCTCTGAAGCTGCCAAGGAAGACACAGAAGAACCAAGTCAACCTCCAGTCAGGAGATTAGAAAGGCCAAACAAAGGTATCCAATCTAGATGCCTTTCTTATATGGTCACAACACTTCCTAAACCAGAGCCACAGTCATGACAAGAGATGCAAAAACTGCCTGTCCACGAGAAGCAGAAGTGGATAAATGCTGCTAATGAAGAGATGGAGTCCCTAGTCCAACTCCAGACATGGGAGCTTGCTGAGCTACCACAAGGAAAAAGAGCTATCAGATGTAAGTGGGTCTTCAAAAACAAATATCACTCAGAAGGTAAAGTTCTCTGGTTTAAGGCAAGATTAGTCGCAAAAGGGTACTCACAAAAAAATATGGTGAAGATTATGATGCTACATTTTCTCCAGTTGCGAAGCAAACCACATTCAGAACTTTAATGTCCTTAGCTGCAGGTCAACAGATGACAGTGAGACATTTTGACATCAAAACAGCCTTCCTACATGGTGACACTGAAGAAGAGTTGTACATGAGCCAACCTGAGGGATATATTAAAAAGGGTGAAGAGCACCTTGTTTGTAAAATGCAAAAATCTCTCTATGGACTTAAGCAGTCGGCAAGAGCTTGGAACTCAAAAATGCACAAAGTTTTGATGGATGAAGGATTTAAAAGATCTCAAGCTGATCCATGTTTGTATATGAAAAATATAGCGAGGGAGTGGATGTATGTTCTCCAATATGTAGACGATGTAATCATGTTTTATCAAGATGAAAAAAGAAATTGCAAAGTTAGGTGAAATTCTCAACCAGCACTTTGAGACTAAAGATGTGACATATTATTTGTAAATCCAAATCCAGAGAGAGGAAGATGGGAGTTTTCTTCTCAACCAAAGTTCTAAAATTTCCGCAATAGTAAACCAGTTTGGAATGTCAGAAGCCAAAGGTGCATCAACACCAATGGACCCATCCTACTTAAAGTTGGAAGGAGAAGAAGATCTGCTACCCAGTAATGAGAGTTATAGACAAGGAGTGGGGGCATTTCTGTACATAGCAACCACAACTCATCCAGATATCACAGCCACAGTCAGAATTCTCTGCAGACGTGTAAGCAAGCCACACCAAAGAGACTGGAATGCAATTAAGAGAATTCTTCAATATCTTAAAGAAACTGAAAGGCTAAATCTTAAGATATCTGCATCAGGAGATCTCACTCTCAGAGGTTATGTGGATGCAGATTGGCCTGGAGATTCAAGTGATCGGAAATCAACAAGTGGTTACTTGTTCAAGTTAGGAGAAAATTCAATTTCTTGGTCCAGCAGAAAACAAGTGTCAGTCGTATTATCTTCTACAGAAGCAGATTATATGTCTGCTGCTTATGCAAGTCAAGAAGTAATTTGGATGAAACAACTTTTGGAAGATTTCGGCAAGCCATTAGCTCAACCAACAGTTATCTATGAGGACAACCAAGGAAGCATTAAACTTGCCAGCAGTGAGAAGATTAGTGCAAGCACTAAGCAAATTGATGTAAAACATCACCACTTACGTGACTGAAGGTACTGCCACACTTAGCGATCTCGTTAGCGATCACGATAACGACGCAATCGTTGGTGTGATCGCTTTTAGGTCACTAGTAGCTGCCAAACAGGAGATCTCATAAACGACACATCAGCGGACAGCGATCTCTTTAACGACTTTGGCGGTCGTTAGGATGTCATTATCATGTACTGAGCGCTTCTGATTCATAGGAATTTCCAGCATCGCTCCTGCTCTCTGCGTCCTGCTAGCCTGCTTTGCAACTTCTGCGATCCTCTCTGTGACGCAAAAGAGAACCTACAGATATTGCGATCCACTCCGTGACGCAAAAAGCCCTAGTCCCGCCTGCGCCACTGTCATATGCGTCACAAACGAGGTCGCTCGTCGTTTGCAAAAGGTGCCAAACACAGCGATATAGACTCACCAGCGGGACGCCAACGATCAAAAAACGGTACAGAACGCTAGTGAACAATCAGCGACATCGCAGCAGGGGCCACATCGCTGCTACATGCCACACACAATGAGGTCGCTAACGAGATTGCTAAATAGTGACGTTTTAGCGATCTCGTTAGCGATCTCGTTAGCGATCTCGTTTAGTGTGGCATACCCTTTACTGGAATGAGGTGTACTCGAGTCTGACAAGATGATAGCTGATGGTATGACAATGCCATTATCAAGAGCCAAGTTTGTGGACTTCAGAACCACAATGGGACTAAGGCCGGAGTCACACTGGCGACAAAATCGGACGACTGCAATGCGATGAAATATCACATTGCAGTC